>JABRWK010000088.1:0-260959 GCA_013372445.1 Hypothenemus hampei | reverse complement strand
ACGACTATTGTACGTTTTAAAAAAAAATCACATAGTCATTTAGTGAAGTACTATAACATATACAAATTTTAGAGGTTAAAAGTGATCGATTTGACATGGAATTCCCACATATAATAAACAATTTTTTTTTATTACGGATTTATTTGTCCGTATCAGAAACTCAACGATTCCCATCCACATTATTATTTTCTTGATTTTTCATCTGGGCAAGTTTCTCATTTTTCAATTGATTAGCTTTCTGTGACAGGAACGCTAAGTGACCTTTAGGGCATTTATTAGCATAGTGTCCTTTGGAGCCACATTTGTAACATGTAACGTCTTCCAATTTCTTCATTGGTTGTTTAGGCGTTCCAATAACTTCCCGTTTCACATCATCATTGTTTATCATCATCTGTAATTCTTTTTGATGGTGATGTTCAGACATTTTATTGCAATGAATCGCTTTGTGGCCATGTTCCCCACAGAAATGACAAATAATCACAGGAGGTTTGTTCTTATCTTGAGCTTTTTGGTCTGGCGGTGCAGGTAATTCGAATCGTGGATGCATGTACTTACATTGAGGCCCATCAGGACAGAAGCCTGCTAAATAGTTTGTACATAAAACCCTTCTTACATGACTGAAACATTATTAAAGAAAATGTTACTAAACAGTAATACGTTAAAAATAAAGTGTAATTACCGGTGTCTACAATGAGGTCCGTGCCTACAAAAACCTCTATCATACCAAGGACAATCTTTAATCTTACTTTCAGGGTCAATATGTAAGAAAGGACATTCTTTATTATGACATGCATTGAACCGTGAATAGAAGTAACATTCTGGCATCTTTGTCATGTCATACTCATGTAAAAATTCACATTGATCACCTGAAAAACGATAACAAAAGACTTAAAGTAAGATATACATAAGTCACGTTTCGTACCTTTTTTACACAGGCCTCTAAGCCAATGTTTACAAACAATCGTTCGATCACCCCTAACATGACGAAATGGACAATTTATTCCTTTGGCACAGCCTTGTTGGCTACTATAAAACTGGCATACTGCTGTAGTAGATTCTATCGGCAAAATTTTATTATGAAATCCAGATTCAAAGCAGAATGTGGTACTCACTATCCATGCCAGGGAAGGGTAGAGGAAGAGCGCCATATTGCTCTTCTAGGGCTATTTCTATGTCAAATTTAAAGTGTTCTACATTAGCTATTAAAAATTCCATTTTTTATTCAAATGAAACTATAAGAAAATACATCAACAAAAACATTAATATGAGGTTAGGTTGTTAACTAATCTTCTTTCTTACTGGATGTTCTATGGTGAAATGCTTTCTTAACTATTTTATATCATGGCGAATTATCATATAGCAGTACAGCCAGTATTTATTAAAATTTTTATTTAATCATAAAATACACGTATAAAAAAATTATTAAACAATTAAAATGGGTCCTCCTTTACTATCGTTATACCTTTTAATCACAATATTCAATAATCTATTATTAGGCAAATGATTCAAGCCATTGAACAGCTCATCCAAGTGGCCATAAACCGCATTCACACTTAGCGCCACTTGAATGGCTTGTCCAAACCTGTCCAAAGCTAACTGAAGCATTGCGTTCGTCCCAGAAGCGAGAAGTTCTTTATTTTTCGGATCCTGCAAATATTGAAGCAACTGTTGAATAATAACTGTTAAATGTTGTACATTTATGGCTCTGGGCGGGTTCACTCTAGGTATTTCCATAATACTATTGAGCAAAGCTAGATACAACTTTGAATATATTTGTTGTTCGTGCTGGTAAAGTGGAGCTAAAACACACCAACGAAGTAAGCCAGCAATTGGAGTGGTAGCCTCCATTGCAATTGCCCCTGGAGGTAATAAAGCTTGCCGTTGTTGGGCTGAAATACATAACTTAGAATTGTCAGTCACCTAAAACGGTATTACTTTTAAGAAATAACATAAAATTTTTGAATACCAAATTACCCAATCAGATATACATTTCAATAATACATCAGGAGGCAACATGGACTCTTTATTAGGGATAAAATAGTTTTCTGCTATGGCTGTTAGAAAATTAGCTGTAAATTCAGGAGCAACTTCAGATAAGTTTTTCAGTTTGTCATCAGTATTAGGTGTCAAATGGGCATAGTCAAATACTAATGCTTCAGCAAGCTTACAACTGGAAGGCGAAGTGTTTCCTACAAATTCAATACTGTTAATTGGTAAAAAAGGTGACTTCAATACCTAATTGTTGCATCCACGTGCTAGCGGCTATTAAAATTGATCGACTCGGTATCCCTATGGCCAGGGACACTAATTTGCTCAAGACTCCGAGCCTATTATTCACTGTAATTGGACTAAACAAATTTAAAAACAAAGTATTTCTTGATGCTTCATTAGGAATATTATTGAGAAATTCATAAAGAATTTGAAGAAGTTGTAATTCAACCAGTGAAGACATCGCAGGACACCGTTTATTGCCTCTCCTGTCTAGTTCATAAAAAATGAATTCAGCCATTAGATCCAGTGAAAGGTCCATACTTTTGATATTTGTTACACGAGCACAAAGCAATTCGGCTACAAAAATTTATGTGATTTTTTTATTAAATATTTTACGAATATTATTTACCAATTTTTTTTAAAGCTTCCTGAGCACATAGTGGATATTCTAATTTTCTTAAGGTTTGCTTTAAATTTACTTCGGATGAAGAACCGGACATTGAATAAGATTTTTTAAAACAAATTCCAAAACTTAAATAAATTAGTAAGGTTAGTAAGCAATATTTGTTTGCGCTTAAATAACAAATTAGAAGAAGAATTGAAGTTGACATTTCAATAATGACATGCGTATAACAGTCTTGCCAGTTTATGGTTCTGTCAAGTTCCTCGTTCATGGTGTTTTCTTCACTTCTCAGCCATGTTGACCTGTTTGAAACCGTTTTACCATCGTTTAATAAAGATTTGAGGCCGTTCCTTTGAAATTTACAATTATGCCCAAGTGCGATGCGAAAACCAGATATGTTCCGGCCACATTTGCATGGATTTTACTCCTTGTAGCCACCACTTTGTTCTTCTATTATCCGTAAGTTATTTTTGTGATTCTGCTGTTTACATTTTTGTCCAATAAAAATACCCTCTACATTGTCCAGACACAATTTAAATACGAATTCGTTTAATGACCTTGTTGTTTTGATCAAATTGACGTAAACTCGTTCCTTGAAAATTAATTAATTTGTTGACCCCAAAGTGCCATTAAGACAAGGTGTAGATGTCCTAGTAGGTACACTTATCAGCTTTCATGTTTCAATTTTCTAAATTTATGTAAATATTTGAATTAGGTAGGCCTCCAATCATGGGAAGTACTTGATTGTCTATCACACCTTTTATGTATCTTTACATTAGAGCTATCCCAAAAAGTAAACAATCGTTCAATAAGTGTGAAAGTGTTATAAATGTTGTCTTCCCTGTAGAGCTTATTTTAGCTGCGAAAAATCAATATTTAATTAGTACTCCTGAAATCAACTTTTCCCGTATTAAGGGAGGAAAAACATTTCGTTGAATTGGTGTTTGGATCAGATGCAATTTATAATTCAATAGAATTGTATCAGTAATTTATGACGCAACAGAGCTAAAAACAAATCTTATGTTATCGGGCTGATGACCCTCTATTAGAAACGGATCAACACACATTACGTTAATTTTGTTTTAGAGCACAATACTATCTTCCCATTTATCCATGGGTGCCCGCCTGTCAAGCGGTACTAACGTTATTCGTATTGGCCAATTTCACATTGGCCACCTTTATGGATCCGGGAATCATTCCGACCGCGCCCCCGGACGAGGATCGTGACGATGATTTTCGGGCTCCGCTGTACAAAACGGCCGATATAAATGGGATAAGTGTGCGAATGAAATGGTGTGTTACATGCAAATTTTACAGGCCCCCTCGATGTTCGCATTGCAGTGTGTGCGATCATTGTATAGAGGTGAGTTTTTGACATAATTTCGTAACTTTTCATGAAATAAATCATTGAAGACATTTGCTTCCTTCTATTTTCGTTTAAAATAGTCGTGGCGGTCTTATTGGCCTCCTTAATTGCTTACTTCAAGTTATAAATAATATTTTAGGAGGATACTAGAAAGAGAGAAGTTCTAATAGGTGCGTATTTAGATAAAAGTTGTATGGTTTATTTATAGAATCCACGTTTAAATACGGAGTCTGAGCGTTTATTTCCTTTTTGTTAAACATAAACTGAGAAGATTAAGTCGGTTTTGCTTACCTCATTTACAAGAGTTAATTAGAATTGAAACAGTACAGTTTATTGTAATATTAAATTTGTTTCTAGACTTTCGACCATCACTGCCCCTGGGTGAACAACTGCATAGGTAGAAGAAACTATAGATTCTTCTTTTTCTTCCTCATTTCCCTCAGTTTGCATATGCTAAGCATATTTGGCTTAAGTCTCATTTATGTGCTGCAACATCGAGAAAACTTGACATCTACAGATTGTATTGTAGCGTATCCTTTCCATTTTCCTAAATATATCTGCACACGTGGCCGAAAATGCATGTTTTCCTTAATAAACAAATAAACAGTATGATACTAATTGTAGTAGTAGCAGTATTAGCAATACCCATCTTCGGTCTCACGGGTTTTCACATGGTTCTTGTAGCAAGAGGCAGAACCACCAACGAACAAGTAACTGGGAAATTTAAAGGCGGCTTCAATCCTTTTTCGAAAGGCTGTCTGCACAATTGCTGTTACACGCAATGTGGACCTCAATTTCCTAGGTAAATCCTTTGCTGTTTTCTAGTTAATTTTATACTAATTGATGTTTTTAGCTTAATGAAACCGTACAAATATAGTTCGAAACGAAAACATTGTCATCACGGGCCAATTGCGACTATAACGAACGACAGCCAAGTTAAAACATATATGGACAATAGTAATGGAGTTAGAAATGTTAACTCGCATGCTTATAATAAGGTAAAGGATCTTTTTAATATAGATTTTTGAATTTAAAATCAATTTCTGGAAAGAAAAATAAAATTCTTTAATCTGACAACAACGCGAGAAAGTCTTGTATTTGTATACGTGGCTTACTTCAGGAGCTTCGGATCATATTTTCTAGGCTAATTCTACTATTTCGTTTTGGTATAGAATACATGTGGTGAGCTAGGCTATCACAACCACGTTTCTTTTTAAAACCATTTATCCGTTATACTCTTTTTGATAGAACTTTTATGCTCCTATTATTTTCCTAGTATAACGTATGAAAGAAATGCTAGAATATATGTCAATATCGCTAACCTGTTCTCAAAAGCAAGATTTGTATTATTTTCTCAAATACACCTGATGTTAAGTCAAGTTAAATGCAAGATAGAAAGATTTTTTTGGAACTTTCTGTAGATATTTAACCTAAAAAAAAAACTATTATTCTCCAGAGCTTGAACTTGTACAAAGTACAATTTATTAATACAAACTTTCGCTAGATGTCGCCAGGTAGGGACGGCATGGATCTGGATATGGAACCATCAGCTTCCCAATCTCAAGATTGTGAGCCAACACCGCCTCTGCAACGGCACGGCTCAAAAAGTAACTTTTTCCTTCCGCCCAATTCAATGAATCCTAGTATAACGATGGGCGGCCAATACGGCGGTCAACAAATGATGGGTCAAAATGGTGATGACTCTCCTGTGCGTCATCCCATGATGAGGACAATTCACTATTCGAGAGGAAGTCCTCATCCGAGGCCTCGAGTTATGGACAATGCTCGCGGAGGCACTCCAGATAGTATAGGTATTAGAAGCAATTGCGTTTATTTGAAATTTTATTGTTTTTCATTTGTTGTAGGTCCGCAAAGGGCTTCGCCCACAATGCAGCAAAGAATTAAAGCGTTGGGTGTGCCAACACCTTTGGCAATGTCTAGTCCTGTAAGAAGGTAAGAATGGTCTGCGTGATTGCGTGATATTAAGCTATTTTTTTTATTTATTTTCATTTTGTTATTTAGTGATTTCTTTTAAATCTGACCTGGGTTTTATGTCTTGTCTTTATTAAGGAGTTTTTCCAGTTTTAATGCATTGACAAACTATTAAAAAGAATGCTCACTTTTACACGTTTCTTGTGCAATTTTTTAGTTTTACCTTTATTTGAACGCAACAATTATCATTTATATTGTGTTTTTAAAAATTCCTTGAAGATAATTCTATGTCAATAAAAAGCAATTAGTGCAAAAATTATAATTTATGGACTCGTGTTTCCTATCGTCTATACTTAGGCTAGATAAAAATTGTATTTTTTTCTATATTTTTATAATATTTGTAAATATTCTGAATTATTTTTTTAAAATTATGAAATATAAACAGTATATTCTGCCACTTTGTACATAGAAGCAAATCAGACTAGATTTGTATAGATTCTATCAATAAAATGCACTTTTTTTAAGTTTTTGTTTATTTTACGTTTTATTGTGTTTCTTTAATTCATTAGTAGTTTTTTTGATTGCATGTATACGGCTAGCAATAATCACAATTCAGTTAGAGAACTGGTATTTAGTCTTTAGAACTTTTGGTAATGGGAGTCATTGCATCATTTTATCTCACTCATTTCCATATTCCTCACTTAATAAATTACTGAAAAGTGTGAATTAAGTGATTAAAAACGCTTACGCGGAAACTGGTAAGTATTTGTTTGTATATTTAGTTACTTAAAGGTTCTAAAGGCCCTACTTCATCCTTAATATTTTTCTTGTACAATTTCCTTCTAGAATATGCGCAGATTCGAACCTAGTTACGCCCACCACCTACAACCTCCATTTCATTTACTCACGCCCATCATATCTTACTCTCTCTCTCTCTCTCTCTCTCTCTCTCTTTGTTTCACTAAATCTCCTTTTACAGATGGATCTGACCTTCTGCCTGACCGCTTGTACCCCACCCAGTAATCCCCATTTCTCCCCCGCCCGCTAGATCAAAATTAAAGCGTTCGAAAAGTTTAAAGAAAAATCAAAATCAACTGATTTATCCGTACGTGGCGCAAGATGCGAAACGTGCGAATTTTTTCGAACGCCTTCCTGTAGTTGCTTGTGCATTTCGCAGATCGAATCCGAGCACGCCCACACAGCCACGACGACCGGACTTTATAGGCGTGGTCTATGCTCCAAATCAATCCGGAGGGACGTACTATGAATTCCAACCGCCCGAAGCGGGCCATGGTATACGTTCTAGTCATCAACAGGGTCATGTGCAATATGGGGGTAGCCCTCAAAGGCGATTCATGTCCGAAGGGGAGTTGGTTAGACAGGAACAACAGTTGAGCTATCCGAGATCGAATAATACAGTGGATAATATTAGGGAGTTGGCTAATTCGCCTCAGAAGGGCGTTTACATGTGGAAGGACACGTCGCCGTCAGGTTGGTTTTACAATTTTGTAACGTTTTTATTTTATTTAATTTTGATACGGAAATTAGGTTATTCGCCACAAATTCAACAACAACCAGATTTTTATCGGTCAAATCCAACTAGTCCTACTCAACAACAAATGTACGTTGCTCCGTTGAGTTCGCGTACTTATCATCCGGCAATAAGAGGTGGAGTTCCTGTGTATCCCCCACCAAGTCCTCAGATTCACAGAAAAATTTCGACCAATCAACCTCCGGTGGGGGAAAACAGACGTAGACCTATGTCTTTTGTTAGGTATGTTTGTTTCGAAATGGATTTCAGAATACTGTTATTTATCTTATGTAAATTGTAGGGCTTTAGAAATGTCTGATAATGTAGATTTATCATCGCAAACGTCCCAATGTTCCTCACATCCAATGACGCAACGGCCTTCCACCCCTGATAGGTCGAGCGTATATGATATGAATTATGAGATTTCGGTATAGGGTTGGAGAGGGCACTCGTTTCGTAGGTAAGAGGTGATTGAATTAAGGTGATTGATCTAGCTCATTGGAATATTTTAGGGATAAGTGAGTGCCCTGTTGCGTTTAGGGTTTCTGTATCAGAGATCCGTTTGGCTATAATGGAAAAAGGCATTACGAATCGAAACATAAGCGGGCGAAGCTTGTGGACCAGGTGGTTATGATAAATGCTGTGATGCTTCAAAGTCAAAAAAAAGATGGATGATGAATAGTGGTGCTATATTACACTAGAACATGTGTGAAAATTACTAGATATGCTCAAAATTTTAGTGAACGAGTACTGGGAGAAGGTTAAAAATTACTCAAATTATCATTTTAAACATGAACAGAAATGTTGTGTTAAAATATTTATTTTATTGTGTGAGAAACGCTTAATTTTTGGTTTCATTGTAAAATTTAGTTTAAATATTTAAAATTAAATTAAATTTAATTCTAATTCATCGTATAATTAACGTGATTATGTAATATTTTCAACAAGATTAAGTATAATTCGTGTTATTTTTTTATATTTATGGTTTTTGTTATTGTGTTTAATTTCAATCTATTGCAATTTTTGAGTTGTTAATTAATATTATTAGGAATATTTTTAAGGCAAAAGCTTATTTACACACTTGTGCAATTTACACATGTTTGCATGAGCGCGTAAACTGGCTTTAATCGCAGCTAAAGTTCGAACTCATGGTTTGTCGATTGTAAATATCAATGTATAAAAATCCATAAAGGTGAATGATATTTGGAAAATCAAGAAATGCCATTTTAAGGTCGATTTCTAGACTACATAGTTGCATTTAGAAATTATTGGATCACATTGTTGCGGGTTGGAAACGTAAGAAACGCACTGAACTGGGCAGAATTTTTTCTCAATAACTCTTCCATATCGATATGTAAATTTAGTGTGCCAAAAATTACGAATCAGCCTTAGCAAATGTAACTTACGAGTTCACTTTCTTCCATTATTGTAAATAATTTTATAGTTTCGATTTTGTTTTGTTCTTTTAACTTATCATGTACAGGCGGGAAGGAACATGTGGAATCCTAATGTGATTCTAAAAAAAAAACAAAAACATTTTTTGTAAGACTGTATTAGTTTGTTGTAAATACTATTAAACCCATGTCCTGTATAAAACCACGTTAGATATTAGTTGGAAATAGAGATTTTTTGAAAATTTATTAAGACTAAAAAAGACTTAAGAAAAATAATACATTATATTTTATTAAAAAACATACAATAGGTGAATGTTTAGGGAGGGTGGGTCGATTCCGGCCAAAGCGAAATGGGAATTTAATCGATCAAAGCAATTTCATATGTTGTATTTTGTTTACTGTGGTACTTAGAAATTTGTATAAAAATAGTTTTTGTTAAAGAACCCTTATAAATAAACAATTTAATAAAAAAAATTTTTTTCTTTAACTTTATCTTCTTCTTTAACTTTCCTGCAATAAAATTCCTACCATCTAAAAATAGAATTTTCCCTCAATTTTTTCTCGATCTCAAGCTATTTTTGTAACTGCGACATCTTCGAACCAATTCCAATTTTCTATATCTCATACAGTGCCATTGAGGGACTTGTTGCATTGCATTTAATAGCTGAAAATTTCCAACGATTATAATAAATTAAAAAAGCTACTCTTGTTGCACATTCTTAACAAGGTTTAATACTTTATATCGATCACCACTTTACATTTTAAATAATCCGGATGGACTAAATGTGGAGATCGGATAGGTCCGCTTGTTGGACATATCTCAGCATATATATTAATCAAAAAAAACTAGTAGTTGTTCAACTCTGTTCAAATTTTATACCATTATTCAACTCAACAAATATAGCTGGGAACTTGATAAAGATAAAGGCTGGTTTATGTAACTTTTTGAAAACAAAACACTTCAAGAATGTTGATATACAATCACAAACTGGTGAAGGTTCCAGAATATTTGCATAAGGTAATGAAAGGTAATTGGTGCACGTGTTTGTACAAAATCATTGATGGAGGATGTTCGTTAAGATTGCATTTACGTGTGTAGGCACCATTAATAGTTAGAAAATTCTAGTATTTGTTTAAATTTGGTCGATTTAATAAATTAAACTTGTCATTGACACGTAATCTCTCAATTTGTACCATAGGAAACCCAAAAATTCACTGTTTCTCTTACCGGATCAACATCGGCAACCGGCAACGCCTTTAAACTCTTTATCAAGGAAACTATGATAAAATATATAAAAACAATGTAATTTCTTTTCAACAAATGCATAGTTCTTGGATTAAGCTTTATGACTCAGAACGGACACTGTTAAACTGATGGAAGATTTAGAGCGCGCACAGTTTAAATAACCAATTCTGGGTTGCATTTAGGCGAGGACAAGTACCTTTAATTAAATAATGGTGGTTTAAGAAAAACGTGATCCAGATTATAGTGGATTGTGCGCCTTTTGCGATTGATTAACTGTAATGGGGTGTTTGGCCCTTTTGACCCAAATAAGTCAATTTGTATCGTTTTATTTACTAGTTTGAAGGTGTTATTTCATATACATACATAAGTGGAACGCATAAATTGTTGCTTTTGAGTTCCGCGCCTTTATTATTTTCTTAGTTAATTGACAGCACGAATAAAAGATAAAAGAAAGTATATGGCGCAATTTAACTTTTTACATTCAAAGTTGTTATGTAGATTGACTTAGAATTTTTCTAATAAAAGACTTTTTTGAAACACTGTATACTTATTATACAACGATATACATAATTATAAAAAGTCTTTTGCGAGCTTGTTCCATGCTGTGACTGAAATAATAGAAGAAGATTGTGTTTAACTTCACATATATTTTCTTTATAAATAATTTGAGACAAGTTAGGTTAGAGTAACAAGTTTTTAAAAAAAAGAGGGGCCTTTTATTCAAACAACCAATTTTCAAAAAGTAAACTATGGAAGAGACAGCTGATTATAAGAAAATTTGGACACTTTGCGAAAAAATTTTTCCAATTTTAAACGACTTCAATACACCTTGCAATGACGAAGAACCATTTTTAAAGAACGATTTTGAAGAAATGTGTTATTTTATGAAATTGAATGGATTGCAAGACTTGCTACAACATCTAGTTTTTAATAAAATTGAAAAGCGTCTTCGGGACGAAGTAGTACCAGAATTTTGGTCGAATTTCAAGAAAAGTGACAAGAAGGGCTTCAAACCATTTTATAATGCTATTAAATCTTTATATTATAATTACCGAAAATTCGAAACTATTATTATCAGATTGGAATTGTTGAGACAAGCTACGGATATTAAAGTAAACCCTTATAACGAGAGAAACTTGCATGAGGCGCTGAAGCTAATTTTACATTCATGTTTATTGGGCCAATTGCAGGCGGATTATCAAACTGTTACTACGAGCTTTTATGAAGCTGCATTAAAAATTGAAGATATTGATGAAACCAATGTAAATGCTGTGTGTGTTGAATGTAGTGAAGAAAAGGATAATTGTAATTGTGTGCATTTCTTTCAAGAGACTAACAGGCACGTTTTATTGATTAAAGACAACTAAACTTTTTTAATGACAGTCATGAATTTATAGAAAAATTGGAGAAATGGGTTTTCCTGGAACCATTGGTTGGTCAAACTTTAACAAATCTTTCCTATAATTATATTTTAAACCATATCCAGAAAACTTGTAAAGATAATTACGACTCATTTATAAGTGGCTTAGAAAAGGTATGTTTCAATCAGTTTGAGCTCTAACAAGTAGTTACTTTAAACACATACATTAAGATACCATTTACATGGTTTTATTTTGTTTATGTTCGAGTAACTAATAGTTGGAGCTCATAAATGTGTATTCGCTATCTAAAGAGTTTTTAGTGGTTGCATACAGTTGTAATAACATGTTTAAAGAAAATCTACTATTTCGACAGTACTTTATCATTGAATGAATCCATGGAAATGTTTGAGAAAAAATTAGTCAACTATTTATATAACAGTTACACTAAAGTAAGAATTGATCAACTTTTCAATATTGTTATAGGTAAACTATTGCACGTAATGTCATTTCTTTTATTAAACAAAAAGTTATTCAATATTTTAGAGTATCCAGAATCACTTCCTGCTCTGGAAGACATTCGATTATGTTTGCCAAGGACCGACCTGAAACCATTGCTAACAAAAAAATTACAAAGAGCAATGGAAACTCGTTTATTGCATCCAGGCGTTAGTACGACAGACATTCTTACTGCTTATGTAGCAACAATTCGATCGTTAAAAGTTCTGGACCCTTCTGGTCTTCTTTTGGAAACTGTTACTTATCCCATTCACCAATATTTAAGAAGCCGAGAAGATACAGTTAGGTAAAATTTGCGTTGTTTGGTTATATTCGATTTATTTTTAACCTGATTACATGAAACTAGATGTGTGGTTAGTAGTTTAACTGAAGAGGGTCCGAATGACCTCGCAGAGGAGCTAAATAGAGCTGAACCGGTTGATGAGAATACTCCAATTGATGATGAAGATGAAAACTGGGAATCTTGGACTCCAGACCCAGTGGAACCAAACCCTACTAAAAGTAATATAGTTATTATATGTTTATTCACATTGAAGATAACATAACAGTTTTTAGAACCATCAAAAGACGTAGGAATCAACCGTAGAAACGTGGACATCATTTCAATGTTGGTGAACATATATGGCAGTAAAGAACTGTTTGTAAACGAATACAGAACTTTGCTAGCGGATCGTCTATTATCGCAATATACTTGCGATACTGAAAAAGAAATTCGTTATCTCGAATTATTAAAGCTACGATTTGGAGATTCTCATTTACATTTTTGTGAAGTGATGCTTAAAGACATCGCTGACTCGAAAAGAATCAATCAACGTATTAAAGAGGATTCTGAATATGATGAGAACAATATCCAACTTTCGACAATGATAGTTTCCCAACAGTTTTGGCCACCATTTAAAGAGGAAAAGCTAGAATTGCACGACACTGTTTTAAAACAAATGGAAGATTTTACGAAAGCATTTGAAACATTAAAAGGCAGTCGTACGTTATGTTGGAAAAACCATTTGGGCATTGTTAATATGGAAATCGCATTAAATGACAGAACGTTGAATTTATCCGTGTCGCCAGTTCACGCAACTATCATTATGCATTTTCAGGATAAAAGTGAGTTGAAATAAGAGAAATTCACATGTCTATGAAGTCATTTGTAGGTGTTTGGGAATTAGAAGAGTTGAGTAAAGTAATGCAATGTCCGCCAACTATTTTAAGACGAAAAATTGGTTTCTGGTTATCACATGGAATTTTGACTGAAATAAAAACCGATGTGTTTTCCGTTCAGGAAGAAACTGAAAGTCAAACTGTCACTCAAGAAGATTTTTACGTTGAAGAATTCGAATCTGAATCCGCCATGGCCAGTGCGCAAGATCAGAAAGAAGAAGAACTACAGGTAAGGAATTTACATTTGAATTTGAAAAAGGTTACTATCATTTATTCTGTACATTTTTAGAATATATGGTCTTACATTAATGGCATGTTAATGAATCTGGACAGTTTATCTTTGGAAAGGATTCATCATATGCTCAAAATGTTTGCTTTTCAAGGACCCACAACGGAATGCACGCAATCTGAGTTAAAAATGTTTTTGTCTAGAAAAGTGCGAGAAAGGTTACTAATTTACTCAAATGGATTGTACCAGTTGCCTAAATAAAACTAAATTTGTTAAAAATAACTTACCTTTATTCCCTTACCAATATTATTGGAAAATTATTGGTAATCAAATGATTGTTATCAAAAACCACTACAATATTGATCTCAAATTCTAAAAGTGAAACATTGCAACTAGAGTTGATTGGAAATTCGTTACTCACCTATCTTAAAATTGGTTGTCAACAGTGTGGGACAAGTAAACAGTCTTGGAAACACCATATATATTGGAATTGGAATGTTTTGAGGTACATCACCATCACCAATTTGAAGGTTTTGAATTTCAGTTGCTATAAGGCATTTTTCTTATATATTTGTTGTAATTAATGAATCCTAATTACCCTCTCTAGCATACCCTTCTGCACATCCACACGTCTCTACTCTAACTAATTGAAGTTCTATAGATCTAACTGGAGCTACACATCTAACCAAGGTTATATGACCTTTCAAAGGTTTTGTTATGCTACAACATACGGTGTCCAAGTGCCCACTCAACAGAAAATCAGGAGCTCCTAAATAAGTAGCTTCAGTTTAAATCAATGAAAAATACTTTAATAAACTACCTGAAGCTCCTGTAGTCAGTTTAGCTGGACTCAATTCAAAAGTTATAGGTTTTCTATTATTTTTTAAAGGCAATTGAGGGCAATTGCTAGAATCTGGTTTGTATTGAACCAAAAACTGTTGACATCTTTGCAGGTCTTTTGATAAAAATGATCGTTTCATTTCACATCTGATTGAATAGCTGATATTCACGTAAACTCCATGATATGTTTCGTATAAAACTCGGTTTGGTTTTGCGTGGAGTGGAATTTGAAATGGAATTTCTGTGAGTCCTGAAGGCAAACGACTTGGACCGCATACATCACATGTAATATTGACCAACTGAATGGGCTAAAATTGTATAAAATTTTAGTCATTTTAACCTGTTTTAAGTTCTTAACAAGTTCTGAACAAAATGTAAGGCCCTTCTAAGCGTCTGTAATTAATGAAACAAATAGAAATGTATTTGAAAAAGCCTCATTCAATAGTTAAACCTGCGCCCCTCAAAATAACGGGTTCTAGGTTTATTATTTATTTCTTGGTTAATCCAGCTCAAACTTTTATTGAGGAAATATTACCTTAACAGAGTTATAAAATGCCTCAAGAATTCCAATGTTTTTTGAACTAATTTGAAGATTTACACAACCTTCTACCGTTAATGTGATTCCATCGTGCTTAAAGTCAGAATTTGACGAAATAAGTAATACGCCACTTATATTTTCCTAAAAATATATGTGTTTTAGATATGTTTAATTGGTTTATTACATACCCCTTCACTGTATACTTTGTCTGCACGTTTGAGCCTAATATCTAGATTGATAGACATTGTAAAGCTGCCGAAAAATCAATTAAATGATAACGAAAACAAATGAAAATATTGATATGAACGTTTCTACATTACTCGACACGACACCGACAGCGGTACAGTTTATCGTAGATATTTTATCGGCATCGATAAAATCATTTTCAGAATGGACGGTCCCGATTCTGATACGGTGGCGATATATTAATTTTCTTTTTGGATTTCTCTGAAAGGCACGGCCATGAACTACTTCAATAAAAGTAACAATTCAACCAAAGTTATCATATCGTATTGGAAAATCGTATTTTTTAAAAATAATGCATTGTTGTCAAATATTAAAATGCACAAAAATAATAAATTGGCGGTTATTATTATTATTATTATTATTATGAAACGGTTTCAAAAGATTCTGTTTATTTACATGATGTGTTATTTTTCTATGTGTCATTAACGACATCGTGTCGCTGTCGGGCTGAATTAAAAATGATGTATTCTTCTTCTTTTAAGTTATCATATCAGTAATATTTTGTCAGAAATGTCTAGTTATTTCTGGCTGAAACCTGTGAGGTATAAGGGTCTAACAATGAAGAAGAAGAAATATCTTGTTATATAATAAAAAATGGGAAGATTTTTATACATAACCTATTAATTTATTATGACATAACCTTATAATTCAGAAGTGTAAAAGTCCCACAATAAATAAATTAAGAATTAAAGATTTTACTTAAAGCTGTATTAGTTAAAATACTATGTCTACTCATGGTCAACAAAATATAACAGATCCATTGGAATTAATGCTTAAAAAGACGGGATGCATGGAACTTCACTTTAAAGTTCAGGTACGACACATTTATCGTGAAAAAGGAACCATAAATAGCATAGTTTTTTGTAAAGGAATGTATAGCTGAAACACAAGATTGGAGAAAATGCCAAGATCAAGTCAAGGACTTCAAACATTGCATGGCTAAATACCAAGAGAACAAATTGAAACAACCACAGTAATATGGGCCTGAACATGGCAAAATTGCTATTTAATATGTTAAATAATGTCTTCGAAAAAGTAAAATCCATTAAGTTTGTTAAAACAAAAATGGTTTTTCTTGTGAGAACTGATTTGCAAATGGGTAAAGGAAAAGTTGCCTCTCAAGTGGCCCATGCATCTATTCTTTTATATAAAGACTCAGTAAAAACAAGAATTCTTACCTTAATGTATGGTTACAATGGGGCCAACCAAAAGTCGTGTTAAAAATCGACAAGAATTGTGAAAGTGCAATGAACAATATTTATAAAACTGCCTTAAATAGTGGTTTAATAGCTTGCAAAGTGTTCGATTCTGGAAAGACACAAATCGATTGTGGCACATTAACCGTCATTGGAATTGGACCTAGCAAAGCGGAAGATATAGATAAAATAACTGGTCAGTTTAAATTGTTGTAGTGTTTATTTTACAAGAATATTTTCTTTCAATAAAGATATTCAATAAATCGATGTGGCGTTCGAAAATTGACACAGTATAAGACACAAATGAGTTTTATATTGGCAAAGGTATAGTTTCAGTGTACTGGTCAATACAATTTCAAAATATTATTAGCAACAGGGTTTGTTTAAACTGAGAAATCAGCTATTTCTTTTGTACTGGAACTGTATGGGTTTCTATAAAGTATTTACTTAAAATTATACAGGTAGTCTTAAAAATATAATGAAAGTAACCTTTTATATATGGACTCAACGATTCTAAAACTTTGGTAGTGCGCTTTGACACGAAACAAAATTAAATTCCTATATAGGTACATAGTTTAAATTCCAAAAATTCAATTACATATTTCCAAATGTTATATACAATATTTTGTCTTATATATTATCAATATTTCAACAAAAACGTGTTGCGTATAAATCAGACATGTTTATCTTGGCACTATGTTAACTATATAACGTGCTACTAATCATAAAGGTAATTCATGTAAAAATACTATTTGCATCTTTCTAATGCTATGGTAATAACATAATAAACATTGAGCAAGGTACCACACATAAAAAAAACTCCTATCACAGAAATTAAAATCACCCAATGCAGATAACCCTTCTACAACAAATTCGCAGTCATATAGAGGCCAGAAATCTATACAGAACAATTTGCAATTGGAGAATTTTGACAAAACGAATATAGAAACCTGGCACTGGAAGACAGTAACGAAAAAATTCAATTGCCTGTAGAGCCCGACATAAAAGATTTTACGATCTCTTCACGAGCGGCCTTTCGTATTCACATTGACGAAACGATCGGAATCGTAGCTAGTGAGTTCGAGGTGAAGAACATCTAGCTTCAAGTTTGACACGTGTTCGAAAATTTAATACTTAATCAGTCTAGAACCTAAATCGATAATATTGGCTATTCTAAAACTTTTTCATTTCACACAACACAGTATATTCTAGAAAATATGTTATAGAAGGGTAACCTATACTAGAAAAATTAAATTGCTCTAAAACAATATGTCTCATCAATACACAGAATTAAAATTCAACCAAAAATCATTTAGCCGAGTTAACTATTATAGAAATCCTCACGCGTTTACGAATTTATTTTTGGGTTGATCTTCATAACGTCCTATGTCCATAGAAGCGATACTACTCAACGACGTATAGGAATTGTTAACAATATGCGGTGCTTCGTTGAATTCGTCCAATTCTTCTAAATCCGCGGACGAGGGACCTTTCAAAAGAAAGTATTGTTCGGATCGCGTAGGCCATAGTAAATGGGCCATTACGCAATAAGCGAAACAATCCGCTGAATAAGTTATACCTGTTAAAAAAACATTTTCCATATGAATACTTTATTAGAATAATGTTCTTACCTAAAAGTAACTTAAATCTCCATAGAGCAGAAACGTGTAAAGCTATAAGAGCTAAAATAGGTAGATAGATGAACCAAACTAAACTGGATGCACCGAAATGCAGTAAAAAGTTTAATTTTTGAGTATTATGTTCATAAAGCATAGTTGTTCTGAGTTCGTATAAGAACCAGCACATTATAAGAGATCTGAAAACAATTATTAACCATCCCGGCCACGTTTGATATTCATCTATGTCCTCAATAATATCGACTTCAGTCTGAAAGGAAAAAAATTAGTTTTCACTTTTGAAAAATCAGAATTTACTTTACCAAATTCCATACATATAGTAAAACATGTACTATACCATAGCACAACCATATCGCAAATACTAAAGGTTTCCATGTAAGTTCCAAACGGGTAACAGCCCATCCTTTAGCCAAGAGCAATAACAATAACATAAACGACGTCTACAATTCTATTTTATACACCTTAAACCATCAAATAGCAGTTTCTTACTCTTGAAAGTATATCACAAATATCTCCAGTCAATTGGATTTTTGGAAATCCTTCTCCATTTAAAGCAAACTTTAACGTATGGATCAAGTTTAAACAAAGTGCCAGAAAATCAAATATCAGACTAGCTGTGAACAATCTGCAACAGCAAAATGTTAAAACATACATTAACAATGTGAAATTAGAAGAAAACCTTGTCACTGGGTGTTTTTGAATCTTTACGGCGTGGCATTGTAATGGAACCAGTACAATGTAGCATAACCAAAACACAAAGTACAATTCTAATGTGTTTTGGCGATCGAATGAAAACTGATATGTACTGAAGGCTGAGTTATTGGGATTGCCATTTACAAGCCAAATGTCGTATTCGATTTCGTGTGAGCCGTGATGATTGAAATGCTGCCATTCACAAGTGGAATTGTTGAGATAACAGGCTACCATTGACACATACCAAAAACTGTTTTTTACAAAAAAAAAAATGTTATGGGTATAATCAATTTCAAGGCATAATTTTTATAGAAAAGTGTGTAATTTCAGGTTTTAACTATTGGACTTTTATGGTTGATTTAACTTTGAAAATGGCACAATAAAAATAACATTTTTATATAATCTGTTACTGTAAAAATCAACATTAACAACTACTTGAACAGTGTTTCTAAAAAAGAAGGAAAAGTACTTACTTGGGTTGTTTGAAATCCTGCATAACATAAGTAAACTGATGATTTTTAACTACATTCCATTTATTGACTTCATCCACACATAGTTCACCTTTTGGACAAGGAATCCTTCTTAAATAATCTTTTCCATCATTGCTGCAAGTGGCATCGTAGGCTCTCTTCTTAAATTTACTAAACATTCTTTTGCAAGCTTCATCTTTATTAAAAATCACTTGATTTTTATAATAATCTAGAAAATATGACCTATCCAAGACCGCTAATGTAACTGGCATGGAAAAATGTGATTTAGAAGTAATATTTCCAAAAATGTAACCGTGTGAAGTTTCGGGAGAATGCTGATCAGTTTTTTGAAAACCAAATTTGATGAGAAATTTAAAAAAGTCTTTTGTATTAAATGTTCCTTTTAAGTGGGTACACTGGTAGATTTCGACGCAATGAAATAACACGAATAACATCAGGTACGCGTATTTGTTAGGCATTTTTATTGAAATATAACAATATTAGAATGTTCTTCATATTAAAACACTTAAACACTCAAAATACTTCATTTTCGTAATTTGACACACCGTCAGGATGACGTTTAGAACACGTAAAAATAGCAAATAAATATGCAATATGCAATAGCACAATAAATATGCAACATTGCCAAGTTTTTCTTAAATGATTTCTTGCAGATGGCAACACTGCTGTATCTTGATACAACCGAAATTTTAGTAAACTAACCAATTACTAGAAAACATTTTAGAAAATTTACATATTCTCAGCACAATGCGTTAGGGAACAAAATAATTAATCAAACCATTGACTTGTTCTAATGAAACCACTATATTTTCATTAAAATTGTTATTTTTTAAATGTCATTACTGTCAATTTCGATCTTGGTTAACTAATCGAATTCTTCCGTCGACTAGTAAACAAATTCTAACCTAAAATAGATGTGACATTTTGGTAACAAATTTACAAAAAAAAATGGTAAAAAAAGATCTCGAACAAATTCTTCGAGAAGAAATAGTAAAAAATTTTATGAGAGTGATGAGAATGAAAGTGAAACCGATTTTGAGACGGAAACCAGTCCAGTTTCAACACCACCACCAAAACGCTATGGCCTCAGACAGAGAAAACAGCCAATATTTTGTGGCGAATTCGACTACGAGGAAGAAGATGAATTAAAAGTAGGCCGTGACCGGTCAGATGATGAGGAATACGACATACGAGTGGATATACGTTCCAACAAGAAAAATGACGTCAGTAAAAACAAAAAACTAGAAAAAGTAAACCCCGTACTTCAGAAGTACTAATAAGTAATGTGGAACCTTTACCTCAACCTGAAATGGATGATATACCATTGGATAGTGGTCTAATCGATTTTGAAGATGTGATTAGGGCAGATGTTGTCATGAATAAGCAAAAAGCTGAATATGACAATGGTCAGTCAGATATTGAGCCTGAACCTTTAGTTACTAAATCTGTTAAATCGGTGAAACCAATCAAAGAAAAAGGTGATTTAGTATTTTCGTACAATACTTTACTTGACATTGATATTTTTAAAATTTTAGGAAGAAGAGGCAGAAAACCAAAAGCAAAGATAGATTCAACAATTAATAACGTTTCAAACACAATAACAACAACAAAAACAGGACGCACTAAGCAATCACAAGAAGAAGACACAACTTTAGAAGTACAAATTGATCCTTTGAATTTTGTCCAATCAAATTTGGGTGAAACTGATCCTTCCAAGGCAAATGGCCTCCCTATAAAACCAATGGAAACTGATCCACCACATTCACCAATGACACCAACACAGAATGGGTCTTGTGAATTTAAGGTAGACACTTTTGTAGTTGACAACATAGAAAAATACGTACCACCTGAACTGGATGAAAAGGAAAAAGAGGTTGTTTTAAGTAATGAATATCTTCTGGGTAATAGTTTTGATATGAGCGCAGAGGAATTCCTTAAAAGACAAGAGCAAACAAAAGATGACCATCAAGAAGAAGAAGAAGAATCTGTGCCTCTTGTCAATTTTGATGATAGTGGTAGTGATGACGATGTTGTAATTATCGAGAAGAAACCAGAAATTATCGTTTTAGATGATGACTGAAAATTCACTTTTACTTTTGTGTAGATTAAATTCGTTTTTTCCTTTTTTTGGCCGAGCCGACCAGTTAAATTATTATTTTTTGTTTTTGTGATAATATTTTAAAGGCACCAGTTATGTGTTAAAATATCAGTAGTTGTGAATTTGTGGTTTCAAAAAAAAAGGACTACAATTCCTTAAAAGTAGGAGTAAGAAAATGGGAAATGGAAAAGTACATTTGAAATTGCTTTAAAATTGTAAATCCCACCAAGATGATGATGTATGATGTATCTTGCAAAGTCCCTGCGTTAGCTTCCAGTTGAACAGCTATATTGTTGAATACTGAAGGCCCGATTGTATGATGTTGTAAATATTTATAGTACTTTTTTTTTAATGTCTCAATTGGCACTTGATATAATTTTGCTTTATTACTCTCTTAATAAGCAAAATAGTAGATAAATTTCTATTTATAATAAATTAAATTCGATAATGAAGGAATTTGTTTACATTTTTGTGAGGAACGTGATGAAAAAAGACGCGTTTAATTTAAAAATAAAACTGTATTAAAAAGATAAAATACAAAAATTCAAAATGAAAAAAACAATTTTCTAACTATATTTTTACGTGTGGGGTGTGTCTGTGTACTCATATCTTGCTCTATCGATAACAAATTACGAATTGTTAAGAAACGTATCGATTGCTTTCTAAACGAATAATTTGTATTTTGAAAATATATAAATACAATAATGAATTAAGGCGTTCTTATAGCAGCAATTTCCTTAAACACGAAATGTACAGTAAAATTATGTTTAGAATACTACTTGACTAGGTTCTAGTCAGTTTTAATTAAAAATTTCTTCTATGTACAAGTTGAACATACATGCAGTGTACATATTTGGTAACTTTTCATATACAATACGAACTTGTATACGAATCGTGGGATATCAATGCGCGCATTGTTTTTATATTTCAGGACTGGCGAGCGCTTCTGTCGCCCAATTGTCAAGTTATTCCTAAGAAACATCACAAAATTCGGGTAAATATACGATTACAAATGGCAATGCTAGAATTACGTGTCAAATTTACAAGAATTGATGGGTATGGTGTGCTTGCTTTCTTTTCAAATGCAATATTACACCTTTTAATGCATGTGCACAATCTTATAAGTGTATTACATACTTAAGTAAATATAATCTATTTTCAATATAAATTATTTAACAAAATATTTCACAACCAAAATATATTTTTTTACAAATCGATTAACAAAAAAATTAGAACGGAACAGAACAAAAATGGGATAATCTTAGAAATACCATACATACAAATGTCAAATTAAAAAAAAAACTATAATCATGTCAATGTGGAATGATCGTTTTTTTGTTCATACAATATTTCAAAATTCTAATACTAAATATTTTTCCAAAATATACCGTGCCTTCATAAATGAATGAGAATCACGGTACCGCAACAGCTGATACTATTTATGCGTAATTTTTGTAAAATAGTTTCCATACGCATAGTAAATTGCTTATTTAAAAGAAAATTTATTTATTATGATAATTGATGGGAGAGCCTCTACTTAAACGTGTTCGTATTGCATGATACTATTTTTCACTCTACTTCATTTCTTCTTGAAGAATTTCCTTTAATTTCTTTTTGTCCATATGTAATAATGAAAAACTCCTTTTAGGATACTTGTTTTGTTCTAATCACAAGCGAGGTATTAATGGTTGCTCATAATTCTCAGTCACTTATGAAAGCATTGTACTAAAAACAAATTCTGGAAAATCATCAATTTTCCAATCAATATATAAAAAGTACATTGGAAAAAGGCCTTGGAATTTAAGAGAAAACAACAAACAAACAAACAGTAAAATCGATTGCTCTAAAGAATACTAATACGTCTAAGTAATGTATGTCACTCCTTGAGATCGGTTCTTATGCAGTAGACTGGCTTGAGTTGAAACTCGACCACCAAAAAACACCTCTCATTTAGCGGTTTTCGGTAGATGCCTTTTCATATGTAAAGCCAAGTGATCCGATCTGGCAAAGGAGCGCTCGCAAACTTGACATTTAAAGGGTTTTGCTCCAGTGTGTTTTCTATAGTGACGAGTCAACTCGTCGGAACGTGCGAATCTCCACTCGCACTCTGGCCATTGACATTGATAGGGTTTCTCGCCTAAAACATTATGCAACAATTTATATTAAACGGAAAATTAATGATTATTTATGAATGTTCCATCAAAAGAGAGCTTAATATTGCCGTTTTTCTATTGGTCGGAGTCACTCAGAATAATATTTATGGTTGTGTGTATAGTTTTAAGACATCTACGCCTACGCTTTGATTTACAAACTTGTCTAACGTTCCGAAGAATCCACCACAGTACTATTATAAAGTATTAAAATTCTTTGTATAATAACTGTTTCTTTAATTAAGAGACAAACATGGTTGGAGGAACATTCCTTTTACGAACTTTCATTGATTCATAATTTATTAACAGGGCTTAAACTCCACAATTTCAGGATCGGCTTTAGTAGATAAACAATTAAAGGTTATTACTTTTTCGGTAGAAATACTGACCTGTGTGTATCCTTTGATGCGCCTTTAGGTGTGAGCTTTTTGTATACACTTTTGTACAACCTAAAACAATAATAATAATAATATCATTTTCCTGTATTCATTTCGATATGTTTGATGAATAATAGTTACAACTATTGATTTCACTTTATACGCACTCCAACTAATCATTCAGAAAAAGATGCCACAAAAATATTTTTTACATGTTCAAAGGCATTCTTAGTATGTCGAGTAATACCTTTTGAAATAATAGAAAAAGTTACGTTTGTGCAAAATTATTTCTGAGAGAAAATAGTCAAAAAGTAAAATCAATAGCTATTGATTTACCATCTTTAGCACAGTTTTTCAAATACTGTTTCAAAGCCTATAGATATTTGCATTTTTCAACTATTTGCACTACTAAATACATTAATGGTGCATGAAATTGGTGTAATTTTTCTATTTGTTTCCACATCATTATTATTGGCTGACATTTCTATAAGAATCAACACTTTTTTCCACTTCTTCAGTTTCTCTATCATGAACACCTACCTATAAAATCACAATGGTGTATCCTCCTTTTCTCTAATTCCGGATTGTTTCTTCTATTATAAGGTTTCACTCCAACGGAAAGCCGAGGTACTGTACTGGCTGGAGGTGGTGGTGGTTGTTGGGGTGGGCAGCCGGGCCCGTGATATGGCGGAGGAGGTGTTCGTCGTGGTAAAGCGCTTCCTGGAGATCCCGGTTCGGAACTTGGTGGCGTTAAAGGAGAGACGTACATTAGTCGTGACATTGGATAGAGAGCGTTTCCTGGAAAATATTACACTATATCATCTAGACTACTTACTATTGCGAAAAGGTAAAAAATTTACTGAGAAAGTGTTGAATCTTCCAGTTTCCATTACAGATGCTTACCTGGTGCAGGTGCGACTACGTTGTTGTTATTCGTATATTTGTACTGGTTGTTGTTGTGCGTTATGTGGTGCATAGGAGTTTGACTCTGTGGTTGATGGTAGTGAGACTGTTGTCCCTGAGGTCCTTGAGGACTAGTCGGTTGAGGTTGATTATAAGGACTGGTCGGGGTGCCCATTAAATGAAGCGTTGGGGCTGGAGGAGGTTGGAGAGCCTAAAATTCATTTATTGATTATAATTATTAATACTTAAATGATTTTGCTTACTTTTTCAGTTTTAATTTCTAGTGGCGAGAGAAGAGGTGATGGCGTTGGCTGACAGTTAACCGACAGCTCATCCACAGTTTCCATTTTAACGTGCCCAGGGCCCACCAACATGTTGGCGTTCTCTGGATCGATGTTTTGAATACTGCTCGCGATATCTTCCCATAAAGGGGGCCTACAAAATTGTTAATTTTCCATGATAAGAGCTTATGTTTTTCTTATATAATCGTACCTGAGAAAAACGTCGTCATCTGTGCCAGGCAAGGTGCGCATTGAGACGTAACTCATGTTTTGTTGCATGACGCGAGGCGGGCCCGCGGGCTCGAAGAAGTCGTCGATCTGCGACGCGGAATCCCTGCGCGGTTTGTCTAATTCTTCTTCGAGTCGCCGCTCCCATTCCTGTTTGCAAAGGAAAGTGTCCAGGTCGCTGGTCTGCAACAAAAGACACAATTTTGTGGTTATTACGTAATTTAGAATGAAATTAATAGTTTTATAAGTTAGAAGAAATGCGTCATTGGTCAATAGTCCAATTTAATATTATGAAATGTTCATAGAATTTAATTTTGGACTGTGCGCTTAATCCTCATAGATGTGTTTGATTTGGAAACTATAATCATTTCTTCATCTTCCTTGGAGAATCCGCAAACTGTCTATTTTCATAGAGTGGATGTTTCAAAAAAGCTTTGAATAAATACAGCTGCTTGTCACAAATATTTTTACGGCACATCTTTTCTTCATCACCATGTACCAATCTACAGTTTCCCTGCAATGTGATTCCAATCCAGGTTCTGAATATTGAAATGAAGTGAAAATATTTCGTTACAATATGAATATTGTATGTCATGTTCCTGTCTCACCCTGTATAAATCGGGACAACCGCAGGGGTAATTTTAAGGCGTTGTAAATAGCGCCGCGTCCCGCAGCGTCGGACCATGTTGTCAGTTTGTGCCCTGTCATTTCGTCCCGACGGCTTCGATTGTTCTTTTTCAACCCATCATAATTTATTAGCTGTTATTTCCCTTTTGGTTTTCGCCTTTCCATTTATTCTAAAGGTGTCGACGTTTATGTCCGACGTTGTACAACAATTTTTACATTGGCGAACTCGGGCTCATAAAAGAACTTTTCTCTCGTTCTGCTGGCACCGTCGGACGTGCTGTTTTGTTAACACCTTCATGTATATATTAAAGAAACAATTCATTGGATAAGACAATGCGAAATTTTTGCTTTACAATAAACTGTTGAGTAAGAAATCAAATTTTTCGATTCCTCGTCAATTTGTGTAAGATGCTCATCGATTAATCGAATTCCAAAATATACAATGGCAGCTATTGTAACGGTAATTAGAAATAGGAGTTGTACACCTAGGTGGTGGTCCAATTCTTGTTTATCATCCTAACGAAACCAGGTGAGAACACGAATCGTGAACGAGCAATGAAATATTCATAACACCACATTCTATTAATAGACAATTTTCCGTATATTCGTTCGGGAATTAACATAATCGTTCACATGTTGTAAGTAATTTTTTTTTTCGGAGAGTACCGGTCTCAGTTAAAAGACTTAACCAATTATACGGAACCCAGTGGGGGTCTTCGGGGCCGCTTTCCCCCAGTTCTAATTATCATACAATGAGCCGGGAGGTGCTACGCCCCTGCTGAGGAGAGTCTCGTGTCTCGATATTCACGAATTCATTAGACGGACTAAAGGGTTTTATTTGGATTTAATTATTTTTTTTTTTCGTTTTCTTTGTGGGTTGTGGTTGCGTGATTCGTCGCTTTTTTGTTTTCGTGATTGATGACGTGTACAATGTCATTGGCCAAACTACCACCCCGGTAAAACTAATGAAATAACATTGTCAAATTCAAGGTACGAATTCTCGATCATAATTAAACCTTCGAACCTCATCGTCATATCGGGAATGGAATGGAGAACCAGTTCGACTTGTATTCTCTCTCATTTTTTAAATTAATTTTTAATAATCCGTTTTGAAACTAGATTAGACTGACGTAATGTCGCACACGCAATTTTTCCACCGTTAAAAGAAAGTTTAACGAGCAGATGTTGCAGCCAGCGTTCACCGTACAAAAATAATCTTGAAATCTAAAAAGTCTAATTAAAAATTAATGTAAGGCTATTTGCTAAATATGATTATTAATATTAGGCCCTTGGGCTTGTTTGGGGTCTTATTTAATAATTTTTTTTTTTGAGAAGAGAAAGTATTTCAAAGAACAACACGCAAGCTTCCTGAGAGATGTCAGAGACCTAATGAATGTCAAAGAATTTTGAAATATTAATCATAATAGAAAGGTGCTTAAAATTTAATCTAGATTACTTTTCACTAATATTAATAATCGAAATGATAATGTTGGGGAAGAGATGTCGTAACATTTTTCGGTTTCTTTAAATTGTGGCTTTTTATTAGAAAGTTGTTCACAGAAGTTTTACTGAAAACCTTTAATGCACTCGATCGTTCAGAAAATGAAAGAAATCAGGTAGACAAGGCTATATCAAAAATATCTTTACCAGAAGAATATGTTTGCATTCATCAAGGTGAAGAAAATAATAAAAATCGCTCTAGAACATGAAATATTCCTTTTTAGTAAGTTAGCTTAACAGCCAGAACACGCAAAACTATTTTATTAAATTGAAAACTTCTTTGTTCAAAACAAGGACACAATAAGAAAAAATAAATTCTTCTATTGCATGGACAAGGACAATAAACTGCACAGTAAAATATCTAATCTTTGCCAAGATTAAGACATATATCTCTATTTTTATTTCGAGTTTCTACACTTTATATTACTTTAGTACTGTTGGGGAACACTTAAGTATATTGTGTTTAATCCCTAATTTAAACGAAACCCTTGATGCCATTCGTAATCAAGAATGAGCAAGACTCTTGCAGGCTCTGTGTGTGTATGTTTCCTGGATGCACATATTCATTTATAAATTATTGAAATCTCTACTTGATAAGAGCATGACGCTTGTAGACTACAAGAGCAGTAGTTTTTTCATCGTCAGCGTCGAATAAAGAAAATGCTTGAGCAGCAGCACTAGTGAGAAACCTACTTGTTTCTCATTAGGAGGCACCACATAGGTTCTGCAATAAAAGTCTTCATCTGCCTAAAACTGCAGATATGCCTTGAAATTTTTTCCAGAATCCTCTTGATTACAGACTTTATTGTGGTCGTGGTAAGTCCAAATAAGGATCGCAGAATTACTGCCACTGGTCAGTTTCATCGAAATTCAGGTCTTGTTCATGTCTGCAATCATTTCTAGAGCCTACTTGTAGTACTGTATAAACATTGACTTGATTGACAGAAATAATGCTAATGCATATAAAATTTTCAAAATACAATTTTTCTGGAAATTGAGGAGTGTGCAGCAATAATGAGGTAACTCCATTTTTGAATTTTTTGGAATTTAAAAAAAAAGTTTAAAATTTGGATTTTGCATCACTTCATTTCTTGGAACTGCCATTATCCAGCATAACATAGCATCACTAGTGCACGAAACTGTTGTCTTATTGCACCACGTGAAGGATTGATTTTTTTTGGGAGGAATTCGTTCTTAATTTAAAACTACGAAAAATGAAGTTACCTCCTTATTGCTGTACAACTTTCAACTGTAATTTGATAAATCTTCATATCTTATTAACCATTTTTCTTTATCATTATTTCAAAATCAATTATAGTATACAGATATTAAATCTATAAAGTCCCTTGGTGTCCAAAGAGGTGTTAATATGAACTATTTTCCCATATTAGAACCTAACTTTAAGGAATGAATCATTTTTGATCTCAAAATGCTCCAATTTGATTTTTTTTGTATTTGTTAAGGATACGAACAATTTAATGGTTTTTAAAGCCCAACGGGCCTTACAGGCATTTATTTTTCTTCAAAGTAATAGTAAATTAAAAAATTAATATGTTTTCTAATTGATTTAAAATAAAAGTTTTGCAGTCCAATTGCTTGTTAATATCACCGAGATATCTATATACAATTTCTGGAGTTTTTACTAATTTTTTGTTCAAGAAACGAAATTAAACATGATATTAGTTTGCCTTTTAGTAGTTTTAATCCAGTTTTTCTCATTTAAAGTGCGTTATTTCAATAAGAAATAAAAACATTGATATTTCTTCGTATTTTCAATACAATGGTTCATTAATTTGAACGTTTCTTCTTAGTTCTTCATTTAAATAAAACTAACACTAAAATAATCTGTTATAATAAATAATTTATAAACCTTAATTGACATTTTTCCAAGTCATTGTATTAAAAAATTTTCCATAGATAACGGAAAGTATTTCGTACATATTTTCTCTTAGTTTTAAATAAATAAATTAGTTATAATAAATTTAGCAATTATTATTAAATATGCCGTTCTTTTAAAATCTTCAAGACTCAAAAAAAATCATGTATAAATTTCCTTAGTATCCAGAGATCTGTTAACACGATTTATTTCGCCTACAGATCAAATTGATCTACATATTTTGTTAAAGTTTACATTTCAGAAATAAACATTATGCAACTATTAAGGAATTTGAATGAAAAGAGGACTTTTATGTATGGATGGTAGTTTTCAAAATTTTAGGTACCCTATTCGTGATCCAAACTGCAGATTATCCTAGTATTGTTTCAATATTTTTAAAAGTTTTAAAATATTTTAAATTAGATACAAATGTGAGATCTACAGTACCAATTACTGTTTAAAAGGAAAATTTGTAGAAAAATAATGAAGTTCTTTTATGAACAGTAACAAATTGAAATTCGTTGTGGTATCGACACCTACGAATAAACTTTACGCATAGTTAAAAGAACATAAAACGTACCCAATTCGATGGGTTAAAGTAGGAAAAACTAATCGTAAAGACGAATCTACACCAACAAAAAAACATACAAACGTTTCAGGAAACGTCATAAACCGAGATTAACATGGAAAAAGCTATGAGAAAACTAACCGCAGAGAGTGTGTATTATTATCTTTTTGCAGAAAGGAGATGTGCCATTTCGATTACCTGAAAAAGTAATAAACTCTTGTTGTTGCACGGTGTAAAATAATATTTTTAAATTAGCACCCGTGTAAAATCCACTCAGTTGTTTATTCATCCTTTTTGTTTGGGCCGTCGTATTGCATATATTCTTCAATAATCGTAAAACGAGAAACACACACACTGTCCATCCACCTTCTTTTTCATGGAAGGTATAGGTTTGTTTGCGAATTCTCGAAGGTTTTCCCCCCCTGAGACAACTCTTGCCATAATAATCAATCACTGTGTTAATTAAATTAAAACGACCGACACTTGTTTTCACTGCAATCGACATGAGATTTTCCAAATCGTTTTTTCCCTCTGCACATTCATTTTTATTACCTCCTGGTACTTGACCTAAATAGGCCCACTAGATTTGTAATATAGATCAAGTAATCAATAATTTATTGCAAAAGCTTGATGTGATATGGTTGATTCAAAGGAGAAATCGCTTCTCAACCAAGTACTGATCAATTATTTTTTTCCTAATCAAGAAGATTACTTTATTTGCAATCGGTTTGCCTTCTATAGGCAATATTGTTGCTCGTAGCAATTGAAAATCAACAACAACAAAAAACACTACTGTCTCTGATTTACGAGCCAGTAGGCGCTAAATACCTTCTCTTAAGGTTCAAATTGCAAAGTATCGTTGGGTCGTGTTTATTGGGTTATAGAACGAAAAGTAAAGAGGAACAACGTTCAGACTACTATACTAGCAGAGTGAGATTCCATTACATTATTCATTTCCTGTTCATCTCCGAGAGTAAACACGTTTCATTCATAACCTCCATTCATGGGATCCGGATGGTCTGCTATGGGCAAATAGCATCGTCTGCTTTACGGTATTTTTTTTTCTTCGAATTTTTATTGTTAATTAACCGTTCGTTCTATCGGATGGTCATATTAATTAAATTACTTTCATCATCTCTTTCACATGGAACTCGTTGACTAAACTAATTAGATAATGATCCCTGAATGTAGTTTTATTATGGGGCCGTTTAAAATATTTTAGCGTGCGTTGTAAAAATATCGCTATCGCGTTAAATGAAAACATTAAAAATACCTCAAAAATCCGTAAATCTAATGGACAACAAAGAGATACGATCAAATTTACGACGATTTCGAACTTTAACGCATTAATCTTTATAGACGTGCATGGTAAATAAAAAATATATATAATACCAACACACTGGAGTCCTACTTTTTTCTCTAGTTTTACAGTTAAAATAATTAATTTATTGGAGATTATATGAAAACTCCATATTCTACACTCGTATATTTTGCATATTAATGGGCACAGATGCTTGTCCAATATAGTTTTTAAACTTGCAGTTCGCCACGAAATAAAAAAATAAATAAATAAAATTCACAAATACGTGGTTTGTGTGGCCTCAAATGTCTCTGTAACAAATCTACGTTAAACAATTGATTTACAACTAACCCGAACGAGAGACATTTGGAACAGCCATGTAAATAGAAAAGCGTGAAACTGACAAAGGCAACGCTATAAAGCTGGACGTTTGTCTGGCCAAAGAATAGTTAATATTTTACGTAAAGATACAGGTCAACATATTAACAACACACCCGGTAGATTTACGAGTTAAAATATCTCGGAACAACGGAGAAGTGGTTTAATTGCGTGAAAAATGAAAAAAATTGTCCGAAACACGTCCGAGTCAATATTGCAGGCCGGTAGTGCCCTGTAATTACCAGGAGAAAGTATTTAGGTTTAATTTATTGGCACTACGCCCCTGAAAAATTAAGATGTGCGCTTTTTTAACGGGTTTTTTAAGCGCAAAGTAATCGATTCTTCTTTACAAAAATTAACTTCGGGTGCGTCTTGAACAATTTTCAATTAAATCTTTCCTCCCTAGAGATCGGCTTTTGTAATTTATATACGTCCCTGTCGTAATTAAATATTAATAAACAAGTGTTTTATAATTAATTTATTTATATGCACATCTCGCATATTTATCTTTACATTTTAGCGATTATAAATTTCACTTGTAATAAGCGTTTTCCTTAGAACGTACGTGTAGTAAACACTCTTGTAATTAATCGCATAACACTGCCCATAATGAGTCGTTTATTTCGTTTAATTAGAATTATAATCTTGGAACATCTAGGAAATATGCGAAAACGAGATTTTTCCTACGTAAATTTCTTCTCACAGGAAAACCGTTATGTTGTTTCATCATTAAAAGATAATTTTATACATATTTTCAAAAAATTACTATACAAAATGCAAAGTTTAATTTAAAATTTGCAATTATTTTCCTGCAAATTCCTGAAACAGAATCAGAATTCTTTTTACGTAAATTTTTGTTTGCTTTCGCGTGTTTTCATTAAATATTTACACTTTATTTGGGACAAACGGGAACGGGAACATAAATTATAATAACGTTAAACAAATATTTTTGTCAGGTAAAATAAACGATAAAAGTGGAAGGAAATTTGATTTGTACGAGGACTACTCTAACAATTTGTACAATTTATTGTAATAATACTGCTTTAAACAAGTGTTTGTTATTAAATTTTTTAGTGGAACACGAAAGTAACATTTTTGTGCAATGCTTGTTAACGATATTTAAATAGTCTCTGTACTAGGAACAGTGTCTGGAAAGGTAAAAATTTTTATTTGCCTTTATCGTGTAGAGTCTAAATATTGATTAGGCAGCTGTTGATAAAGTTATACATGAAAAATTAGATGTTCGCAATCGAGTTTTTCAGTAAATACCTGTATATCAATACAAACGGTTAATCCAGAACTTGAAATTCAATCCATTAATTAGGTTCTGTCTAGAAAAATGAAAATTAAGGGAATATGCAGTATTTGATGAAAAATGGTGGAATGATATTTTCTAGAGGATCACGACATTTTAATATCTTTGGAACATTTAATGTCATGAAATATTTATGCAAATTTTTTGCACAATATTGTCAATATTTTCTTAAAAATTCACGTAAATTACTGTCGAAATTCTTTTTCCTACCAGACAATAAAAAAAAAACTGGACCACATTTTCCATTTGAGAAAAACTGGAAACAGTTGCAAAGGGATGTTAAAGAATGGGTAATTGTATTAAACTGGAGAGTTAATGTTCTCTTGATAGCGCACGATTTGATTAATTTTATCCTCAAAATTTTAGAGTTACCCTCGTATGCATGTAGGCAGGTTATGTTGAGAGCGGTGGCCGAAAAACCTGCGACATATTCATTAAGAAGGTCGTCAATTAACGGCACATTTTAGTCGAATTCATAATCAGATCAATTAGAAATACCGAGTTTGAATTCTAATAATTAATCTGTAACAACTAATTAAAAAAAATTTATATTTAAAGATTAACATTCTGGTTCTTTCATGAAAGATAATGCCCACCTTAATGGATCGTTGCCATTTCTGAAATACGTAAAAATCTTGCACAACTTAAGAATAATAATTATTTATTCGAATTAATGTTATTCAATATTGTTTTAATTGAAATTATTTTAAATAACGGACATTGTTTTTAATTAAGTTGACATTCCTGACAGTCCAAAGTAAAAAAATTTCAGCCTCATTTCAATATAAAATGTAAATTGTTTTTCGAACTGTTTAGTCAATGTTGAAGAATTAAACAAATTTTCAGTTAATCACTACATTAAGTATACAATTCAAATGACAGGAAGAAAACTTTTTAAATGTCACGTGTAATAAAACACAGGCTACTTTTCAACACACCGAGTCATGATTGAATAAACGTGCTACGTATTTTCAATTTCCCATTTGAAAAAAGCCGTGTTCTTGTGTAATTTGTTTAAATCATAGAGAGATAGAATCGTTTTCCGGCAAAAATTCATTGGATTTTTTACTATTTTGAAAGAGATTCTATTTTTGAATAGATATAACGTAGCTGTAACGTAAATTCTTGCAACTAATAACACGCACGGCACTGAAAGGCACTGACTAATAATTATAATTTTAATCGATGTTATCTGTATATGGAAAAAATGGAATATTAATTGTCTTTAACAAATTACAGTTTGTCAATTTAAAAACGCCTGCAATTAATATATTGTGTATGAAAATTGAATGTAATCAGGTCAAAGTTTTAGTCAAGATCCTATTTCAACCAGTAGGTATTATATTATTTGAATAGTAGTTTGCTAATAAAAGAAAGGTAAGAAATATTATGATGATTATGACTGGTTTCTCAATAACAGAAAAATCTAGGCATAAAGCAAACAACACAAAAAGTTTACTTACATTTGAGGACAAAATCATCATAACTATAATACACAAAAAACTGAAATCTCTAACCCTACAACAGTACAAACGGCACTTACTAGGAACATACTAAATTCAGTCAAATCCAAAATATCTTTAAAAAACAAACTGTTATCCAGGTTTGAATTTTTGAATCTTTTTTTTTTTGTAAAGCCCTTTTACGAATTACGTTACTCGAGAGGACACAGTCGGTTTCGGACACTCAAAAGTACAAACAACGTAATCATTTTTAATCGGCACAATTTTTCTCTTCGAAATTAATCGATCGTTTTTTCAGTAATCGAAACACGAACTGAAAAATAATTCGTAAAAGTGTACGAACACACACGCGCGCGCGATCTCTGAAACGAGAGTGGAACAGCGCGCACGCTCTTTTCACACATCCACGCCGTGCGATGGCTGCTCGAAAACTAATTCAAGAGCTAAGCAGTCTTCAGGAATGGTCAACCTTCCAGTCACCAAATAATAAAAGTCTACTGGGACTGTTGGGTGGGGGTGGTGGTTAATGATTTATTGTTCGTATTATCTACGTGAACAGTCTGAAAAACTGAAGGAAAAGGTGAGCAGCACGAGTAACAGGGCAGCAATCACGTATGGTTTCAGATGGTTCTTTGGTTGTTTATGTTTAATTTACTTAGAAGCGAAGATGGTGTGGTTGATAAAGATAATCGAGTTTTTCACCATTAAAATTGATAAATGGAGCTCCATTATAATGTTTGACTCGACTCGCTCTGATTTAAATAATTGAGCTTTTTTTGATTTAGGGATTAACCACCACCCCAAATATATTATTGAGACTTCTTCGGTAAAAAAAATGGAAATTTACGGAACTAACTGTTGCTTCAAGTTGGGATTAAGATGGTTTTGAAGAAATAAATTGGTCCTGAAATCATCTACTTCTTAGATTACGTCTTTTAAAAGTGTCTTTACTTGAAAAAATCTTCAATCCACAAGATTTAAAGTCGAATAAATCTTAATTTTTTTGTGATAACATACATGGTGTTTTTAAATTAAATATCAGAACTGAAAATCGAAAAAGACTAGCAGCTCCCTGTAATAATTAAATCGTATACCACCTGAAATGTTTGGAGTTCTTCAAATTAAGGACCTTGACTCCATCAGGAAAAGGGTTCTTTCCAAATACTGCCAGTGACAGTCAGGTTTTTTGAAGGAAAATAAAGTTGAATGAATTGAACATCATTTATACAGAATAAATTAAACTGTTTGGTTTTAGCCATATGTAGTAGTTGTAGTTGAAAATTTGTAGTTAGTCGTTTCGTATTACAAAACAATGGAAAGAAGAACCATCAGTATACTTTCTAGTTTTCACTTACAATCCCTAAAGTCTTTAGCTAGTTGGGACTTTTTGAGAAATAATACATCGATTACCTAAATCAATAGATTCTTCTCATATGGACAGCTTAAAGCGAGAAGTGTATTAGATACCAATCAATTTCAAAAAACAATTGTCAAAAATAAAAATGAAAAATCCGTAATATAATTAGGTGTCTTCCAACAGCAGAGTAACAGAATTGTTCTGAAACTGGCTTTTCATTAGTGATGAGCTGAATCGTGTTTTTTAATCGTTACAGTGATTTAAACCGTGATGTAACCACGGTTCAGACAATAATGTTTTGTATTTTTGATTTTTTTTAAATAATCACATCGATGCATCTTTTTCGTTTTTAGTCATCAGATAAATGACTAAAAAACGAAAATAATAAATTAGTGACATTAAATATTATGGTAATCATTCACCGAGTGATTTAAAAATCACGATATAGCTCAACAGTAAAGAGCCAACGGTCTTGTTAGTCTGTTGAAACAAATCTAATGTCTAATTACAAATAACGCTTGTAGAAATGTATTTGCTGGAAGAAAGGATAATTTTTAAATGCAAATTGTTGTGGTCCTATTTTTGGCCATTTTCTTCAAATTAAAGCAAATTTCCCTACATTGTCAGGAAAAATAATAACTGATTAAAAATAAAAAATAAACAGATAGAATCCAGAAGGTTTGCTTCTCATAATAAACGGATAAAATATTAATAAAAAAAGAAGAAAATGTAAGCACGAACAAAACGAAGTTGTTCTTTCTTTTTTGTAAAATATCACAGGTACTTTTAATGGTTACAATAAAAGCATATTGCATAAGTGTTAAATTCAACATTTCTTCAAGAATCGTAACTGCAACTCGACTTTTAAGTGTCAATATAATCAAGAACCAGAACGACATATGGTTTGAATGCGGATGATGATGTTACACCTGCCTAGTGGTGTAAAAGAGCTGTTATAAAATCTGCTGTAATAATTAGTAAAAATCGATTTTTCCAGTTAATAGCGACATTTCCTTTTATTTTTTCTTTCTGCAAAGCGGTTACGTGGGCATTTCATTGATCCTGTTGAAATTCTCCGAATTGTTTATTATTTATTATTAATGGTTCGAAGCTAAAATCGAGAACACATGTGGTTTTGAGATCAATCGATACCTCCGAGGCACATAATGAATGATCAAATCCGAATGTTACATTTCAGAACATTCGTTGCGGCACAAGTGCACTTCCCAGTTCATCCAGTTTTCCGTGTCCTGTTTTTTTTTATTCTTTTCCATTTCAACGATACAGACCGGATAAGATGTTTCGCATTTCTAGACCAGCACTTCTGGTTCAACTTGCGCGACATATCAAAGCGACCATTGACAGTTTACAAACCACCGAAGAAGATACGAGAGTTAAATATACATCATTCATGAATTTTACAATTTATCGACTTCCAGGGACAGGCATAAATATTGTCGTTAATTTTATACATTCTGCACGATTGATATGTATGTGTGTGTGTTGTTTTTTTATTTGTTGTTGCTGCAACAATTTCTAGATTTTTGTTTTAATCAATTTTGATACCATCTGTTCGGTATTGTTTTTAGCTTCCAACGTTCGGGCTTCACACCAACAAATAAATTAAGACATTTTATTGTTTGTGGTCCGGCTGTGGGTCAAGCAACTTTCTAACGGCCTTCAAGAGTCTTTTTGTTGTTGTTGTTGTTGTTTGTATTCGGTCCCGGGACTTTTCGAGGAATCGTCCGATTAAACCGCAGGAGTTATTGAGACATTAATCTTACCTCTCTTTTGCTTTCACAAAATTTTCGCCATTATATTGTTCCACATTGGAATCAGATAACTGGAATAAATCCACATTATTTCGCGCAATATAAAATCGAAAATAAAAATCTGCCCAACAAAATCGCCATGTTAAATCCGCGAGGTAATAAATTAAATAGAAGGAAACCAGTAAAAGCAGTGTGGCAGCAGCTTTGAAACCTAGAAGGATTTGTTTAATGTATGGATACATTTCTCTTCTCGCATGAATCTTTAAAAGGTTAATACATTCCTTTTATTGTCAATTTGGAAAAATTGAACGCATTGGAATATGTACTCTAAGTGGGGAAAATCGATTGAATTTATCGATGTTCCATTCGAAAAAGAATTGGGTTCGTTACCTTATAGGAAACCATCGCGAATATGGAATTAACATTATACAAAATCGTCATAAAAGCCCCCTTTTATAACTGTCATCGACATTACAAATATTTTAAATAATGAGCACTCGATAAATAAACATTAAACATTTTGTTCAAGACTAGAATAATGGTTTGGGACAACACAGTGGCGTCGAGAAATTTTTCCTTTAAAACTCCCATTCATCTAAAAAGAAACCCCTATACAAAGGGTATTTTGTTATAAGGATGGTCTTGAATGGAAAGGTGAAGATTAACTGAGTGCAATTCTTGAAAAAACTAAGGTTCAGTGACAAATTTTTTGATGTACGGCAATGCTGTCAGCTCATATGTATACCATTAGTCATGGACGACCGTACAACACGGTACAACATAATATATTTATTGTTATTATTGCTCGAAGTGGTACGTGAGGGAATTTTTGAAAAAATATAATGCAAGATAAAGTGCAAGACACCGGAGGCATACCAAATTCGCGATCGTTCAACGACTCGCGACGGTTTTGAACTTTAAAAATCCTTGACTTTGAATAAATTTGCCTCTGATAAACATATTATTTTAACGTAATCCGCGTCAAACCACAACATTTACACGGAAAAAAGCTCACTTAAACAGTAATATAGTACTCCACACCTGAATACGCTTCATATAATTCTCATATTTATGTAAGTAATGTTAAAAAAAAACTCCCAATCTCTTTTTCTGGCCTAAACGCTAAATTTCGGGCTCTGATTTGTCAGGCTGCAAAATGATCCCTTGCCACGCCTGAATAAGGGCCGCCCACGGGGTTTCCATGGCGAACTCCTTGCAATCGATAAACGAACTTCCGGACCGTCGGGACGCTTTTTATTTGGCCCAGACCACGCATGCGTCCATCAAGAATGGAGGCCCGATTTTCTCTACATAGAACAAAAGGTTTCAATGAAATCAAAGTGGGTTAAGGTCGAAAAAGTTTTCGAAATTTTGCACAAATATTAAGTGCGATTTGTCAGTCAGATCATATAAACAGCATCCTAGTTTTTTGATTGGTTGATCGAGATTTATGAATACGATAGCAGTTATTAAAGGAAAACGAGTTCTAGTTACAGATGTAAACGATTTCATAAATAATGGGTTTACATTAGTTCTTATTGCTCGGTGTTTCTCTGAAGGCAGCACGTGCAATGTTTAAGTCCGCTAGTTTAAGGCACTAATTTTCAATAAATAAACGTATAAAACAGCAAAAAGCTAAATGGATTCCAAAAATAATTAAGGAAAAGCTAACAAATCCTGCAACACCAGTTACAACTCTAGAAAAGTACGTACAAGCAACGAGTTAAAAAACATTAAATTGAGTATTTAAAATCCTGAGAATTTGATCGAACATAAGGTGCAGCAGTGGCATCTTGATTTTCCATAAATAAAGTCCAAATAATCAGAAACAAATCTATGAATCAATTTTTCAAAATGTTTTTAAAAGTCAAGGTTGCACAATTGGACGCCTTTGACTCAATTAAATGGTTACTGGAGCAGAAACTGTGTCTAATAGATTAATAAATGCGCGGTTTTCACATAAAGAAAGAAGTTTGATTGATTTTGAAACTGTTCTAACAGATGGGATTAATAAATCGTCGAGTTGCGCAAAGTGTCACCGTTGATTTTCATTTAGTAATTGGATTTTGGATACACACACATTCAGACAGAGAGAAAGAGCAGTAAAGAATAAAATTGAAGAAATCGCGTGGGAGTGAGACACGATAATAAATAGGCAAAAATCTACCTGGATTTTATTAATTACACGTGGCAGTTCGTGTGTGTGGTCGCCGAATCGATCTTTGTCAAAGAAAAAACTACCGAGGGCTACTTATCCCGGCCAACATCTTTGGTTGGTTATATGACACCTATGTATGCATATAACGAGAACGCGGTGGTATAAAATAACACATGGAAAAAAAATTCTTGCATATGGACTAGGAAATTTCTTACAACACAAAGATAATTACGGGGGAACTAATTGAAAGACAAACAGAGACACCTCGTGTGACACACTAATCCAAACTAAAAACCAAAACTTGAAACAAAAAAAAACACCTGGTAGGTTTTCTAGAACGTTGTTTGTCCAAAAATTATCTTAGGTATTGTTTCTCTGTTAACACATTGAATAAACAAAGACCGAATTAACACGACCGTAGTTTCGAAGCATTCATCTAAGGTACATAATGCTAATTACGTTTATTATGAAGCAACAGCGACTATGTGTGTTCTTTTTTCCTGTCCAATGATTGAAGAGGTAATCGTGATGCTAATTTTATGCGCATGCCTAATTCGGCATAAATAATTTTCTATTTTGAATCTTAATTTTGAAATCATGCCGTTTCAGGTCGGCCAATTTTTCTCCATAAAATGACCTCTCTTTTATTGAAATTCTTCATTTATTTATTATTTTTTTTTTAGTATTGAAATCAGCTATAATTTGACGCTTTCCAGTCAAGATTATCCAATTAAATGGCGTATACTTGTCCGATCGTAAAATTTATTGGACACTTTCACAAGAAATTTTGCGTGTAAATATTTATACGAGATTAAAAAAAATTATGTCACGTACGAGGACAATTTTTAGCGAAAATGATCAGATTTATATGAAATCACTTTAGTTTTTGCATGATTAAAAGGCGCATTTTGCCAGTATTTTTCCCAGGGAAACTTTAAGTGTAACTTGTAATAAAGATTCTATCATTTATAGCCACCATTACAGATAGAGTACAGAATATACATTGTATCCAATATATACAGGACATCGGCAATGTAAATATCAAAACTTGGAATTTGTTTAAGAGACTGAAAATCAAGAAAAGACAAAAAGTCCTTAAGAGATTTACTCGTTTCAGTTTGATTTTAGAAAAAGACTATATATTTTTTACACACACATATTTTTTTACATCTTATTACAAAGGAATGTAAAGGATATCAAGTGTTTACATACTTGCTTTTTCTTACGAGTCCTTAAGGTCCTTAGTCAGTTACTCAGGTATTTTCAAGAGGTGTTCGAGGTTGGCTGATCATAAATTAACCACAACGACTGTGGAATAATACTTTCGTCGCCCTAATCACCAGATTTGACAGCCACAGACTTTTTCATTGAGGAAACCCTAAGATGGAACATTTATTCCGTACAGATCAATTCAGTATCCATTTGAAGAATTGAATCACAAATGCAATACACTGAATATCAAGAATGAATCCGAGACATTCTCGATGCTTTGATATTTCAATTAAGATTGCCTTGTATGGTCAAAATAATATTTTTTTTAAACATTTTCACATTAAATGGTTAGAAAAATTGATACCAAAAGAAAATTCGTACTGCTGCAAAATTTATTGGTGCAAATAACCCATTTTGGGGATTCTAATTTGGATATGGGGGACCCGAACGCTAGGGTGAAGGCTTTCATCCCTTAAACGACCATTTTACGGGCTGGGGTGAAAATAGAGTCTAATTACGATAAGTGACCATGTGGTTATCTGGTTAAACGCAAAACAACTGTTAAAAGCTTCGTTTCACGCGAAAGGGCAATCTTCAGCCTCCAATGTGTCATCTGTCTGTCTTTTTTGTTCATCGGTTTATTTATAACAAATGTGGTTTTATTTTTTCGCAGCCGTCAGAACTTAGTATTTTATTTATCATTTCAGATCATTGCCACAGATAATTCTTTCTATATTTATCACTTTAGAATCTAAATGATGAAAAAACCTATTTAGTCTCTGTATAGGCAAGCAGGATACGTTCAAGATAGTTTATCAAATAACTGTCAACTTATTGATATAAACTATGTACATACCTAGGTATGAATATACAAATCTTGTGGCAATATTGAACGGATTTATGCTGATTTATTATTTGTTGTTAAATTAATTGTTTAATTGTTGTTGGAAATCGTGACATTTCTGAGTTATGAACTCCTTCTTTTCAATCACCGGCGGCAAGTTTAAAAGGTTATTTATCATATTGTGGGAGTGACAATGAGAGTTTCGATATATGGATTTTCGTTACTGTTTCACTTGCTTGCATAATAGATTTTCAATTGGAACATACACAAATCAATGGACTTTTAGATTAGTTGCCATCCATCTCTGTATGGGCAGGGTTACGTCAGCTGGCAATATACTTGCCATCATCAGTGGATCGTTCCACAAAAAAACACCTTCTGGCTTTTCACCCTCTTTATTATGATTTAATAAAGTAGACCGTCGATAAAAAGTTGGCTTATAAAAGGTTGCGTGTGTAAAGGGCATCAGATCGTTACGTAGAAAAATTGTCGACCATTTCGAGTCTCTTTTTTTCCTTCTACAAAGGGGTTGAATAATAATTTAATTATTGACTCGTGCTAAATTCGAAAATAACAACAATTTCCCTTAAGGGCGGGAAAATTTAAATCTGATGGAATTTCGCGTACGCATTCTTATTAGTTTACACAACAACATTTATAAATCAAACATATAAATAATTCGTAAGCCGGTAATTATTGGTAAATAACAGTCATGTATACAGTTAATTACACGAAATGAGTATTGTGTCGCATTTACATAAACGTAATTTACATAAGCGTATCTACAACGGAAAAAAATTGTGTTTTGTTTGTTGACGAAATGAAAATATATTTTTTATGGGTTCCTTCTACCATTGCCCTGTAAAGCTTTCACCATTTATTCTTTTTCTTTAATTTCAAACAATTCCATGTAAACCTAATTACCATATTGTTCGGTTCCTTTATAGTAATTCCAATTAGAGAAATGCAAAACAGCTCTTAACAATAATGGAATTATTTATTGTTCCGTTCATAGCAGAAATCTAAACAAATAATTCTAACAATTTATTAAATGTAAATAATCATTGTTAACGTTCCAACCGCAATGAATTTTAAGTTTTCAGGGCATTTTCGAATTGGTTTTGATCGTTTGGCAGGTGAAATATCGTGTTCGGTTTTCAGCTCGTTTATTTTGGAAAAATTTTCAATTTGACAACTTAGCATCCAATATAATAGAGAGAGAGAGAGAGAGAGAGAAAGAGAGAGAGATAAAAAATGGAATTCAATTAACCCAAGTGCTTATATACAATGTATACTTCAAGGAAAATTAAATAAAAATTAACAAGTTGCTTTCAATAAAAGCGACTTAATAAGGGTAAGTAATAAAATAGCATAAATGGATTTCTCAAAGCAAAATTGTTAAAATGCACTTAACAGTAACGGGAATAATAAAATTCAATTTAACAATATTCAGGGTTGTGTATAAAAGAACAAATTCTATTAGAACTTCAGATATCTAACTTTTGGAAAAGTAAAAAATTGAGAAGTTTGAAAAATGAAGAAATTTTTATAATTTTTAAAATGAAAAAATGAATATTAATTCAACTATAGTGTAAATTTTGGGTGATTCACGGGACTTTGAAATGTTTTCTGTAAATCACACATCCCACGGATGTCGATGATTCTAAGTTCGTAAAAAGGAAAGCATTTAAAAGTTCACAGAAAGAAAAAGACATCATAGATGAACAAATATCGAACGAACATCGAAAACATGACGTTATTCGGCTCTAATTTTTATTAATAGATTCTCGCTAAAAAAAAGTCTGGCAACATGAATTTCTGCGTTAACTAAAAGACAGGCCCATCTACACACTAAGGACCCCAATTACACAAAATAAAGATATACATAGGGAATTCCAAATGTTTCTCTATACTGAACTATCAGGATTTTGGCTGATTGAAATCGCAGATTTCAAGTCTCAGTGTAAAGTATTTGATAATTTAACACACTATGTGAAATTCGGATTATGCAGCACTTCAGCCACTTGCAACAATTTGCTAATGAAGTTTTCAATTCTGGAAATGATGGTTACAAAGAGCAAAATTAGCTCCTAATAGTAGATGGGTTAGATACAGAGAGATCGTGATTCTATTATCAGAGTGCTGGTGTTCGCCAATGTTCTCGTAATGAAAAATCACTTCGTACTAGGAAATTTAGGGAAAATCTATTGTTTTAATTAAGAAACCCTGATGGTTATTGATTCTAAATCTTCAGACCTGTATTCGTGGCTTTTTTCTTTGTAGTTACTTAAAGACAAGAGTTTACATTAATAAGACTCGACCACTTGATCAACTCAAGGAGTGGGTGGGAAACCAAGCTGTAGTGCACTAGAAGTCAAGATTTGGTATTTTTTTCAAACACATTGTAAATTTTTCAGTTTTTTTTTTAAGAAAGGCGACCTCTATACAAGCAACCTTTATATATTCATGCTGATTTAATAGGGTAATCTATAATTAGGTTGACGTTCAATATAGGTGTTTGAGAGGCACCTTGCACGACACCTGTTTTATTGTTTGCTAAGTGGACAACTGTGTGACCACCTACTGAACGAAAAAAATCAATTTACAGGATGTAAATGGAATGATTCGTGGCTTTTTTGACCGAAGGCTCTAAAAAAGGATCCGTCCCATATATGCAAAACGCCATTGTGTCAATGGAACTGTATTAATAAATACTTAATTCGTTTATTGACCAACGTTTTACGAGGAAAGCATGTCTGTTTCTTGCGAATGACGTTGACGAAACTTTCTCCAAAATTGACATGTGAAAAGACCCCGAATGACAATCCAGAAGGACATTTAAAAAAAATTCAAAATGCATTCGATCAATTTCAAGTAAACACTATGTATATTTTTGTTAATTCCAAGGGTTATGACGGTCGATAGACCTTTTTGATATTAAGTTTAGATATAATTTGCAATTAATTGCTTTAAAATTGCCCTTACCAATTGCATACGTCTTCAAGCAGCTAAATCAAGTTCAGGTCGATGTTAAACGGTCCTTGGAGTAATTGAAAATTTGAAATAAAAATTATAGATAATTGATATTCATTATTATGAGCCGGTAACTTTCTTTTCGAGTAACAATGACAAATGTCCTCCAATTAATCTATACATGATCACCACTAACCATTCAGACTTGAGAATTTAACAGATAACAATGTAAATAATACCAGATCGACTACTCTTCTTGGAAGCGCGACAACGACATTAACAGGGACATTGTTATTCTTTTTCTTAAAGACACTGTAGGAGTAATCCGTTCTAATAAATCAGTTTTAAAATGTAATCCCAAAGCAGAAGTTTTATTATTGTCGTATTATGATTCTATTCCTTCGCCTGACACCTATCTATCATCTTATCACTCAGTCGAATCAAATTCAGAAGCAGCTTACTGGCAAGGGGACTTATCGGATATTTTGGCTTATGGGTTTTTGGACATGACTTTAAAGGCGGAACCACCTGTTGTTTTAGTCATTTTTCTTCTCCATTCAAATTGAACAACAGTGTGATTGGGCTGGTGTTTAATTTTATATTCCTTTGTATTTAAAAGTATGTTTGCAATGTCCAAACACTTTATTAGGCCGTTAACGTTGTCGATAAAATCGATTTTATGACATTTTTAAAACCGAATCATCATCCTTTTCATGGTCATTTTACTGCCTGACATTGCGCACTACTTCAGGTAAATTACTTTCCGAATATTATGGCAAAAATCGCTTGATATCGCCCATAAAAAGAGTTTTATGCCCATTTAACCTTATATTTCGAAGCGTATCGTGTTTCATCTTTGACCATTTCATGTTAAAATTTATTTGTTTACGATCTGGAACGTTATGTTATGTAAAAGAATTGGCCAATTATAGCAGGAGAGAGAGGCTAGGTTCCGATCCTATTGGCTCAAGGAAGTTCCCGTTCTTGTAATTGTTGCACAGTGCAACAAACCCATTCGGAAAACCGTAGTAAGAAGGAGTATTAACTAAAATATATGGTTACGTTATAAATGGTTAATTAACTAATGTATAACGTTCTAAGAATTTCTCCCGGCGGTGGCAGACAGATAATGTTTCGCAGGAATAAATGAATTTTAATTTCATTAAAATGGCCGTTCGGACAGATCCAGATTGCGGGTTCGCGTGAGTCCACGCTCGTAAAACGTCCTTTTTTCGAATCATTCGTGTTTCTGGAAGTCGCGCTTAATGTCTGGAATTTTATGGACACAGGAACCATTTAGCCCGACTGGAAATATGGTTTAGTTTTCTAATTTATCGATTTAGTCCGAGAGCATTTCTATAATAATCATAACATTATTTAGGTAACTGTTGTTATTCGTTTTCAGGTTGGTGCGCGGAGGTGTCGAAACTAATTCGAAAATTCCTTCGGAATTGTTCAAACAATATATCCGATGCTTTCCCACGACAGGTGTTAATTTCAGTTAAAGAAGTGCCGAGTGGTCTTGGCTCTAATTGGTCTCCAAGTGTTTGATTATGACGTGCGTGTGTGTGTGAAAACTATTCTCATGTTTATTCGATTCTTAATACATTTAAAATTTTTATTCTTAAATTCTTTTATTGTACTTTATTACGGCACTCTGACTTTGTGCCGGTATAAAAATAGTACAATTAACTGTAAAAGCGACTCATTTTTTTTTTTTTCATACTTAAACAAATATATTATAATTTATTCGAAAAGTCGTATATATTCGGAACGGCTGCTGGACAGGGTAAAAGTGTTTGCATTGGTAATTGGCGGAAACGGCAAGCTAAAAAGTTTGTCCAATCGATACTTAATTGATCAATTAATTAACACCATCAATATGAAAATTGTCATTCGATCAATCGAGGTTTGTGTTCGATGTTCCTTTTTGGGTAAATATTAAAAAATGCATCGGGCCGAAGCGATGGCCCCTGTTCGTAATGTTAATATTTGTCATTCTTGCATTTTTACGTTGATCACTCGACAAAAATACATACATACCTGCCGCTTTCTTGTTATTTAAGGCAGTTGACAGGTTAAAATGCTAAGTAGGTTAATATTAGTTGATAATATTCCATTAGACATCGATGAGTAGTCCTACATATATGGTCGCTTAGTTAATTTTATATTCATTTAAAATCCTATGTATTTTCGTGTTTATACTTTTAAGGTTCTCCTAATTAACTGAAGAGAGTCTCGAATTAGCTTTTATTGACTTTGAAAACTAACAGACGAGATAACAATGAAAAATTTTTAATTGACAATCGATCTATCTAGTATTCAACGTTACATTTGGAACAAAATTTTAATTTAAATAATTTTGTTTTCAATGATTTCAGTAGGTCTCTATAAAATAATGAATAAATTTGTAGATACCCAGTGGGCATTGTTTTTAGGGGGGAGGGAGGAAGGGAGGGGGAATCATATTCATTTTCACAGTTTGGCTTGTAAATTCTATAAATTAAATGAAATTTTTGAAAAACAACGACTAGAATACCTACATAATTAATAGCCCTTTCGAATATTGAACGAAAATTTATTGACGATTCCAAAAAATAAGTAAATAATTTCTTGTTCGTGAGAGGCTGTTTTGCAATAAATTCAAATAATTACAATAACAACAACGACGTGGCCCGTAATCGGCGCATGCACGAGTCAAAATTATTAATTATCAAAAGCCAGCAACTAATTATTTTCTACCCATTGCCTAATACGGAAGTCCCACCAATAATAGTCTACGTTATCATTAAAAGCCTTTTGAAAACATTTCATTGATATACAGTCTCGTATATGCGCTGCGCGAATAGTTAAGTTGCAAATGGGGATCTATGCGTGAAATTTCCCGATTTTTTCATAATTCGCCTTAGCGGCAACAATGCGATGCTTTCAAAGCTGCAGGGGTCAAAGCTAATGAACGCCAGCAGGACCGGCTGTGATCAATAAACCATAACGCAATCAGGTCATGTCGATTCTTTGCATTTTCCCTTACATCAAAATGGCATTTAATCTATAAAGAAACTACTCAGAGAATATAAAAAACAGAGTTATACCATAGTATTCAGCAGGATTATATAAAAATCCTTTTCTGCACGAAGTCTTATCTTAATGTTGAGACGGTCCCGATAAAATATAATAAAATCTTGCTGGTCAATTCTTGACGTGCTGCAACCGATGGTGCGTGGCTTTGGCGTTTCTGCCCTTTTGACCCACGTTTCTTCAATCTATAACTGTAGCCACGCTACTTGGCCATATCGGACGGCAATATTTAATTATATACAGGAAAGAAGAACATGTGAATTACCGTATCTTTAATATGGTTGAGCATTTCCTAGATGCACTTTTGAGCTGACCCGCATATCACAAGAGCGGAATACCTTTGTATGTATGGGTGTTATCAATTTTAACAGTCGGTAAATTAGCGCTATTTAAAGCACGTTAAGGGTTTAGTATCGCACTAAAACTATTAATTAATAATTGGAATTCTTGTTTGGCATCAGAATTAATTTAAAAATTATCTTATTTCGGTTTGTCCAAGTAGAAAATTGCTGTTTAATTATTAAACGAGATAACACGGTTTACATAAACCGTGTCGGCAGTACATAATTTAATTTGAAACACCTGTAATTTACGATGCTAATTACTTTTCAAACATTATCACATCCAATATGTATGCAAATGCTTCCATGAATATGAAAAAATTTATAAAAAGTTAACATTGGGTGGGTGTATTTTTGTCCGTGACACATTTTTTCTTTCATTTAGCGCTCGTTAAAAAAAAAGAAGGAAAATTATAATTTTTTGAGATTTGATTAGTCGTTTGTCTGTATATTGATTATCACCATTTGTTGCGTAATTTGTCGTTTTTCATTGTTAAATTTTCAATGAATTGTGTTTTTCCATTTTGCATTCATAATAACTGTGTTTTTCTTTTTCTACACAAACGTAGGCGTAACGTTTTTCTTGTGCGTCGAACACAAAAGGTCAGTAAATGATGATTGAGAACATGGTTAAGTGGCTTAATTGCATAAACGAGGAATTTTCCAATTCTATGAAAAATTAATAAATTATATTTTATTGTCAATATCGGGCCATTACATAAATTATATAAAACATTGCCGCAAACAGTGCAAAACCACTTATTCTTCGTTATTTATAGATCCAACTTCTTTCGCAACGCGCACTTTTTTTTCTAATTGACAATTTAATATGGAATAATTACTAATCAACGGTATAATAACTCGTTATGCGGTCTTCTGCGTTTAACAGCTTCCAACTATTATTCAAAATTACTTTTTCAAACTTTTATTAATGCCGTAAATCACATTTAATCTGCTACAATTCCATCCAATACCGATCTTAACTAACCTTGGGTTAAAATGTGACTTGTTTATGTATTTGTTTAAACTTGTATACTTACGATCCGACATATAAGAATTTTTATAATCGCGTGTGTCTCTTATGTAAAATTAGTGATTTCATACTTAATTGCAATGAATAATGGATATGAACAAATTTCTATATTAAAATCTGTTTACTCCTTGAACTGAAAAAGGAAAAATTTTGCAATCTGTCAGCATGGAGAAAATTAATTTCGAAAGTTATGTTCATAGTTCTTACGAGGGCTTCGTGATATACATAAACACGTTCGCTAAACAAGAAAACCCTTATTTATCAACATATTTTTTTTTTGGTTTAACATGTGTGTGGGAAAAACAGGCGTTTGTTTCACAAATAGATTTCTTTATTTTCAAGAAACTGGATGATAGTAATTCATCCAGTTTTGCTATTTCAATTATAGAAGAATAAGCTGATTTTGAGACCGACGAAGAGAATGGAATGAAAGAGCGAAACTTTGTAAATTGGTGAAAATGAACTGGGAGAAGAAACTTAGAAAAACCACCGAAGAGATTTCTTAAAAGCTGTGCTTTAATATTTACAGAAAACACATAAAGGTGAAGAAAAATATGACCTACTTAAACAAAAAAGATGAATTATAGTTTAATAACATCTATAGAAGGTTACTTTTCTGATTCATTGACCAATTTTCGTTCTCTTTCCATCAAAGCCATTTGGTTTAGGTACAAGAAAATATTAACTGACATCATTTGAAAAATATCTGAATCTGAGTTTGAACGAATGATACTTTCATGCAATCTTCTTAAGTTAAAATTAAGCTTCAAGGTGAAATTATTTTATCCATCTTATTCTCGCTTGTCATTGCTCTTATTGTGTCGTATAACCTTTCGGGAAAAGAAAAATTCAATGGAACAATATTATTATTACAAAATTCAGGCAAGAAATGTTATTAAATTTTTTCGTTTAATCGTGGACCTCGTGCTGTGTGAGAGAGCGCATCCTTTTATTGATGCGAATTCTTGCATTTACTAAAAGGCAAACTCGTAAATTTTCTTTTGAAATGACCTATTTCATTGAATTTCTTTTGTGAAACTTAGTGAATTCGTAAAAATACAGATTCTTTCCTTCGTAAAATAACCAATTAATTTTGGAATAATACCAGAAAAAATATATTGTGATTGAATAGATAATAATATCCTTATTAATACGGGACGACAAGGTAATGAACGGTTATTATAAAATATAAATCACGATTTTTTCGAATAAAGAGTTCCGAATAAAGAGATCAAAGTCACAAGAAATAATAATGGGATAAATTTGGCGCTAATAAGGTCGCCGCCCAAGAATATGAAAGTAAATTTAATAATATCGGTCGCGAACAACAATAACGAAACGATGATTTGTTGGAATTTGTTAGCATTTCCTCACGTAAATGGCCTTTGTGTTGTCTGATCAACTTATTGACATTTTATTTTCAGTGATAAGGATGCAAGGAGAAAAGCTTCCCTCCTCGCTTTTTGGAACCATTAATCATGAAATAACAGAATCTTGCTTGTAATAGCCGCGCGCGTGAGAGAAAAAGAGATAGAAAAAAACTAATCTAAGACTTGGAACATTAAGATCGGCATCGTAATTATATTTTACCAAAAACAATACGGCTCCAACCTTGGATTTGACGATTTTTCAGATTTATCATGGGGAAATATTAGGTATTGCACAAACGTGATATTATAATCGATGGGAGGGCATACAATAACGACTCAGAAACTATTAAAATATTCATAAAATCTTGTTCAATGAGATCCAGATTTGAGATTAGATGTAACGGTTGGATGGTTGCCCATAAATTATTTTATACTATTTGCGTTAATGCTAAACTGGTCGTGGTACGAGTAAATCACATGGATTTATGAGTAAATCGAATATGGAGAATATAATAGATGTATTTGGTCAGACAACTTTAACTATTTATCCATGGTAAAGATACCTTGCCATTCCATATATCTATGGACACATACATAACTTAATATTGTGATGAATTTTCAAAAAATCATTGAGAAAACCTTGTTATTCTCAAAAGTAAAGGATATTTTACAATACGTGGTTCTCAATTACCATATACCCAATGGTGGTATTTCTTATATTCTATTGCACACGTGATAAATAGGGTTTAAACTTAATAGTTTTGACCTATTCTTCTGTTAGAAGAGGCTTCCAGCTATTTACGATCTTCAGAATTGGATAGTGAGGTGATTTCTCAACTCGGAAAAAGTCTAATTGAAAACCCATTAGAATCGAATATGGGAAAAAGGGCATTGCCAATGAAAATCTTCGACAACGTACGTAACGAAAAAAACGGCACGTTTCGAATAAAATTCGATTTCCATTAAGGTTCTACGTGAACGTAGCCGGGCAATAAATACTAGGATGAACCGTTACGGCACTTACCAGTAGTTAATAAAGTGCTGCGTTTATGTGACTAGTGGATTATCCACGTTTATATATACGCAGATGTTGTTTGTGGTAATACAGACATTTTCGTTTTTGAAACTGCCCCGGAATGTGTATTTAAATTCGTTTAAACGTGCGAGAACTTACACATACGAAACCATTTAAAAGCGAAAAGAATGATCATCAAACAGCGTTTACTGGAAGCAGCCAAGCTGTACCACCTTTATAAAACTTCAATTTACTATAGAGATTTTCGTAATGTTAAACCACAAAATTGATGAAGCTTTAATCATAACATCACGACATTTAAAAAGTTCATCATTGTCTGTACTTTACCATCAGGCTTCCTCGAAATGTCAATCAACAGGACGACCTTAGCATTTCTTTGGCACATTTTTTCTTTCTTTCTTTTAGTCGACGATTTTTGTCGGGAATATTAACAATAACCTCCACTGTCCGTTCTTAGATTATGCCATGACATTTCTGCCTCTGAACTGATTTTGCCACATTTCAAATTGGAAATGGTATAAGACATGGGAGCGCAACACAAGATTTTATTTTGATTGGAATTGATTTGGCAAGGTTTCTGGGTTAAATTGATTTTTGCTTCGATTATAGTAATTGTAGCTGATTACGTACGTAATCAATTTTACGATCTGAAGGACGTTTGCTGCTTGAAACAATTAAAGAAGAGCATGCGCAACGATTAAATAAACGGGCTAAATGGAATTTCAATCAATTTCAGAAAGAAGAAAAGTCTAGGCTATTGGTTTTCACAAATTGCTTGCCAATAATAGTTAAAGTTCCAACCGATAATTTAAATAAAGTAAATTTCTTAACCTATTTGGTCAAACGCTCCATATTAGGTTCAGCTTTATTATTTCGAGCTGATGCACACGCAACAAACATCATCTTTTCTCGTTAATTAAATGATTGACATGGAGAGAGAGAGAGAGAGAGAGAGGAGGAGAGAGAGGGAGAGAGAGAGAGAGNTATATATATATATATATATATATATATATATATATATATATATATATATATATATATATATATATATATATATATATATATATATATATATATATATATATATATATATATATATATATATATATATATATATATATATATATATATATATATATATATATATATATATATATATATATATATATATATATATATATATATATATATATATATATATATATATATATATATATATATATATATATATATATATATATATATATATATATATATATATATATATATATATATATATATATATATATATATATATATATATATATATATATATATATATATATATATATATATATATATATATATATATATATATATATATATATATATATATATATATATATATATATATATATATATATATATATATATATATATATATATATATATATATATATATATATATATATATATATATATATATATATATATATATATATATATATATATATATATATATATATATATATATATATATATATATATATATATATATATATATATATATATATATATATATATATATATATATATATATATATATATATATATATATATATATATATATATATATATATATATATATATATATATATATATATATATATATATATATATATATATATATATATATATATATATATATATATATATATATATATATATATATATATATATATATATATATATATATATATATATATATATATATATATATATATATATATATATATATATATATATATATATATATATATATATATATATATATATATATATATATATATATATATATATATATATATATATATATATATATATATATATATATATATATATATATATATATATATATATATATATATATATATATATATATATATATATATATATATATATATATATATATATATATATATATATATATATATATATATATATATATATATATATATATATATATATATATATATATATATATATATATATATATATATATATATATATATATATATATATATATATATATATATATATATATATATATATATATATATATATATATATATATATATATATATATATATATATATATATATATATATATATATATATATATATATATATATATATATATATATATATATATATATATATATATATATATATATATATATATATATATATATATATATATATATATATATATATATATATATATATATATATATATATATATATATATATATATATATATATATATATATATATATATATATATATATATATATATATATATATATATATATATATATATATATATATATATATATATATATATATATATATATATATATATATATATATATATATATATATATATATATATATATATATATATATATATATATATATATATATATATATATATATATATATATATATATATATATATATATATATATATATATATATATATATATATATATATATATATATATATATATATATATATATATATATATATATATATATATATATATATATATATATATATATATATATATATATATATATATATATATATATATATATATATATATATATATATATATATATATATATATATATATATATATATATATATATATATATATATATATATATATATATATATATATATATATATATATATATATATATATATATATATATATATATATATATATATATATATATATATATATATATATATATATATATATATATATATATATATATATATATATATATATATATATATATATATATATATATATATATATATATATATATATATATATATATATATATATATATATATATATATATATATATATATATATATATATATATATATATATATATATATATATATATATATATATATATATATATATATATATATATATATATATATATATATATATATATATATATATATATATATATATATATATATATATATATATATATATATATATATATATATATATATATATATATATATATATATATATATATATATATATATATATATATATATATATATATATATATATATATATATATATATATATATATATATATATATATATATATATATATATATATATATATATATATATATATATATATATATATATATATATATATATATATATATATATATATATATATATATATATATATATATATATATATATATATATATATATATATATATATATATATATATATATATATATATATATATATATATATATATATATATATATATATATATATATATATATATATATATATATATATATATATATATATATATATATATATATATATATATATATATATATATATATATATATATATATATATATATATATATATATATATATATATATATATATATATATATATATATATATATATATATATATATATATATATATATATATATATATATATATATATATATATATATATATATATATATATATATATATATATATATATATATATATATATATATATATATATATATATATATATATATATATATATATATATATATATATATATATATATATATATATATATATATATATATATATATATATATATATATATATATATATATATATATATATATATATATATATATATATATATATATATATATATATATATATATATATATATATATATATATATATATATATATATATATATATATATATATATATATATATATATATATATATATATATATATATATATATATATATATATATATATATATATATATATATATATATATATATATATATATATATATATATATATATATATATATATATATATATATATATATATATATATATATATATATATATATATATATATATATATATATATATATATATATATATATATATATATATATATATATATATATATATATATATATATATATATATATATATATATATATATATATATATATATATATATATATATATATATATATATATATATATATATATATATATATATATATATATATATATATATATATATATATATATATATATATATATATATATATATATATATATATATATATATATATATATATATATATATATATATATATATATATATATATATATATATATATATATATATATATATATATATATATATATATATATATATATATATATATATATATATATATATATATATATATATATATATATATATATATATATATATATATATATATATATATATATATATATATATATATATATATATATATATATATATATATATATATATATATATATATATATATATATATATATATATATATATATATATATATATATATATATATATATATATATATATATATATATATATATATATATATATATATATATATATATATATATATATATATATATATATATATATATATATATATATATATATATATATATATATATATATATATATATATATATATATATATATATATATATATATATATATATATATATATATATATATATATATATATATATATATATATATATATATATATATATATATATATATATATATATATATATATATATATATATATATATATATATATATATATATATATATATATATATATATATATATATATATATATATATATATATATATATATATATATATATATATATATATATATATATATATATATATATATATATATATATATATATATATATATATATATATATATATATATATATATATATATATATATATATATATATATATATATATATATATATATATATATATATATATATATATATATATATATATATATATATATATATATATATATATATATATATATATATATATATATATATATATATATATATATATATATATATATATATTGAAATATTAGTTACTACTTAAAATTTACATTAAATGCTATATTTTATTCTTACCCACTTAAGTTTTAACTGGAAAAAATAGAATATACTACAAGCAAATAGTTTGAACTTATCAGTTCAAATTAAAGCTAATTATTATTCAAGTAAACCATAGCTTTTGCTATAAAGTAATAAATAAAAGTTCATACTATATTTTTATTCACACTACGCAATATTTTAGAGTTGCCGCGTTTATTCGTATATTTAAGATTCTTCAAACTTCAAGGAGTCTCAATATCAGAACCCTAAACTATTCGTAAAGAAGAATGAAGATTATGCAATTTATAGGATCTTAATAAACTTAATTTTATGATAAGTTCGTGTACAGACCTCAAGAAATTTTCAATTTTCACCCTCTTATCGGATATAAATTTTCATTGATCGTAATATTTCATTAAATCAACCTGAATATAATAGCGCAATGTTGTAAGCTTAAATAAGGAAACATGTCTAATTTAACTTAACTAAATACCTGTCTTAACAATTTTGAAAGTTAATTATTATTATATGAAATTTATTACCATTAATTTTGTAATTTAAGGTGTTCCAGCTGCTGTCCAGACATGCTCTCAAAATACCAAACGGTCCCGAAAGAACAATAACTCCTTCGTCACATAATTACGATCATTAATAACTTTGGGTCTAATTAGAAGTAGGTAAAAGGTAAAATTGATTGAAAACACGTGTTTGCAATTGCAAATAACATTAATAACATAACATTTCCCCGCAAGTGATATTTGAATGGCATTGTTAGAATTTACCATTTCACAGGTAAACGTGTTAATTAATTATGGAACAGCATCTTAGCATAGTTAAATGGGGAAACCTGTTAACGAAATAATCGTTACTGAGATTCTGAAAACTGGTTAACGCGACCTGATAAGACGACGAAAAGTGTCAACAACAATATTTCTACGAGTCCGTCCAGATTAACATACATAATTGTAAGTAACGAATGTTGTTCCGATCTGCTCCTCCATTAATTAACATAGAGAAGTCATAATGTTCATTTGCGACGACTGTTATCGCTAATCGACACGAAAAGGCTGCGACCTTTTTTCGGTATTCGTTTTTATTATACATGGTTTGAGTCAGTGGCGTTGCCACAGAAACCAACACACACCAGCGATACCCTTGTGATCCCGCAAAAAGACTTTTCGTTCACCATTTGGTTGGTGATTAATTAAAACAGCTGAGAGCCGAATACTAAATATGGGAATGTGCGTGTCTTTGGATTCCACTACACTAGCTGGCAATAACGTAATTTGTAAAGCTAATAACTGTATAAAAGTCTGCGTTTTTCTTGCTGTATAAATCTCTTTTCCGCTAACGCACCAGCATACTAATTATCGCAAATTGTCAATCAAGCCGTTACCATTTTTTTTTCAAACACGCATTCGGCCATTTCCTGTGTGAATAAAACGCCAAAGATATCTCGTCAAGGTCGTGTATTAAAACTGTTACAATTTTTTTCTTAATTAATACCGTATATCATGTACAGGGTGACCAAGGTAAATTCACTATGAATCTACATGCAGGCAATTAGTAGGTGGTTCTATTTTCGCGTTCACTTCGTATATTAGTTGATTCGATCACGGTTCTAATATGACATGTGGTCGAACCAAAATCCCATTTGCATGATCTATTTTCGCTTTTAATTTTAATTAATTATTACATAAACAAGTTGTTGTAGATAATATAACGTCCTTGTCCTTCGAAATATTGGTTTCAGCTACGTTTAGTATACACTATGTATTTTCCTTGCTTGCCAAGGGATGATGATATACGTAAAGCCTTGTACCACATTGAAATTGTGTGGGCTATAAAAGAGGGTGACATTAATAAGATCCGGCGTTAATACTATAGATACTCCTTCAGTTATTATTGTCACATTTTTTATCAATCCAGGCATTTCAATAACAAAACAATGCCAATCCTGGTATGCATGTACAAGTGGTGGACTCAATCCTACGCCTCTGCGTTGTTCACCTTAACCGTATAATAAACGCAACGCATTCACTAAAAGATATTTCGTCCTAATGGACTGCAAAACTATACAAGATTTCTCTCTTCGAGTAAATAGTTTCCATTATCATATTTATACAATTGTAATGTAAAAATTGCACGATTAACTGTGTGCGTTACATTTTACTTTATTCCTGTTTAATGAATGTATTAGAATTGCATTCGAATAAAGTCTTTTAGTTTATCGCATCGATACCCTATAGAATCGACTTTGATGGGATGTTTAATTTCCATTAACATGTTGTTGAACTCACTCGATCCAAAGATATATTAGGAAACTAGGAAGACAGGAACTCTGTTTTCAGATTTTTATGTCTCTTACTGTTATTTTAAATCAGACTTCTAAAATACTATTTAGTCATAAAGGCGACCAAGGGAATATGTAATGGCTTTCAGTCTTGCCGAAGAGGAATGATAAAGTCAGATAGAATCTAGGGAGCAGTGTCTTGCAAGACTAAGCTGAATAGGAATTCTAGGGATTCGTCTGTATAATTGGAAATAACAAGAATATTAAAACTATAATCGAAGAAAAAGTGTCGAGTGTCACCTTTGGATTGAACAATTTTGGATGTTTCCTAGGGAAAAAGTCTGGAAGATTCAAAAAACAAAATTGATGACAATGTGCTTCGAATTTCTCAGTCTAATTCGATGTAACAATGTTATAACGACTCTATTCGTTATCTCTATTAGCCACTAAGTATACCATTTAACCATAAAGAGGACCAGCGTTGGTTTTGCAAACCAGCAATGCTAATATCAACAGAAATGTATGGAGTATTGGGTCACAAGATGAACTGGTAATAAATCGAATCCAAAAAGTTGCTTGCCTGGAAAACAAATTATCAGCTAAGAATAATGTGCTACATAAATACTGTGTCAAAAGACAAATTTTTTAATGAAATACATATTTGATCTTCGTACTTTACAGATGACTTGGGAAGACCATTTAGCTAGTTAAGGGTCATAGCTAGCTTCTGATATACTATATAGAGCATGACATTATAAATCTAAACTGAATTAGCATGAAGGCCGTCTGTCAGAAAATCACTGGAGCACTAAAAACCAGAACACACAATTGATGATGATTGGCAAAAACAATTACAGATAAAAAAAGGAACAAAGAAATATGACGAATGACAAGATGATTCTGAGTTGTGACATTAGACAACGTATGTGAATGGTGGCTGAGCCAAAAGAGTAATTTTTAAAAAACAACACAATATGTGCCAATAAATAGCAAAGAAAGTCTAAAGAAATATACGGGCTACAGTGTACCATGACAAGTGATTCTATAGTTAAAATTTTATTTTTAATTTAAAAATAGAAATTTTATATGGTTACTCGATTTTAGCGGAAACTTCCATTAATATTTTTTTCAAATCACGTACAATTTTCTTAAACGACAAATTTTTCGGTCCAATTTAGCCCAGACATATAACGGTGTCCGTGAGCCGACAACTAAAATTTATATTTCCTCTTTAAAAACGTATTTTATTTTAGATTTCTACGTTATTTACAATGACGCATTTTTCTGTATGTATGTAGTTTCCCTTTTTTTTCGTCAGAACAGCGTTTAGTCACGGAAATTTATGTGTGTTGCACTATGGTTTAGGTAAATAAAGGCGGTATATGTGATGTTAAAAATATGACAGGTTAAGATATGTTAACACTGATAACGATAACAATAGTCAAGTAATAGCTTTCGTTTGCTAAATAACAAGCAAATACACTTTACTTTTTATCATTCTAATTTATATTTTAAATCCGAGCAAATATCGAGTCGTTTAATTCCAAATGTGATAACCATCATTTTTACAAAACAGTTTAACGGGTTTTAATAACCAATCGTCGGTATTAACAGTCCTGCTAACGATCAAATAGTACTTCAGGAAGTATATTTTTGCAGCAATAACGCAAATCTTCATGAACGATATTGCTTAACGTATCCCATTTCAGAAATAAATGTCATTTTTCTATTACTTTAAATATAAATCCAGTTGAAAATATGGTATGTAACCATGTAAATGTAAAAATACATAATTGACGAATTAGACAACAAACAAAATCGGGTACTAGATTAAAGGAACCACAATTGTTATTTTCAAAATGAAGTCACAAACACAATGGACCATTAGCAAATCTAATATGGCTGTCCTTGTTCTAATAATAATGTTTTCATTGGTGAACAGAAGGGGTTCATTAATAAATTTCTTATTCTAGGCGAGACGCTGATTGTCAGCTTTTTTGTTTAAAGACGTTTTGCGTTCAAGGTGATGTAAAAATTAGAAAACAAAAATAAACCGTATTTTCTATTAGATTTGGTGGTAATGTAACGTAAATTAATGATCATCTCTCCCATCAACCGCATATGGTACCTACCCAAATTTAGCAATTTTGAACATTGTTTAAACTTCACAAGTAGGTGTCTTGGAAATTAATGAATTAGTCTGAGGAAGAATAAATATTGGTTGATGCCGTTAAACGAACGAAATTCTTCGATGTAAAACACAATCGCAAATACGACATGGACATGGAAAAAATGTATGCATCATTCATAAGAGGCGTACAAATTCAATGCACAATAAATATAAACCTGACAAGTGGTATTAGGTATCTTGAAAATGAAGGATAACAAGTTGAGTGGATTAGTTAAGTGGTTGTTTAACCCCCCGTTTATGTAATTCTTAGTCGATCATAGGAAAGTTTTCCAAATTCACGCTTGTCTAAACAGGATTTATCAATTCCATTCACGAGCAGGACAAATTGTTAAATCTAAATCTGATCTACAAAACGAATTATTAAATGGCTCGAAATTATTCCTGACAGATTAATTCAGGTTTGAAAACTCAAATGGAGAAAGTTGGCCGAAAACAAAAGTCGAGAGACGATGGTGAATTAAATTTAATGTTTGTATGTCATCTGATATGTTGTATTCGAAATGATAGATGATCAGAATTACGTTTTTATTTTTTAATTCGGAAGCCAGTTGTGATATGTCTGTCTCCGAGATATGGCATACGAAAAACTCTTTTGTTGTTTTATCAATAAATACTTATTGGATTTGAAGATCTGTTTACAAGATAATCGGGCACATATTGGAAAGATGACCGGAAACAAGAAATATCTTTTATTTCTAATTGACACTTACAATGCTCGAAACACCGACCATAAAATCCGATCGCCTCCAAATGCCCCATGAGATTTATCGATAATGGCTTAGTTTGGATTTTATCTTGTGGCCAGTATCCTGATCTTTATTTCCCGAATAATTAGTAGCCGGTGAATTATTTCGCTTGTTTAACCCGTTGAGTCATTAATGTCTATCCCCTCCCCCATTATTCGTTAAAATACTAAATTCAGAATACCTGGCCAGAAAAACGCTATCATAGATCTAAAGATCAAGTGTGAATACAGGCGTAAGAAAAAGTAAAGGATGCTCAAAAAGGAATGTGTTTAGAGGTAGCTATGATAGGGAAAACGTATGGCTTAGATTAATTCGATATACATATAGTAAGGCTTGTTTACATATTCAGTGCCAGGTATCATAACATATCTTTTATTATTAATAATAACTTATTAATACTGGAGGATGATTACCTTGTCTGGATATTTTTCCCTAAACTCCTCAATTCAGTGGTCAAAAGAATAAATTCAAACACCATTTTTCGACTTTTGCGAAAATAACTTTCGATCATAAACGGCTTTTGTTCTGAAGTGAATTCCATAATAAAAAAGATGTAAATTAGCAGTATATAGAACTCGAAATAATTTGAAAATAAACAAAAATCATTAATATTTAAACGCAAAATATAACTTCAAAAACGGACAAACGACACCCGGGTTTGACGCTTGTCATTCGAGTCGCATTTGTTTCAATTCATACCCGATATACATTTTTAAAGTCAGCCAACTCCAAACAAATTTCTTGACCCTTTAGAAATTAGATCTTTGTCACTGAACATCATATTAAAAAAGTGTTAAATTATGACGTAAATGTTTCGTAAAGTTACAATGAACAATGCAAAAATCGAAATTTCGCCTAGAGGGCATAGTAAATAATATAATTTCCAACTTCTAAAAAATCGAAGAGCCTCAAGAAGCAAAAGATCGTAAGTGAAAATAACGGTTGTGTCTTATCCATGGGTTCTTAAATCAATGGTTCAGAGAATCCTTGAATTGCATAAAAATGTAGCATTCCCTAACCTAACCAACACCCAATGTTTGGAAACTAGGTAAGTCTTTAGAAAATCTCATTTCACGGAATTCTTGCTTCTAACTACTGTATTTGAATACCGATTAAAAATCCTGAATGTAAAGTATTGTTCACACCACTTCTAGTGTATCTCGTTCAAATAAGAAAAAGTCAAACCATTCTATTGACCCATAGAACAATGTCGTGCTTGTCCTGACCGACGTAATACTGTAGTTGTTGTTTTGCAGGTACTATCGAACCGGGGCGGTAATTTCCTGCTGTTCCACACGGGTCAAAAGCTGCAACCGTGATTTATTTGACACTCGACAGTCAAACGCGTGTCGGGTTAATTACTTCTAAGGGCCATTTCGTGCCCGCAGAACTGTACATTTTCCGAACCGTAGAGATGAAATGTTGTTCTTGCAGTCGGCAAAAGTAATTATTATCATTATTATACGGAATTCTATGTAATTGCCCATCGTTGGGAAATTTATCGATTCTATAAAACGGGTTGAATTTAGACGGGGCCTTAATGAGCAACCAACGGTAGAGAGTGAGGGGCATTTCAAATAATAAACCTGTCCTTTGTTTGAAGATCGTTAAGACGTAAAAAGTGTTTATCTGTTTGCCACGATAATGGTTATTGTTATGTATCATTATTTGAAGATGAATATGCCTGACATTTTTCCCTTTTTATTATCGCACTTCCTCTACAAATCTTAAATAAACATTCTGGAATCTGTTAATTGGTCATGAATATTTCTTCTCAGTCAGGTATTTGGTGCATCTCATTAATAAATTAGGACATCTAATTACGAGAAAATTTATCGATTTCCCAAATTGTTCTACCACTTTGAATCGTTTTGATCGTAAAAAAGTTTAATTACTACCCATTCGAACTTGTCTCTTGATGTTTTTTTAATGTTTGTAAAACCAGTCTAATTAATAGCTTGCCAGGATTCGACGTTTATACAGTCATCAAACGATAGGCAAATAAATTCGCTAAAACACGCTAAGAGTCTACCCATTTGACATTTACAACACTCTAAAATAAGAACGGTGTTAAAAATACGTTTTTTAGTGAGAGGACTTGGTTCGTTGGACAGGTACCTGGGTTTTTATTTATTGTATCTCTTCCAACTTGGGACCTTCGAGCCGCTTATATAAGTCAGGATGATTCAAATGAATCAACAGCGATTTCAGTTTTTTTTTCAACGTAAAAATCGCGTTCGGAAATCAAAGGGACACTGGGTAAACAGTCAGATAAACCATAACAAATGATGAAGGAAATAAAGAAAACATATAAATGTAATCCGCATGAAATATACAAAGTAAATTTCTAACATTAATCAACGGTGTCATATACATGTGTACTTTATTGGGTATTGCGTATGTCTCGGGCAAATATCTTATTGCCTTGCTGCAATGTTATAAACGCGAGCAGGAAATCTACGTTCCACATTAAACAAAAATGCCACGTGAAAATCAGTTTACGATGTTAATATTCCTTGATGTTGTTACCATCGTTATTCAAGCTGAATAATACCTAATTCCCATTAGTGGTGAGCAGTAACAAAACCAATACCAAAATCAAGAGTACGGTAATCTTGGTCTTGTACACATTGCTTTATTCTCATTACTATCGAGACCAAATGAAGGGCTCTATTGAAAAACTTTCTATTTCGGCTTAGAGAAGTCATCTTCTTAATGTAAAATTTGTTTTGCATAAGGAGCATAATATTTTGAATTTGAATTTTTACTCAAAACTGTTAAACGTTATGCAACGAATAATTAAGTGATATCCCATCGCACTATTAGAATTTCTGGTTTAATATATTCAAAGAACGAATAATCAAGAGTTTTATAACGTTTTGGATGAAAAGAAAAAAAGAAGAGCAAACAAAACGAGTAATATGACTAACAAGTCTGTCATATTTTTTATGAATGTTCAAGAAAAAAATTGTTTTACTTAAAAAATGTTTATATTTTATATGTTAAAATATCATTTATCATATATAAACTTGTTCGACATAGTACTTATATGGTTTATTTTGGCCAGAAGTCCTTATATGCAAATTAATTTCTCTTGTTATAACGTAACTATTAATTACTTTTACGTAAAAAGCTCNATTGTTCCAAAATGAAATTTCATGAATATACAAGCGTTACAACTGCATTCCTTCCATTGGATTAAACAATTTATCACTGCTGCAATACTCGTTTCAATGTTTCATTTACATTTCATCCATAGCACTACAAACTTCCTGGTAATTAAACTCGATTTTTAACCCCCTCTTTTCCTGTTTAAATGCTCAAGATGGTATGCACATCTTATAGTTAATTAGGTGTCAATATTGTGCGGGATGATCGGGCGGCGATATGATTTAAAGCCCCTGGAGCTATTGGTAATTCACTACTTACTTCCTTGTCTTTGTTGTTCGGGTGCGTTTTAAAAAAGAAATCGAACGAGTATTTCAAGATTTTCTCTCTTGAAGGAGAGACATCCGTCGTCGATCGTGGGTGTTTTTACTTTGTCTTAGAAAGTATTTTCTTTGTGGCTTGACCATATAGGTTGCAGATAAAACGAGTAATCTAGAGCGTGTTCTTTATGATTTTAGCGACATGAGTATAGAAGGCACGTAGACGGTTCTTATAAAATTGCTATTTTCTCTTAATTACATTACTAAGTGCTTTTCTCCAGAGTTACTTCCTTATTATAGCGGTACTCTTTTTTTCTTAAAGGTCGCGTTACGTTATTTCCACATTTGTACCCTGACAACAAGAAAAAAAATGGCAGGAATTTTCTAGCACATATAACGTGTCGATGGTTATTGACCTTTTTAAACGCGAAATAAATCATCGATTCGGGCCTTTGTAAATGTGTCGTTATATTGCAAACGAAAAACCACTGCGCAAAGCGGCAGGTTTTTACGTTAACGCACCTGCAAACTATAAACAAACTTTCTCATCGGGCGCACGAGAAAAAATCTCGGTAATTTGACCGGTTTTAAACCATTCATAAATTCTACCTTTGCGAGAGAGCTCCTCTCCACTACTCTTCTTTCATTTTGAGAAGTTTTTTTGAAACGGACGCGCTCATATCGTATATCAGGACAGTTGAAAAAGAAAGGCCGTCATTATAGTAGCGCGAAACGAAAAATTATTAATGAAGGTGAAATTGCGTCCAGATAATATTAATACTGTCGTAACATGAGAGAGACCCATGAAATATGTGAGAATTTTTACTTGAAACGTCGCTTTCAGCGATCCCGACCAGATGTTTATTATAGCTGAAAATGAAGACCAGGGAAAAAAAAATAAACCGTTTTTTTTTGATTGATGCAACCAGTTCTCGAAAATGCCCACTTATCATTTGCATATTATTCAAAACCATTTTATATATTTTCATTAGTGACAGAATGTAAAAGAGATCTCACCGTAATGGACGCGAATGAGAAAAACCACCGGCGATCGATGAATTGAAGAAGAACCAGTCATCGTATCGAAAAAAAAATGCGCCTCAGCTACTGTAGTTCTTCTTTATTGCATATTGAAACCAGTTAAGCAGTTGATTAATGTTACGATATTAGTCAACGATCATTTATAAACGTATACATTAATAAAAAAAATTTTTCGTTGTATTGAAATTTATTTTTTTTCTTCCTCTTCTTCATCGGGCCCCGGTGGTCTTCGATCTTTAATCGGGACAGTTTTAAATTAGGACGTAAGCCTATCTCGCTTTTTTTAATTTGACGTTTCACTGTTATCTGCCTCTCTTGCAGGCCGTTCCTCGAGGTTTTACTAGGCCAATTATTATTTATTTAGGATTGACCGGATCAGTCGTCTACAGTGACTAATGATGATGGTCAATATTTAGAGTAAATCCTGCTGTCCTTTTTCACAAAATTTAAATAGATTCTTTATTGAGAATGATTCAGTTAACTGCAGGAACGAGTTGAGATGCCTTTATAAACAAATAATGCATGATAGGAAATTCAAATCTAATTAATGGTTCTACTCTGTACTAATGATTTGGAAAAATTTTCTGCGAATAGAAGCAATTCATTTTCACCATTACTTTATGAATCGTACCAATCACAAAGCCTGAATAACATCTTCAAACTATAATATGTCTGATACACCTCCATACGTTTATTTTATTTATCAAGGACTCAGACTAGGAGGCGGATTCAATGCAAAATATAAAGAGTGGGGTTTTAACGTAACAACAATAAAAGGAAGAACCATAAAAAAAATCAACACAATTAGACAATAAAGAGCCGAAATTCCAACACATTATGGAAACTATCAGCAGAAAATTTCGGACTTTTTTCTAGTAAACAGTATAGTAGAAACAATAATGTACACAATCGAACAAGATCTCATAATAGATCACCTACCTACCAATCTTCATGAAAATAGGAAATCCAAAGAGAAGAAGGAAAGTATTGACAATTAAAAAGATACAGGTAAAAGAAAATTTCATATCTGTCTCTTTCGAACTTAACCAGAAAACATAATCAGTCTAAAAAAACCAGCAAATACAAATGAAACATTAAAAAACTGTAGAAAAAGTCTTCTATACAAGAAAAAATACACAAAAACTCGCATGCACTAAAAACCCTATTGGTAAAAATCAAAAAGAAAATAAACCAGGCAAAGAAATCAAAGAAGATATACAGGAAATGGCATCCAAACATAGCGAAGAAACAGTAAGCTATCTACAAACAGAAGACAAGTCTCTTTGGAATAACCATAAAAGACCTAATAATGAATTCAAAAACAACAAAAATGATCGAAGAAACATGCACAGAAGACGACAAGAAAGCAGAAAAACCAATTTATGATAAACCCAGCCAAGAAAGAAGATCGTCAAAGATATTGAAAAATTTTTTAAACAAATAATAAAACTTTGGCATTAAAGAATGATAAAATTTGAATTTCAAACTAACCAAATTCAACTAATCAAATGACAAGAAGATACAAAATTTTACATCAGTAAAATGGTCAGTGTCAGTAAAAATATGGATATATAGTATGAATTTTAATACTATTAATACTTCACAACAAAAGCTATAGTTTACTTGAATAATAATTGGGTTTCGCTTAAACTNCGATTCTATAAAACGGGTTGAATTTAGACGGGGCCTTAATGAGCAACCAACGGTAGAGAGTGAGGGGCATTTCAAATAATAAACCTGTCCTTTGTTTGAAGATCGTTAAGACGTAAAAAGTGTTTATCTGTTTGCCACGATAATGGTTATTGTTATGTATCATTATTTGAAGATGAATATGCCTGACATTTTTCCCTTTTTATTATCGCACTTCCTCTACAAATCTTAAATAAACATTCTGGAATCTGTTAATTGGTCATGAATATTTCTTCTCAGTCAGGTATTTGGTGCATCTCATTAATAAATTAGGACATCTAATTACGAGAAAATTTATCGATTTCCCAAATTGTTCTACCACTTTGAATCGTTTTGATCGTAAAAAAGTTTAATTACTACCCATTCGAACTTGTCTCTTGATGTTTTTTTAATGTTTGTAAAACCAGTCTAATTAATAGCTTGCCAGGATTCGACGTTTATACAGTCATCAAACGATAGGCAAATAAATTCGCTAAAACACGCTAAGAGTCTACCCATTTGACATTTACAACACTCTAAAATAAGAACGGTGTTAAAAATACGTTTTTTAGTGAGAGGACTTGGTTCGTTGGACAGGTACCTGGGTTTTTATTTATTGTATCTCTTCCAACTTGGGACCTTCGAGCCGCTTATATAAGTCAGGATGATTCAAATGAATCAACAGCGATTTCAGTTTTTTTTTCAACGTAAAAATCGCGTTCGGAAATCAAAGGGACACTGGGTAAACAGTCAGATAAACCATAACAAATGATGAAGGAAATAAAGAAAACATATAAATGTAATCCGCATGAAATATACAAAGTAAATTTCTAACATTAATCAACGGTGTCATATACATGTGTACTTTATTGGGTATTGCGTATGTCTCGGGCAAATATCTTATTGCCTTGCTGCAATGTTATAAACGCGAGCAGGAAATCTACGTTCCACATTAAACAAAAATGCCACGTGAAAATCAGTTTACGATGTTAATATTCCTTGATGTTGTTACCATCGTTATTCAAGCTGAATAATACCTAATTCCCATTAGTGGTGAGCAGTAACAAAACCAATACCAAAATCAAGAGTACGGTAATCTTGGTCTTGTACACATTGCTTTATTCTCATTACTATCGAGACCAAATGAAGGGCTCTATTGAAAAACTTTCTATTTCGGCTTAGAGAAGTCATCTTCTTAATGTAAAATTTGTTTTGCATAAGGAGCATAATATTTTGAATTTGAATTTTTACTCAAAACTGTTAAACGTTATGCAACGAATAATTAAGTGATATCCCATCGCACTATTAGAATTTCTGGTTTAATATATTCAAAGAACGAATAATCAAGAGTTTTATAACGTTTTGGATGAAAAGAAAAAAAGAAGAGCAAACAAAACGAGTAATATGACTAACAAGTCTGTCATATTTTTTATGAATGTTCAAGAAAAAAATTGTTTTACTTAAAAAATGTTTATATTTTATATGTTAAAATATCATTTATCATATATAAACTTGTTCGACATAGTACTTATATGGTTTATTTTGGCCAGAAGTCCTTATATGCAAATTAATTTCTCTTGTTATAACGTAACTATTAATTACTTTTACGTAAAAGCTCTGACTATAGTAAAGTTAACGGTGTATACAACTTAAAAAAATAAAATTGGCTAATATCTTTAAGATATTATCTCTAGAATTAATTCTTTATTGAAAGACAAAACGTTTAATAACTTAAACGATTAAACGTTTTTCATAGAGACCTTTAAATGTGATCATCACTAAGTTTTATTGAACGCAAATCTCTATTGTTTATAATTTTCAAGTAAATGTGCAAATACGAAAAATTTGAAATAAACTATGATAGAAAGTAAGGTCTCTCGGTTAAAATCGAGATCGGCCTCTCTTCGATCACGTCTAATTGAAATTTTGAAATTACAATCACGAAATACAATATTTTTTCCCTGTTCTAAGGCGAATAACATAAATCGCTACAAGCGTTTTGATCGATTGTCGAAAACGAGCATATTGTTTCGCCCCGGAAAAAAGTAAAAGTTCATACTTGGGCTATTACTTAATGAGAAACATTGATAAACAATGGGAATCGAATAAAATAGGCGTGTTTTCTTTACAAATCGAGCGCGATATTGATGTAATTTCGACAGTACAGGTGTTTTGCATCGTCGCCTTAATGTCAGAGAATCAATGTATTCGTAATTGCTGCAAGATACCGTGTTGGGTTCGACATTTTATAAACTTTTCGTTTACACCGGAGGATAGAGCCTACCTACGTTTTTTTTAAATAAAGAAATGGGAGCGCGTTATGAAAGAGGTTATTGTACACAAAATAACTGCAAATCTTGCAAAACAACCATTTACCCTCTAAAAGTGTTTAAATGTCAATAATAAATGAATATTTTACAATCTAATTTCAATATTCCCATTAAAATCCATTGTTACAAGAATCGAATATCGACTTACTTATTTAGTTGAAATTATTTAATTTAATTATTACACGATGTAATTAACATACCGCTAGATGTTAACTCGTACGTGTAGATTTCTATCAACAATCGTGTAAACATCAATCTGTTTTATTGCTTAGGTATTATGAGAACATTTAATTACTCTTATAATTCTCTGGAATGTAAGTGAGTAATTTCAAATTTAAAGAAAGTCTGAACTGTATGTTTTTGTTGCTATTCCGGAGCTTATAAGCATCCAGCAAATAAATCAATAGTAAATCTCAGCTAGAGATGCCGTTAATAGGAACTGAACAAGAATTTCCATATTTTTGTAATTCAATTATTCAAAATTTATATTGAATACGACGAGTTGTCAATTGATTCTTGAAATTCTATAGAGCCGCTATTCAAAACGTCTATTAACATGGGTTATTTATTTTAATTACCGCCAGAAAAACAAGTAAAAAGTCTAGTTTAACAACTGTTTCCGTAAGATAATAATAAGAATAATCGTCTTTATTGATGTATGCATACATATTACATAATAATATGTGTAGACACATAGAACAGTGGTGGTAAAATTTAACCTCGGGCCATTCTTCCACTTAACCATTAAAGCTCCGTATTCCACTTATACAAATTTGAAGTTACAGCATATATGTACATATACATATACAAAATATGTATACATATACAAAAAAGAAAGAAAAACGCAATAGATATTTCACCAATAAAGAAACACGTCAGCCCAGGGCCAATCTCAAAAATCTCTACTGGGCATTAAGAAATATGGTTCTGTATTTAAATCTGATCTCATTAACACTACACTGATGGAAAGGCAACGCAACTAATCCAACCAAAATATTTAATGACTTAGAAAGACAATCTGAACAATAGCTCTTAAGTTGTGATATTCTAAATTAGACCATATCCCAAAGAATACTCGCATTAACACTAAACACAACTTTTCGATATAGATATTCCGACTATATTCTATTTAGCAACTTTACAAAAAATATTACAGAATAGTATTTGTTTAAATTATCATATTTTAAGCATCCAATCTGTTTAATACTATTTGAGCCTTGATCATTCTAAATCATATTAAAAACAAGTCTACTTCACATGTACAATCGAATTTTCCTTATTATAAAATATAAAAAATACGTATACTAACAAAGTAATATACAGGGTAATTTATACCAAGGCGACAAAAATTAAAAATCAGTGCCAGAATCTAATTTTAAGCAAAAAAATTAAATACCATTTTTTCTATCGGGCGTTATTTTCCAGATTTTAAGCTACGAAGTTGTTCCTGTTGTGATTCTCACAGTTAATTATTGTTACATCATAAAGTTACAAATTATAAAAATCCAGTTTACTAATGAAGAATATGTAGATATAATTTTTATTTAAACCTTTATAACTGTCAAATACTGATAAACAACTATAAAACATAATCATTTTACATGAGCTACTGTTATTTTTTTAAATTTTTTGATAACTTCGTAGATTAATATTTGGAAAACGAAGCCTGATAGAAAAAAAAGGTTTTTTGTTTCAAATTCGATTCTGAAACCGATTTGAAATTTTTGCCCTCTTGATATAAATTATCAGGATAATTTTGTCCTTGGTCTAAAATTCTGGATAAATCAATTAAAGGGGTTAGAGCTAAAACCGATTAAGTGATAAAACATTAATTTTGTAATATAAACGATCTTAATACTGAACGAATCTCCACTCAACTCTTCACAATGATTTTTCTTTGATTAGAGATAGCGCAAAAATCAAAATATTCATTTGGGTTATTCGATTACTAACTAAAATAAAGATTAAATAATCCGGTAAAGGGTTTAGACAATTTTTAAGTAAAAATACATTTAGCCGGTTTCACCTTTAACCTCTGCAACTCCAGTACGAAGCCTTTATTAAATTTACAACCCCTTGAGGGAGTACCAAATTAAAACTAATAATAGGCTCATTAATAATAGAACCACCAGCTATTGACATATAATAACGTCTACCTTAAATGAATTTCAAAAAAATCTGTAACAACACTAAATTTCAATTTCATGAAGAGTTCTTGCATGAGTGAGCTAGGATCTTTCAGTACCTATTAATCATATCACTTTTTAGAGCTGAATATAGGATAGAAAGCTTAATACATAGTAATAAGTCTATAGGTCGATGAAACAAAGTGCTAATAACACGATATTTCTTCGCAGGGTTGCCATATTGTATTTATGAAAGCTCCGCCTTAAAAATTTCATCCAATGAGTTCCCATAGACCTTAATATGTCACAATTTAATATTTCCTAATTTTTTTTCAAAACTCAGTGATTGAATATCGAAAATATTTTATATATTTATTCCGTCATTCTAAAGAATCTTTTGAGTCAATAATCCCTTTTTAATTGATTTACATGCCCATTTGTTACGTATCATCAGCGATTGCCAGCAGGTGAGCATTCATGACCACTAAAAAGACGTCGGATGTATAAATCACACACAAATAAAAAAGGACCAAAAATGGACTCTTGCGATATCACAGATATCACTGGTATCGGTTGTGAAATAGAAATTGTTGATGAAATTGAAAATCAAATTGTTTGAGACTTAAATAGGTTTTAAACAATTTTCCTGCTCTGACAAATGTCAGATAAGGCATGAAAAATAATATTGAGATTTGATCAAACCCATAAAAAGTCAGTTTAACACAAATCAAATCATAATCAATTAAGTCAAAAGCTATAACATAATCGAAGGCACCAATATTGCTGCTAACGTTTGATCCAGAACGATTTCATCTGTAATATTAAGCAATGCAAATGTTGTCCACGACCCGCCAAGAAGCGAGATTGATGGGTTGGTATAAGATTTTTGTTCAAGAGAAAACCCTGACTGAGCAGGTGAACTATTCTTTTCATAAGTTTTCACAGCACAGCGAGAGACAAACTAAATAAGCGTAAATCCCTCACACTTAAACAATTGACTAATTTTAGTAACCAGGCGATAATAGAACTTTTACAACATTGCGGAAAATAGCTTATTTTCAAAGAACAATTTATTAAATGTGTAATATGAGTCAAAATAGTAGATACACATCTTTTAATCGTTAAGAGCGTCAAATCATCCTCTCCCGCAGCATTAGACGTAATGCGATAAATCCTTTCATAAACAATATTTGAATTCACCGACTTCAAAATAAATTTCAAATTTTTGCCAATTATTATTATTATTATTACTCTAAGTAGTAGTATTATTGCAAGTAATTGTTTTCCGGAAAACACTATAAAAGTAGTTATTTATATTATCGGAGTTAAAGAAAATTTGAGGAAAATAAAGTAAATAGTTGGAATAAACTTGAAAAGTTTCCCACAATTTACGTTCATCTCTCTGATTTTCAACACATCCCAGATATGCAATTTTTTCAAACCATATCGTTGCCTTGGTTGAGTTTCTCAGATTTACGTTATTCTAGATTTTTTCTAGTACTATAATATTTCATCTCAATTCTAGTACTATCTCTCTCTCATTAATCCACAGATATCACACAGGATTAACATTGGCGGTTTGTATGTTTTTAATGAAATTTTTTAAATAAGTATCAGTGTATGTTATTAATGTTGTAAAAAAAAATAAATTTTAATAAAAGAAAAGTTCAAGTAACTATGATAAAACGAGTACTTGGGGTTGCCTAATCGCACTCTTACAACAATAGGTTAAATATCTTCGGGCGCCGACCAAGAGTGTGGGTGGCAAAATGTACGATTGCTGAATCCGACACAAAAGAACAACGACTATGATAATACATCATTTCGATTTGGTACTGTGAATAAAGAAAAAAATAATTATATGGCTAATTTACAATTCTATGTTATTACGAAAATTATTAGTTCCTCAATATAGTGACGATAGCCAGTAAACAGCTTTTTTTTCCTTAAATCAACATAAAATTCTCATTCAGTTTTGCTTGGCCGAGCCAACCAACCAACTATTGTTTAGATAAAAACTGTTAAAAATAAAGAGTACGATGTCGTTGTGCGTTTATCTATTGCCTGAGGCCGTATAGAGAACCTGCCATAGCAATTTGCATCCATCGGGTATCCTGGGATGTGTTGGAGTGCTTCAAACACCCACCGCCATTGTGTGCTGCGGGTCCGTAATAATAAGTTTCTCGCTGGCACAATTGATTTTCTTCAGCACGTGCACGATGATATATTAAGAATACGCTTAAATAATGAACGGCATTGTATAAACAGACGAACGGGCCTCAAGTACTTCTTTCTCCAAGTTTCACTTCCAGTACCACTTATTTGTCTTTAGCTCAATTTATTGGAGCGCCTCTGATTAAGAGATGAATTTAACATGCATGAAGAAAATTTTATCATAATCAATGATTTAAAATAGATATTGTAGAGTCGAGCTCTAAACCACTTGGCGAACGATAATAATTTTCTGAATGAGTTAGGTTCGTTTCGGCCCTATGGAGACTGTGTGGGCGCCGCTCGCGCGGCCCTGAACACGTGGACATTTTAATAGTTTCCTGCGAAGATGGTGATTTTATTTTTTATCGGCTGACTTGCAGGAATGAGTACTGCCCACGGATTGTATTGTTTATGAGGATCTGATTATTATTGTAATACTCGGAGCCCTTAAATTATCATCACAACGGTGACGTCAAATAGGATAACGCTATATTTCTTTTTTTTGGAGCTCCATACCTTATACGGTAAATATATTTTGTAAAACAGGAAAACATCATTATTTTTCCAACATCTTAATAATTTTTAGTATTTAACACGCTGGCCGATGATTAAAATATTACAACTTGTGCCTCGCCTCTTCAATAATATTTTCGAAATCTATTTTAAATGATTAGAACACGACATGAAGGACGTGCTGTCCTGGCATTTCATACATATATATACACACACACATACGTATTATTCCTAAGAGACTTGCATTTTTCCATGTTGGAAATAATATGGGTCATATATTACCGATAGTATGACAAGCGACCTCGGTTCTTATCTATAACAAACGGCATAGTTTTCCATAGCGTGTGTCGCCTTCTGATAATTTATTATTATTTTGAAAAATTTAGAGCGGAATTATTCATTTACACACAACGACCTGTGCAGGTGGATTTTCAACTTGAATATTGGAGAGAGGGTGAAATTGATAAATTATTGACCTTCTTAGTTTGCAGTAAACGAAAATTAATTGTTTTGATTGTGGCTGTTAATTCAGAATAGAATAACTTAACAAAAAAAATCATTAAAAATGAGAGAGAGTATATTGTAAAGTCGGATCAACCAAACGCGTGACAAATTGAATCTTACAATGGATTTTATGTATGTAAGTATGTAATTCTCTCTAATGAATACGAAAAGATTTAAGAAACACTTTCACGTCATGTTAAAAATGCAAATCTCGAAGTTTCACGGTCACCACACTCGATTTGAAAATTTTTGGCATTGTTGGAACGATCGACTAAAAAAAACTCTAATTTGAGCAGCGACAGCATGTAAAAGAACTATTTGTAACCTTGATTGGCATTTTGGTACCGACATACTATTATTATTGTTATATTCAGCTTCCTGACGGTATCGAAATCACGTTTTAACAAAAAATGACGCCACTAAACTGATTGTGTTTGTGTATGTGTTACATTTCAATTCATAACTTTTTTTTCATTTCGTTACATTACGACGGAGACGTGAACATATTTTTTCAACACTTGAGCCTGAAAACAGTCATGTTCCGACCACTACTACGAGCAGAATAATAAATTAAATTTGCACCAAGGCAAACAAAATGTGCAAGAATTTACATGCTTTTAGGTGAATATCTAAAACGTAAATCAATTCTGCATGTGTGCATTTATCGTTCGCACCAGCGCAATCTATTTTAAAGCCATCTTTGCCGATGGGAAATGAAAAAAAAATGACACAAGGTCCATTAATTTATTGGCGAATTTTGCATGGACATCATCGCTGAATTAAAGGAATTTATTTAACAATAAAACGTACTGTTTAAATTCAGAATCCATAAAAGAGCTGCAAGAGGGAAAGTAGATCATCGATTGACATTTACGTGGATGTTGCTGATGGATTCTTTATCTGGTAGTCGTAGTACGTTTGACAGTGAAAGTGTTTTTTTTTTTTGATTAGTCAAAATATTATTAATATTTTATATCTCCATGGGTGGTATTAGGAAGAATTCCATATTTTGGGAGAAAATATAACTTTCGTTGTTTTGCAACATTTATTTTATAAAACACTACACTTAGAATCAGATATAACATGAATGAAAAACTTGAAATTTTATACAAGAAGTTCAGACCAGTTTAACCTACAGAATTAAAGTTTCCATACACAGAAAAAAAAATAAGAAAAAAAGAAATTTCATTCCATACTCAGAAGCATTCTTTTTTCAATGTTTCCTAACATTCTGCTTTCCATCTTCTTTCCGACTTATTTTTCTCTTCTAGGGCAAGTGCATCATTATCACTTTCATTTTCTTTTTAAAACGATTTATAGTTGCCGTTGGATTCACGTTCAAATAACTCTACATCACAGCTTAATATTTACATTAGAAACGATCGTGTTTACAAAAATATACATATTTGTTCCAAACCTGCCTCGATATTGTAACAATTCCTGTAGGAAAGCCCATTTTATAAAAAAATACTCACATACTCTTTTGTTGAAGCAGAGTTTGCTGTTTGCATTCTTTTTGGGATGTAAGTAAAATTGGCATGGATTTTTTTATTCCAAAGTTTTCTTTAGAATCGGATTTTTCCTTATTTTTTTTGTGCAATTTTCCTCGAAATGTTAGGCAATCACTTTTTTGCTTATTACTGTCATTACAATTTAGGTTATAAATTTCAACTTTATTGCAGGCTTGTACTGATTAACTATGAAGAAATATTGATATGTTATCTGTAGAATAAAATTTATTTTACGTTAATTAGTTTTATTTAATAAAACTTAAGTACTGAAAATATTTGATTATCTACATGGTATTCCCGTAATTTATCTCACTTTGTATTTACAATTGTTTCTAAGCCTGTAAAAAAAAATCCTTTTGATCTGACAACATTTTTTTTCTACTTTTCTCTAGATTAAGAAAGAGATTCAAAAGAGTTAAATCAGGTGTATAAAAGAGGCGATCCACTAATTTCAATCCCAAATTACAAATTTTACTCATTGGAATGTTTCATTTTTGTACTGGCGTGTTATAGAACTAAATTTCCCTTTAAGACCATTCCGCGTTTTTTTCTCCACTATTTTTGCCCGCAGTTTTAATAATAAAGCTGAGTAATATCCTTTTGTGATGATATGACTAATGCAAAAAAAAAAATAAAATAATAATTTTTACGGCAGATTTTTGAACGCGACGATTTCTAGATTTTGGAGATTCATAAAGACTCCATTCCATTGATTGCTGTTTAATCTCTAGATGAAAAAAATATATCCAGATTTTATTAACAGTGACAAACTTCAGATCATTTTTCAAATTGAAGGTAACATTTTCCACTCATTTTTAAGTTTAGTTTTTTAGACACTATTTTGCAGAATCGATGCGAAATTGGAGCTAACACTGAAATAAGTCTCTTCGCTTTTTGAATGGAAAATGTTTTCTTTTCTAAAGGACACAATCGAATATTTGACAATGGAACAGTCAAATCTTAATTACTCACCACTAAATGAACAACATACATTTTAATTTTTTCATATTTCGAAGTGTTTCAAAAGAGTCTTGGGAAGCAAACAGTGGTGTAGAGGAATATAAAAAAAATCAAACGCCCATTACGAATAACAATAGAGAGTTAAATCAATCGAATGAACTATCTTATTATCGTATGAAAGACAAGTTGATGAGCACAAAACACATAATAAACTAACCGCGCCTATTATTCTCATTAGTGTATTTTCTCAATATGTATCCGCGACAGATTATTATTAGTTTTTTTATAATGAAACATTTATCATTACAGTTCGTTACAGAAATCGCATTGAAAATTAATATATTTCAAGTTTTTCTCCAAACCCCGTTAGAAACATAATAACTCTATTATCAATCAATCAAAATGGAGTTTTTATTGCAAAATTACTTTGTCAATTTTAACAATTAGTTTGACCTTACTGTCTGACATCTATAAAAAAAATTGACATTGTTTTTCACGTAGAACAACATGACCTAATACGTGTAAGTACGTATGCGGGTGGTTGCCAACAATTACAATTTTTTCTGTAGAGTATAAAACAAATTAACTGGAACCACTTAAATATATTATATTTATTAATGCCTTTCTCTAATATATGTTATTCAACTTGCATTAATAGTTTTTCTATTGTTTAAATTAACGTTCGACATCCCGGAGGGCATTTATTAATAGTGTTTCGATACGTGTGATTGACAAGGTTAAAAGTTTAGATCTCTCGGTAAAATAATAACTAAAGGCTACCACATTAAACAATTAAATATGCAATTTTTATGCATGTCACTGTTTATTATTATTATTATTATTAAATTGAACATTTTCGACGCCCGCGCATTTATCAATTTTTCGTAATGGGAAGCGTTTATGTTTTAAACAAACTTTGCCTATGTACATAGTTTATTTTCATTGGCTAATGTTGGGTAATTAAGATTATTGTGCTTATTATCATCATTACGCACCGTGCTCGTAATTTATGCTTTCAACCAATCAGAATGGAACGATTACGTGTGTAAACCCACGTACGGCCAATCGCGACGTGTTTATAAATAAATTTCGACCGGGAATATTCAATGCAAATTTCCGCCATGTAAACATTTAATATTGTTTCTTAGGTAATTTATTTAGTTAATCAACGAACTCGTTTAATTAAACTTCCTATTAATAAGTATATACAGAGTGATTCATAAATAGCCAAATTCAATAAAGTAGAAAATTAGTACCTAAAGTGGATTAAGAATTGGTATTTCTTGAAAACTATTCGAGATTTCTAAAGGGAGCAAGAATTGCTATTATTCATGATTCACATTATCACAATATATTTTTTTTGTATAAATTTACTTAATTCCATTAATCGAGCGAGAACTGGAACTTAGCCTTTGTAATCCTAAAATGTAAAGGAAAATAAATCATATTAACATGGTCGGTTCATTGAAATGACAAAGCGAATAACTACAAATTAGAAACGCAATTTCTAATTGTTCCGACGATGAAATGAAACAATGGCGGTTATCGAAAGGGCGCCTGCATATAAGACGATTACGTCATTTTGCAAGAAAAGTTCACATTCCAATGCCGATATCTGCATAAATATACTGTTTTCTGCTGTGCATAGAATGCGATTATCAGGGTCTTGGAAAGTGGCTTTAATTTTTTTTGTGCTAAGACGTCTTCTACACATTACTTAAAAATTAAATCAACAGTGATTAGTTTGTTAAGTATAAGAGGATTACAATTATTCTTTATGCTACTTCGTATTTGCTCAATTAGACGGGTAATTAGATGTAAATTCGCCTAAAATAAAATAAATAAAATTAACTAAAATTGAAAGAAAATGTCCGTAGTGAACCGTTAGATATACTTACGTTTATTTGACGTGGGAGTGAAACCTTGGCCTTTAATCGGGCTTGACCATGATTCAAAGAAGCTAATAAAAAAATGGTTCTTACTCTAGGTATATTTCTACGCATATGAAACTAATTAGCTACGATTCGATTGGTTGATTTTACTACTCAACTCACAGATAAAAGAAATATTTCGCTCGACGCTTTGACATTTAAAGTTCTTTTCCTTCAATCGCGCAACCGTAAACCTCGAAGACGTTTATTCAACAATACTACCTCACAGATACGAATCTATTTATTACCATATAAAGAGTCCATGTGATCTTACCTAACGGATAGCCATCCAATATTGAAGATCCAATAAGAGAGTCACATGTATTATAGTAGTAAAAGTTCACGATCGTGTAATCCATTTATGCAAATTCCCGCTCTCGAAGTGTTGAAATCGAAATTGATAACGTTTAATTTCATTATGGTCGAAATTAACTTGTCAGTTTTATACATCCCACGATAAGGCAAATTCACAATGCCCCGTTATCCGGTATAATTATGTAAAATAATTTTATAACAATACACTTTTGATACGTCCATGGAAATCACGAGCATAGATGGGCGTTGAATCCTTAATTATATTGTTTTAAAATCAGGAGCGTAGGTCTATTTAATTTTTGTTTAATTTCAAATTTCAAATGGACAAAACGCAACTTGAGACGTAAGTGTGTTTGTGTATGTATGTGTGTGTGCGTTTGGAGTAGATATCGGCCCAACCATGCTTATCAAAGATCTCTCACAAAATGCAATAAAATACCATAAAGTGTTATTTATGGTGGAGCGAGGTTGCTCTGTTGCTAAATTAATGGCATTTACGGAATCGCGTTGAAAAATCGCTTGAAAGTCTACGACGTTATGGGGCATTCATTCACAATGCACGTGGACCTTTTTATCGATCGGACGAACGGATTTTGCACATTTCAAATTAATTAAATTCAACTGTAGAATTCGTAGAGCAAATCGACCATTCGATTTCGTTTTTATCATCTTTTCTCTAATTGTTCCTATTAAAGGTATATCCAATTTACTCAGTGAAACACGCGAGTAATCATGATTTCATTTCAAATTGCTTGAAAGCCATTCAGTGAAGAAATGTTAAATATTTTTCATTTTTTCATTTTGGTTTAAATCATCGTCAATGTCAGTGGTCGCTATAAAAATAAAAACATTACACAGACACACATAGTAAAAGTCAATGCTAAATAACGGTGAAAAAGTAGCAATAGTAGATCACATAAGGCTACGTCATGCAGTCTTCATTTTATCTCGTGTCCGATGAGAACGGTGAAGAATTTTCCGCATTCTTCCTCATCTCTCTCTCGGACTATCATCGGAAATGTTCTTTATCCCATCTATTTGCCTGCATGGAAAACTATTAGAAAATTGAACTGATTAATTGAGTTGATTATAATTGTTTAATGTGGCTCTCGGACTTAACCTTTTGTTAAATTCGAAATTACTTAATGGCAGATGCAATTACGTGAAAACAACCGAAAAAAACAAGTGTGTGGTTCTTCTTCCGCCTACAAATTGCACTTACCGGCTTCGGATTAAAGTAGAAAATAATTAATTTTTAAACATGTATTATTCATGTTCAAACATTTATTGTTAGTATAAATCTTGATGTAATATTTGAATTCTTATCAAAGCACAATATTTGTTTTGGAAATGTTCCTAGTAAACGGACGATTCAGAGAAATTTGATTTGAATGCCACAACGTCTCTTATCTTTTAAATGACGTTTAGGGTAAAGTGTTAGTTTTCGAAGAAAATTCCAAAGATATTTATCATTCTTAATGAGAAACGAGACGTTTATCTCGTCGGAACCTTATTCGAACTGAAACTTTCAATTCGTATGATTTATATTTGAAAATGTGTGGGTACTATACGGTTCTAATGATGACTATCGCGTATTATCCAGTAACGATGACACCATGAGCAATGACGACTAATTTCCACCTAAAGTAAATAAAGTTGTCCGACTAATTTTTTCCCAAGATCCTATATAGAAGTAGCAATAATTTAAGCGCGAATAAGACAAAAATGCACCAGGAAATTCTTCGGGTCGCCGGTAAGGCTCCGACGCGAGCTTTTAAAGCCATATGAAATATTTAACCTCTAAATACGGCATTAAAATGTAATGATCGTCATTTCTTATCGACTTTTTTCTTCATTTCCCCTCGCCACGGTTAAAATTCTAGAAAATATTTCATTCGATTCGATGCACGCGTGTGCTTGATGACCGGCCTCTAATCGGATTAATTCCTACATTAATTTTTTTTTTCAGTTGAATTATTTATTGTTTTTTTCTTCCAGAAATTAATCGAAGCCAATTTACAGTTTTATAAGAATCATCAATTAATTCCGCTGTGTGAAATAGTAATAAATATCCGAAAATCTTCTGCAGCATTTTTATGCAAATTGCGTTTAATAACACTAAGAGGCGAGTTCGAAATTCCTTTTGCACTGAAAAAGACGAAGAAAATGCATCAAACTGATGGCTTTATTATTCCTCATCGAGGAAAAAACCGATTAAAAGTAAATGCGATATTCGAAGAGACTTAATTTCATGTTGTTCGTGTGTTAATTGTGCAAATTATTGTAACGGTTTTAGCGCGAAATAATTGGGTCATACGCCAGATAATCCATCACTTCTGAATTTTCTTTCGAAAGGGGAATTTACTTGAAAAGTTTTTTTCTTGTGAAAGTCGGACAATAAGAATTTATGCATCCATTGTACGGATTACCAACCGAACTATAACCGTTTACCTGTTGGAAATGCAGGTTGCTGTAAACCGAAATGTCAGCAAGATAAAGCTATAAAGTTCTTCTTCGTGCCCCAACAACAAAACCGAGAAATTTATAAGAATTTAAGATTTACATCGATCTGCTCCCGGTTCAACGTTCCCATTGTTCTACTCTAAAGTTTAATTAATCCGTTGTTGAGAAAATACGCGGGAATCGAAAAATTTCAAAATCGTGAGTCACCGCTGATAACAATGGGGACGTTCGTCGTCGATGATGTGGATGATGATGGCGCATTCATTTTAAATTATTATTGAGTTTCGTCTTACCGTTGTTTGCTGTTTTTGCGAAATTAATTTATAACGTTTCGAGAGTGCCAGAATCACCAAACGATGCCAGAACATTAATATGACCAAAACCGCTCAGTTTCTTTCGCCTTGCACCGTCCACTGAATTTAAAATGCTTCTTTTTCCTTGTATAAATAATAAATAACGCCAATCATGGCACCGAAGACGACGTATTAAGATGCAATGCGAAAAAAACATTACCATAACATACCAAAAAGAGATATTTTTTGACGAGATACCGGTACGACTGTCTTCTCTCTAATTTTTTTGCCAACGAGAAATTGAAATGTCGTCTCCATTCGAAAGTTATTAAACGGCTTTTGTGAAATTCTATACATCGGAAATTAAAGAGTTTTCCTCTTTTTTTTTGGAAAGAGATAAATATGATAAGGAAATTCATAGTTTTAAAGCTTTGAAGTTCGCATATGATCAAGAAATTGAAGATTTACGAGCTTAGATTAGGTTGAGATTGGTTAGGGAACGCCTTCTGATTATATCGAAACATTAAAAAGATAATTTTTCATAAATATGTCCATGAAGATTAGGACAGAAGAAATTTCCATTGTAATTTATTGCATTGGGCCAAATTACATCGAATAAATCAAATCGGTAAAAGATGAAAATGTCTGGCTGATGGGTATCTCTATGCGATTGACCTTGTTTAAATTTGTAAAATTAGATTTCTTTTTAATTTCAAAATCACATAAAGATGCAGTAAAAATGGAAAGGAGGTTGTATTCAAGGTCATTTCCCGAAATTTCAGAATTTAATAATTTGCCATTGATTATGTAAACATTAAGAAGATGATATAGAAGATGATTTGGAAGTTGATCTTTAAAATTGCAAAAATAAAAACTAATGGATTCCTGATTAATGCAGCCTAAACCATCATGGATAATGGTTCTGTAAAAATACCCGTTTAAAATTTTAGGTGTTCTAAAACCACATTCCGAACATTGGAACTGTATAATTTTTACAACTTTTAAGTTTGAATGAGATTTAATCAAAGAGTTTGGAATTAAAACGGTAGAGAAGAATAGGCCTTGCTAACCCCAATTACCAGATTTAGCATCCGTCAAATTTTTTATTTTAGCAGTTCCGAAACAGAAATTGCATTCGGTGCAAATGAATTTCAACGTGCATCACTGAGAAATATCAAGCTTCAACGTGAGATCGATGATCTTTTTATGGATTCGTGAGTGAGAGAAGTTGGAATCAAACTAATTTTTAAATGAACAAAATCTTTATAAAGCAATTGAGTGTAGCTCGAAAGTATCCTCTTATCCCTCATTACTTTTTGATACAGGTAATTGCATTTTTTTGGGAAATTTGACACAATTTAATAGTAACATAAAAATAAGATATGTAAAAAGATAATGTAATAAATAGATGTAAATTTCATAATGTAGGTTGGGTCCTATTTTCCTGAAAATGTTGTTTTATTGAAAGTTTGGCGAATTGAAATGCGTTTAAACATATGATAGATAACAAACAGAGCTTGCATTTCAAACAGAAAAGTTGTTTTCGTAACCAAAAAGAAGTAATCCTTATCACAAAGTAAAGGAGGAGAGACACTTTTGAAACGCATTGTATGTACATTATAATATTATTTGAAGCAAAAAATACAAGATATGAGAAATGAAATATTAATATTAAATATTAAACTTTGTTTATTGAAATCTAATATTTTAAAAATCGCAAATATTTTGATTGATTGCCTAAAAGCTGTCAATGTTATACTGCAAATCAAGTCTGCAGGATCGAGGTTACTGAATTCGTATTTGATCACAGTAAAGAACAATACATAATTCTAATAAGAAGAGATAATAATCTGAACTACGAACAAGAAAATAGTTCAATTAAAAGATAAAACAATGCAACAGGCATAGAAAGAATATTGTAACCTACACAACACGGCTCCGGCCGAGTAATAAGTATAATAGATTTGAGGCCAGATTGACAGTGACCTCTAGATTTTTATTTCATTACAGTACACGTATAATTAGGAAAGGAAAAAAACCGAAATTATTCGAATTGATTGAAATTAAATCGCGTAATGAGAACGTTTTACGCAACGAAAAAATAACCAGTGTGTAATTCACACTTTAAGAGAGCGCGTTATTAATTTTTTTCTTCTCTAACGTCGTGACATGGAAAAAATATTTCGCTATGACATTGAACAACCAATTAAGAGCAATCAATTATACGAATGGCGCACGGCTCCATACTGAAGAGAACCGGATATGTTAGAAAGTACACAAAAGTATTCGAAAAAAAAAAGAAAAATTAAAAAAAAAAACGGCAATAAGTTATCACAAGTCGAATCAAGGCCTTTTGTGTTGTATATAAAACCAGAGGCAAAATCTGGGTTAATGCCGCAGGGTTTTAGCACGATGCATGCGAGGCAATTATAAAAAATGTAAAACGCTTTGTTGTATCCGCTTTTTAAACAAACCAGAAACAATGGCGGTAAAACTATAAGTATGTACGCCGATCAGTGCAAAACATATTCTATGCACGATTAGTCACATGGATACCGTATTCTTTATTATTATTTTTTCGAAACCGAATGCTATTTTATCCGTACGTCGATCTAAATGACCCATACTGAAAAACGTGTGGTACTTTTTTTCTACTTTTATATACAAAAATTTTTCCTCGTCCATAAATTAAACCGACTATGTGTGGGCGTAAATACTTGTAGATAAATACTATCATCATTTTTGTTTTAATTAAATAATTAATTAAGGAAGAAAAAAAATAACCGTTTATCGCCCACCGAACTCAATTTATTATTTTTTTTTCTTCATTTTGCACGCCTAAATAAGGTATCAAATACGAGAATATATAATTTTCTTCCGTGTAAAATGAATTACTTTTTGCATCACTTAATCGTAAAAGGATATTAGAAATAGCTTCCCCAATGCAAGATAATTGCGGTTTGACCTATCCGAACTTCCATGGATGCCATTACAAAATAAAGTCTTTTATATACGAGTAAATAATGAGGTACCAAGCGAACAGTCTATAAATACAGTACTTTACGCACGTCGCGCAAAAAGCGGTACTGCCGTTTATAAAGAAGATCTTCTGGTTGCTGATACTCCTTAGATGGCGGGCAGATACAAATTGCTACCTTCGATCAAATTTATTCATGAGCATTTGGACAAGACCAGTAGATATTTTATGTCGTTTTAAACTTGAAAAAAGGAGAGAACTTTATGCATTCTACTTTTTCCATGTTAATAGAATTGTACCCGTAAGGTACTAGTCGTGATTTCTTCAGTTCCAGCACATTGTTGATTGAGAATAGAATTTTTGATCTCTATATTTCTCAGTTAGAAATCACGTATAGGTAGTACTGCATATATGTATTGATCGTCTAAATATCCAGACGGTTTCCATTTTCTATGATTTTCTGTAAAAAAGCATCAGTAAGGAGAAGAAAAAAATTTAAATAAACGTGAACTGTTAACGCCATTAGCAATTACCATAAAAATAGCTCGTGATGCAAATAGTACTGTACGCATTGCCGTAATGTCCAGCAACATGAAATTTTATTATTGAACAAAACCTGACAATATCCCTAAGGAGATAAGTAATTAAATTACTGTACCTGGCATGAAATACAGCCGTTGTCGTGTAATATTTCAGTGACAAGTCGAATTTACTTACAATTATCGTAGTACGGTCCCAATGCGAAATTACACATCGCAAATCTTTGGTTTGGGTAGTGAAATTACATGGTTTCGAGTGGTCGGTCGCACGTATTGTCTTTGAGAAAAATCCATGGCAAAATGACGGTTTGGGATTAACGGTGTTTTATTTTAATAGGTTTATTGACTATCCTACTGGTCTAAATTTGGCAAAAATCGCACGTCTAGTGTTGTCATTAAGTCATCGAACGTCGATGATTGATCAAAGAGTCATAACGGCGCTTTCAAATAAAAATTCAATAGCTTCAGGGGAATTATTTGCAATTTACTCGTATTGAAAGCCACAAATAGTTATTTTTGTTTTTGTTTCGCACCTTCCTTCTCGATATTTATTTTTTTTCACGTTCAATCAAATATGTTCGAACGAAAGGTTTAATTTCAATTCCTAAATAGGATTGGATCATTCCATTATATCGTCATTTCGTTTAAATACATAGAAATAGTCAGCCAAAATCTGTTTTCTTCTCATGATTTAAACAAATTAGTCTCTATCTCAGTGTGGGATTTCCTAACGATTATTGTTAAAAAAAAAAACAAAACAAAAGATGTAATTTTTTACTTTTTCACTGTGTTGTGCTTTCAATTGATGCACAATCAAGCCTAAAACACCTGTGAAAGCAGTTTTTTCCATATTTGGAGGTCGAAATCCCTATAGGAAGTGTTTAAAAACACGATGAAGATATGTAAATTACGAAACGTCATGGCGGTGTTTTGGGGCTTTGAAACGAGTTATAATTAAAATTCTAAATTAGTTATTTAATTGTCACTATTGGGTCTTGCGATTCGATTCAACGAACTTGGTGTAATGAAAAATTGTTGCATAACAATAGGGATTGCATTATCAAAATTCTCGTACAAAATAGTTGAATAATTCGAAATTGATCTTTTCGGAATTATGCAGTTTCTCAATCGTACATTATGAATTCAGTCACGTTTCAAATTTAAAATAAATCCCCGGCAACAATTGCCGAAGCGAGATTTTAAAGACGTACCTACTCTATTATATCATTATGAAAATCAACTTTTATTCAATTGCGGTATTGGACAAAAGCACATATAGTAATTTTTTAACATAGTTATTTATGAATACTTTCGCATGTTTTCACTTGTCTACAAGAACATTGCAGACTTCTGTAACGAATGTAGTTCAATTCAGTGCGAAAGCATAGTAAGGTGCTTCTATGAATATTCAATAGTGATAACCGAGTTTTTCAGACTGAGTACCGTTTGAGTTTTCTGCATTTTTTAACGCTGGAAATTTCTCTTGAAAAGATTGACAGAGAAATTATAGATACCTTCGACCGTAACAAAAGAGAGTACTGTATCTACTAATTCAATAAAGACAAGAAATTTAATATCTATTATACTATGAGAAAATACCATACAAAATAAGCTTAGATTTGGAAAAATTATCCAATTGATGTCACTAGGTGCAAAGAAAAATACGAAATATCACTAATAATTGATTGAATCCATTTCCCAAAAACTGAAAAAGAAATTTTCGAAATTAACTTCTTCTCACAGAACAATGTGAAGATCAGAATGGAAATCCATATGAGAATGGAGATTCAAATTTCAAGAAATTCTAAATGGCACAGATGTCAGCTCTACAGACATACTTAATCACAATATAAAGCAGAATGAGGATCTCACCTAGAATTAAAACAAATTAATTTAACGAAAGCCATCTGCGCCAGTTGGAATAGACATCTCTAAGCCTCATTTCCAGAAAAAAAACTTAGTACATTGTGAAAAACTAGAAAAATGTTATAAGGAAAAGCCCATAATATGAAGAATCAAAAGGATGGTGAGTAGTTGGCCCCATTGAAATATCACAACGATTAAAACATAACAACAAACAGTATTCAAAGTATTCAATAAAGATTTGAGACGTAAAAAACAACTCATAAATTCTTAAATTTACCTCATTGAGGTCGGATTACTACCAATTTAAAACATATACTTTTAGTTAATATTTTATCCATGAAATTTCCCGATATATTAGAGTCATGAAGTGGAGGAGAAAAACGATTATCGACTGGGAAAAATTACGCTTTACCATCGACCATGCTCGCGAATCGATAATTTATATTGCATACGTCCGGTTGCGCAATAAAATTTAGTTAAAATTGTCAATTTTGGCATCTTTTATGTATTTCTAAGTGAGCATCCTCATGTTAGGAACACGGTAGTGAATTTTGCTCCGGACAGTTTCTGCACTTCAAAATGTTGTTAAACGAATTATTTATGACATTTGCAAAAGATGTTTTGCCGCACGTCAGTTCCGCTTTTTGCGTAATTACCCCGATACGACTATTGGAAATTTATTATCATTGTTGGTCAACCTTATTAGCATCTAAAAAATAATTAAGATAAATAATATCCGTTACACCTGAACCTTGTATAACCGTCTGTGATTATGATCGGGAGTACATGACCTGACGCTGGAAAATATTCCAGTTAACTGTAAATTTGCAAATATGGCATGATGGATAGACCGACTTATATGGTTTTCGATTTATTTCGTTAAAAATTGAATTAATTTTAAAAGGCCCTTGCCGGCTGACTACTTACATAGTATTCTGGTAACTGATTATTATCCAGGAATCTGTACGAAGATTAATTTCTTAGTTAAGAAGCGGTCATAATTAATTGCCAATAAATTATTCAAATTCTATCTTTTGTAATGCAAAAATACTATTTAGCTACTGTTAAGTGATGTATTGACTAGCATTCACAACTGGTATTTCCGAGGGCTTTAGGTCAATAAGACATTCGCCAGGCGTTCAAGTGAGTCTCCAATTTACATAATAATAACCGAAAAATTGCTATTGCTATAAAAATGCTCCTTATTGCCTACTGACTTCGACTCTCTTCCTTACTACACACTTTCCTATTATTTACAACAACTACAGTAACTGCATAAAGCGATTGAGTCAACCCTGTTGAAATTAGTTCAGATTCACTCGACTTTTTGAATTAGAATATTTTTAAATATTTACTTTACATGGTCAATTCGAATCAAAATAATTCAGAATTAGTCTAAATAATTTGAAACAGCCGCCCAATCGACCAAATCTTCGATTTTCATAATGAACAACGATAACAACAACAACAACAACAAGAAAAAAAAGCGACCACAAATTTGTTGTAACGCGCTTCGACTTTAACCTTGCAACAAATGATATTTTTGCATAATTTCTTCCATAATCTTAAGTTCACGGTTTGTATCCCGTTACACTAACAACTCTTTTGTTTCAATATATATATATTTTTTTATGAGTACTCGTTATTCTGCAACCGGTTATTATGTAGAATCGATTATAAAGTAAACGATTGGTAGGTGATCAATAAGCAGGCATTTTTCACTTTGTTTAATTCCCACGTTACAGGACAATTACACAAGTGACAGGACGCTAAGCGGCCCTTTTTTATATTCGAATTAATTGTCGAAGATGATAAATTACTGCGTTGCATTGTCAAAAATCCAAGAGTAATTTTAACATGTATCCATACTATGGATTATCTAAGGTGTACATCTGCGCGCCCGGGTTGCAAAACAATAAAAATGGTGTATCATTAGCTTCAGCTCATAACTAATGATCATTTTTATTAAGTAGCTCTGCTTAGCACGAACATAAAATTTATTGAAGATCAGATAAAATTTTGGGTCAAAGCATGAGCGCAACGCGTTGCCAAACTTTTTTCCTTTTGGTACTCTTATTTCACGCTGAGCATAGCGTAGTTAAATTTTATTTGATCAATATCAACCGCTATCATTTTCTTTATGCGTTTGATTGATTACTTTCATTCTATTTCGGGTTTCAAGACGCATTTGAGAAATTTTTTAATTTCGTAATACATCCACACACACACATATAGATTCATATTTAAGACCGGTAATTACTAGAAACTGTTGTTTATTAAAAGCAAATTATCTAAAAAAATTGTAGGTATCCGATACGGTACTACTCCACGAATATGATTAATCACTGTTATTGACTTTGTTTAATCGTTATTCGCCTTTTTTTTGTCAGTTTATTATTAATTTTCTCGTTACGGATCTACGGTCGGTTTCAATTGTCATTGACAACTTTAGGCGAATTTCAATACATTCCTGAACGCATTATTTTGACACGTTTTATGTTTGTGTAATAGATAACCTGGAATTATCTGGCATTTTTTGTAAACAATTGCCCTTAGACTGCGTGTTCCTGAAGAATTAGGTCATTGCCAACTGGTAGTGAATGTTATTCTCAGACGATTTTAAGCGTAGTTCTTAAATCATTATGGATGGACGTGGACATGTCTGGTAGAGGTCAGGAGAGACGTTTCCTCTTTCCCGTGATATCTCTTCGAAAATAGTATTTTTTGCTGAATAAGGTTCGATACTGGCAAAGATTTGAACATTTTTTTCTCCTATACTGGAGACATCCGGGAATGTTTCCAAAAAAAAAGATCATTAATGCTTGCAATATTAGCAACAAAACGACTAGAGTTAGAATGGATCCCTGGATTCAGAAACCCGATTTTTTTTTAAGTCTGTAGGAGTTATCTATAATCCATGAATCGTAGAACATCTATGCAATTTGTAGAGATAATTTTTTATTTCTGTTCGCAAGTTACAGAGGTAAATGTATTCTATAATATTCTAACTACGGACTGTTAATAACGGTCAGTAAAGCGCCTCTCTAGTTCAATTTTTATGAATTTAAGGAAAGTCGAAAAAGTCATTATTATCGCATATATCTGTGGGTAATCAATTGATCATTAACATGCTTAGATGAATGGGTACAGTGGGTGAAGTGCTAGAAGAGGATCTGCAGGATTTTTCTCATTACAAGTATGTCTAATATCTCAGTACAATAAACTTCAAAAAGATGTGTCAAGAACAAGAAGGCCAGAATATCTTAAAGACCAACTACTAACCAAGAATCTCAAGGTTTCTCAGTATTGCAATTAAACAGTAAATTGTTAAGCAATTTGCATGAGTAATTATTCATACAATTGCCATTTTACACGTAATATATCTTAATCCGTTACAGTTTTTACCAAACTTTTTCTTATTCAAATCGTTCCGATTTTATTCAGAATTTATTATTACTTAAGGTCGTTTTAATTGAAAATATTTCCCAGGAAAATTGTTTAATTATCGGTTATTAAAATTTTACATTCCTAATTGCGATATTTTAAATTTTATATTTTACGAGTTAATATGTCAGAGAGATTAACGATCAACGAAGACAGTAAACTCCTAAGTTTGTGTTTGTGCAATCGTCATCACTCAAATACTGTCCTGATTTATTAAAAAACTATCAATGTCGCATCGAAATTATCTCGTACGTCTGGGTCTTACATAAACCGCCCACGCGTTCGTCCATTTCTTGGAGAAATAGCCATTTAAAAAAGCCAATGAATAAATTTGAATTTACAATAACCTCTTTAATAAATAAAATCTGAAATCTAAATCATATCTGTTGACAATGGTGGTCGTTTTTAAGTTCTGATTTTATTACGAACGTTATCACAGGCCAGATAATCGTCTTTGATAGTTTATGATTCATTTTTGGGTCTTTCAATTGGATGGATTTTTTTAATAAATAATAATTGAATCAAATAATCCCAAAAGGAACAGAATGAAAACAGGCAAACTGGAACGACCAACTTTGTATGCTAATTGAACACATGCCTTGTCATGTATTTAGATGTTACCCAGTCAATAGTTGCATTAAAAACGTGTACTATTGTTTTAAAATTATATTCAGACCCCTGAACATTGTGGGTGTTTATAGGTTCATTGTGAACGGACGACGTACATCTGAAGAACTTTATGGTTATTTTCGAATTTCCTCCTTAATGATTTATTGTGGACGAGCCGAGCTGACTGTACCTCCCTGGAGTTGAAAACGGAACGTAATTAATTAAAAACCAGAAAAAAAAACATACTTAGGGGAGCATTAGCATGGTTGTAAGACTCCCTACCATCCGTCAGGCAAAAGAAACATAGGAAACCAGATGCGCAGCTCGCTTTTGTTAATTGTTATAATCGTACATTATGAGGTTGGAAGTCAACCATACAGAAACGCAAACTGATTACCCTTCATTAGTAATGTTTTGTTTTCATTCTTCTTCATATGAACGGTCATTAATTCAAGACAGCACCAGTGATTTACAATCTGCAACCGCTCTTCTATAAAGATGTCGCCCAAGAAATAATTATTTGAAATGTTTTTTTTTCAACTAAAATCGACGTCCGTTCGAAACAATCCATCATTTCGATTTTGATTTATTTCAATCGTAATGAAAACTGTATAATAACTTGCGGCCCACCAAGTTTCAACGCGAAAAATTCGTTCACGTTATTAAAATGGCCACCATTATGCAAATCGTAATGATCTTAAGAAATAGTTTAACAAAACGTTTTCAATGGGCCCCCAATGGTAAATTGCCCCGGCCGAACCCCTGAAGATCGACTCGCTTTATGTGTGGCGATTCGAAACGATTGTGGGTGGTAATTCACGAGATTTCATTTTTCTTTGTTGCATGAATTATATATGTATTTTCTTCTACTCAATGTTGGAGGAAATGTGTGTTACTTCATCAACATCATTGTTCAACAATTGTTAATGCTATATCTAAGCTCTAGGGGTATTAATAGGAAGTAAATCTAAAGAAATATTAAAGAGTTTTCGATATGAATAAATATTGCTCACGTGGAGTTTTAGTTTCTTTTTAAATTTCACTGGCACGCTGTTTACATGTAAAAGTGTAATGAAACAATAATTGCTCTGAGTGACCAAAAATCAAGACACCACGACAGAAATGCGAATGGCAAAGCTTTCCGCACAACTATGAAAAAGTTCTTGACGACAGGAGAACTACGAACCCGTAACTAGTGCTAGTTTACTGAACCTCTTATAATTTTTTTTTTAATTTTAACTATGAAATTAGCAACACTTTTTGAGTTGTTTTGAATTATTTTTGCGGTAAAATTATAAATATTTAATTTTTTATTGTTTATTTGAATGTCTATTGTTCAAAAATCGGTGGCGCCGAAATACTGAAACAAATTGTTTAATAATATTTACTAATAGGTAAAGGTGTAACATTACATGTGATTCGAAGAACGATTTTCACGAGCCTTTTATAGAATTTAAAGATGAAAATATTCTATATTTTTGTAGTTTGGCGAACAGTTTAGATAATGTATCGAAGCGTCTCTATTAAGTTAAATTCCGAACTTCTGCAGGTGTATAACGCGGTTTTTAGCAAACCATCGTTTATTAAATTTCGCCCTTGTTGAAAGACGAAATTGCCACACGGACACAATTTTGTGGCACTTGGTAAAACAGAATTTTTAGTTTTGTTAGTATTTACTACGCTTTCAATGAAATATAAAGATCCCAATTTTTAAGCCGACATGCAACCCCACACCAAGAGGTTTCCTGGTAACTTTGCGCAGTTCGAACAGATCTTTTGCGTCAATGCTTATGTAATTTTGTTCCGAAGCGTGGGCTTGCGATAATTTCCAATACAAACATCAAATTTCTCCAACACAATCCAATTAATTAATCTAACACCAACAATGGAGATGTTAATCTCCAACACAAACATGAAATATGTTTTCGTCACTATAAATGATTGTTTCTTGTTCATTTATAGTCTAGAAACGCTTTGATTTGATCCAAATATAACGGTTCCTCTTTAAGTATTCGTTAGTAATGATTTTTCTTTGGTTTGGAAGTTGAAATGTATAAAATTTGAACCCCAAAATATCTATTAATCATATTTCATAAAAACTTAAATCATCTTTGTGCATGTATTTGTGACAACCTTTTCTGGAAACGTTTATTCTAGATTCTCTATTACACCTAAAGGTCACATCTTGTAGAATATATTTTCTTCCAGTTTTGTATATTTTAATTACACGTCTTGCGTTTCTTTTAAAAATAGTGACAATTTGAGCTTTTACCGCGAACAAAAATATTTTCACTTTCACTATATTTTCTAATTATTTAAAAACAGTAGTCGTTACTATAGATAATTCATTGGAAATCTGACACATTGTTTTACCATTACCGGTACTGTTAAATAATCAGTTTTTGATCAGTAGGCTTTTTACGTACCATAACTGTAATCAAATTAAGGAATATTTAATGGTTTTGGTAACAACTGAAACTTATTTTAATGTTCTGAGTTGTTAAAAACTTTGTTGACAAAAGTGTCACTTTTTATTTGAATTTGAAAGCATTCATATCGTCACGCTCTTAATACTGAAGAAGCATGAGAACAACCAATATTACCAGTATTTATTTATTAGCGTTTTTCTAATAACAAATAAATAGTTACAAAATTAATAATCATTAAAATATTGACAAATTTACTGTTAAAATTATTGAAAACGACTTTTAAAGTGTTCTAATAACTACTAATTTATAATAACTACTAAAAACTAACACTTTATTTGCAAACTGACTGCTTGTTCCAACATATAATTATTACGGGTTCGTAGTTCTCCTCTCGTCAAGAACTTTTTCATACTTATGCGGAAAGCCTTGGCATTCACATTTCGGTTGTGTTGGGCTTTGATTTCTGGTCGAGTTGCAAAGCAACTATTGTTTCGTTGCATTTCATCTGCATGTAAATAGCGCGCCATGTAAATTTGGCCAATTGCATCGCAAACATTTTTAGAGAGATTTATTTCAAGCCGTTACAGCAACTATTTGCTTTTCAAATTGAAATAATGCAGTGTCGTAAATTTTCAATTTGTTTATATTTTCTATTAAAAGAATCCATAAAAAAGTCATTAATTGTTTAAATTTATTGAAAAAAAAACCTTCAAAAGTGAAAATCTTCCAACGTTGACGCAAATTTAAACAAAACAAGATGTTTTCCATTAAATCCGAAATAGGAAAAAGTCAATTTCCCACGTAAAAAAAAAACTATTAATATTCAGCAAACATTCGACTGTTAATAACAGTAATTAAATAGGTATTTATTTTTTTTCACGGTTTTCATTAACTACCGAGCAGCTTAACGGTGCTGTAGGTTTTGTGTACCTGCAATAACCAGGGTCGGAACACAAAAAAAACCTGAAAATTTCACTTCACTTGTATTCTTATTTAACGAGTTGAAATGCCCCATCATAATTTTCCCCCTAGTATTAAAGTCAATTTTCACTTAACGCAAAGGGCGTGCGCGTGTTATATTTAAGTATAATAATTTGTAAATCACGAAAATGGTTTATTTTTCTTTCTCTCGAACGCCTCCTTGTTGAGAGACACGCCAATGTGAATTCGATCGATAAAATGGCCCGGAGGCCCTACGAGTCTCTTGTGTATGTGTGTGAGCATTTTTCTTTTGAAAAGTGGCACAATGCCTCGCTTTCGGCCACGGAAATCGGATAATTTCTCGCAAAGAGGCTGCCGAACTTTGACGTGCAACCAAAAAAAGGAAAAAAATGTTTTTCTTCCTTTTCGCAGCAACGTGCCTTTTTATTGCACGTATGTACGTCTCTCTTTTCCGCTTTAACTCATATTAATTACGTACGTGTACGTATTGAAGACGTAGCGGTGAATTATCAACTACCTTTTTGTAACACACGGGTGGCCGGCCGAGCTTTAAAGTTAATCGCAAACGATGCTAGATGATCGTGTTAATGAAGTTTTAAGGACTTTATAATTATACGTAATTAAATAGTTAATTTGTATTATTCAGTGCCTTGGTTTGCGCCTTTGGGGTTATTGAGATGCCAGAAGTGTAATGTTGTCGTTCGACAATTGCTTCTCAAGTTCTTCACTTGTTTTTTTGAAGAAACCATCAAGTTTTTTCCTACCCATCCGTAGTTGTTGGTCAAATATAACTATTGTAATTGTTTCATTTTAATCAGTTGTCCTTATGGTCTTTGGCATTGGTCATGAAGTAAAGATGTCTCCGTTGTTCAAGCAATCTCTTTGGCTTGCTTTCCTGCGTGATGCGCTTCTTTTTTATTATACGAAACCCTTTGGCCAAATTGTTGAGATACACTGCCACTCTTTCATGATACTTACACATCTAATATTGAAGTACAACTTGCATAACGGGTTCCAATGGATGTCGTTGTGAATGACCTCATTGGTGACTTGACTAAATATTGATTTTTTCTTCTTAATCGTGCTTTGGAGGCCCATTGGCCTGTTTTTAGGCGGTATCACTGCAGCTGCTCGTCTATCATTTTGATGGTTGTACCCGAGATTGTTTGGTGTTTGGCTTGCATTCATTAATTTGCTTCAGGATGACTGTGTTACCTTTCCCTTCGACGTCTTTATTCGATTCCTTTCTTTGATTCCTTGGTCCAGACTATTATGTTCCGTACATATACCGCAGGCTTGCCTTATTTCAGTATTTGTAATTCTAACTTCGTTTTTCCTAGAATGGTTCTTAATATTCGTATTTTAGCAGAATTTAGGAAGTATATTGGTATTCTGATATCTGCGCAGGTCTGAATTTTATGTGGAAAGACATACTTAAGATATGTTTTGTGCGTATATTTTTTCTAAATTTCTCACTTTTATGTTGTTACTTAAATTCGTTGATCTCTTTTATTATAGCATTGTTGCCATGTATTTGCACCCTATTGTCGCTTTGGCTATTACTATGCTTTTGCTACTAGTTCTATGTTCACAATTTTATTCGCATTCTACATTTTGTAGGGAAATCTTTGGAGCTCGTATTCTGATTTTTCCATTCAAAATAGTTCGGAATACTTTACTTGAATATGCTTCGGCTCTATAGTCACACGACAATTTTTTCGTGTTAAGTTTGATTTGAATATATTTCAGTGTCAATTTGGGATTATTATGAGAATCTAAAATTACTTTATATAGAAATGAGGTGTTGTAGAAGGTTGAAACTTTCTGAATAATCAGTAAAATGGCATACTTTTTTCGTGTTTTATTGCATGCCGTAGGTATTCGATATTAAATTGCAAAAGCGCCTACAACATTCTTTATTCTTTTTATATTCCATTAACTTGACACTTATTAGGAAACTGCGAATAATCGGTTCATAAACGAGTCTTTCAAACCAAGATAACAAAGTTTTTATTAATAAACAAATTTATAGCTTTTTCGTAGCTTTACGGTGTGAATATTTATCTAAGCAATGACCGGCACTTAATGTTCCCCTTGGCAATTGGTTATTATTAGCTTTAAACAATTTTTTTTTCGTTAATTTAACCGCTTTATTTTCCTTAACGCGAATAGCTCGAGTAGTAAAAGTATAAATTATCACGGTAATCAGCCTTTTGACAATATAATAATTAGCTTTGGCGAGAAAAGTTCCTGACAAGCAATAGAATAAATTATTGAACCTACATATAACGACATTTTTATTTGACCTTTACTGTGCACAAATATTTTCCGTGTATTTTTGAGGGTAGTACAGTAGAACTTGTAACGTGTTTATGAAGGAGGGGTTTATCACCCTCCTGGATTGGCATCAACGTTTGCATATTAATGTCCGATATGCAAATTATCATTCACAAGAGCGGCTTCACTAACGTAAAAATTCAGTTGCCGAAGCAATAATTGTAAATAAAGATAACTTCTTGCGGATTAAGTCATGACAAATATAGGGTTTTTTTCGAAAAATTTTACATCGAACGTCCATTAAAGACGAAAGATAAAATTAAAATTCTCGATTTTAGAAAATACTTAGTTATGTAACACGCGCGTGTATAGGTAATACGACTCCTTAGGTAGCAACAATAAATAACGAAATATCGTAAATTGATATGAGAATGTGTTTCGTGTGAAACTTTAGAAGCGAAATGCTAATGATTCTGAAAGACAAATTGTGAAGCATTGTAGTGGAAACTGGAGAGTTTCCCAAAAAATTTTCATATCATTAAGCAAAGCATTTGAAATTTCATACCAGTCGTGTGTTTCCACATAGTCCACAACGAAGATAAACGTTAATAAATCACTTTCAATAACAATATGTCTTCTATCTAACTGTTGTCCAAGTCGATCACGTGCATTTTCCGAATTGGAAACGTGAACGCATCCTTGAAATTCATTATTTTTGCGTATTAATAAAATGCAGATTATAACACGCGTAATTTAATATAGGTTTTTACCTTAAGAAGCGTATGCTAAATTGCAGACTTGCAATATGAATAATAGTTATTACTTTAATTACTCTACACCGTATATTTTAATAACGTAAAAGATCATCGAGATTATGTATGTGGAGGAGTGGCATTAAAAATTAATGGTTTTTTGCCTTTTCGTAAAAATTGTTTCTGTTGTAAACCTTTACATACACAAGAGACAAAACAATCAACAGAAGAAAAAATTTGTTATTACGAGGAACGTTCCCAAAGTCATAGGATTTGTTAAATAATTTAAAGTACAAGTTTCTATGAACTTTAGAAATATCCCTCGTATGAATTTCTCTCGAACTTGTCTGAGTGACATTTCGCAATATGGTTTAAGCCTTAAAAGGTTAATTTAATTAAATTGCGCGCGGATGGTCTAGTTATCGGCAACTTTTCGAAACGTTAAAGGTAAAAAGATTGTGTGCTGTGGATAGACCGTGAAATAGAGAACCGTACCCGTCTAATATTATACGTGATCTTGTATTGTCACTACCAGGAAAATGTCAGCCAGTTGTTTGTAACCGACTAAAATGGCAAATTGACTGGGATTTATAATGTAAATTTCAAGGTTCCCGTTTGCGTTTGATTTTGCATTTTGATTACGAGCCGGGGTACTCGTTTGTTGGTGAAAATAAATGTTCCGTTAGTCGAAAATCATCAGCCCGATCTATTTACTGATAAACCATTCAATAAAAACTTAATTTCTTTTGCAAATGATTTTTTTAAATAATTTTTGGTGACTTGCGAAAGTTTACTCAATAGCATTGACCATTGGCCGCACTTCGCATGAAATAAACTTGTTTCGTTTGCTATGGGCCTTTAATTAAACAAAAAAAAATACATAGCCAAATTGCTGCCGGCCATAGTTCATTAACAGTTCAAAAAGATATACATCTACAAGTTCGGGGTTTAGGAAGTTTGCCGTTAAGATAAATGCACGTTTCGAGCACCGATGACGATTTTTTCATTCCGCTCTTGAATGGGATATGCACACAATAGAATCAGCCCGCCCACTACACGTAATTATTATGATTGTGCGAATACGGACGAACATAAGGGACTCCACCCACGCGAATTAGAATGAAGCGAAAAAGCGTTTCTTGTTTTGTTAAAAAATTTTGTTTTAAATATCTGACCGTAACAACCTGAGTATTATGATTCGCCTACGAGGTTGTATCAAATGATTCCCGAGAAGATTTTCTTGCTTCTTTTTCAGCGAGAAAAAGAAAGATAGCAACTTTAAATAACGGAGACGAAGAAAATCTTCAAGTACTTGTAACTGTTTTAAAAAACATTTTAGAAGAGGTTTTGACATATTGTGTCTTTGCTTATCAACAGATGCTGTTACAAGAAACTCTCTCGGGGAAGAGCTGTAAGTTTGTTCTTATTTTGCTCCATCTAACTGAAAGAAATTCCAAATTAGTAGACAAATGCCATTTATATTCATAGTAAACATGTTTTCTTAGAACTATTTGATTCTTAACGTATTACGTAATTGTCTGACGAAATACCATTGCCAATTCCTTTATTGTTGACTTTGGAAAAATAGCCTATGTACCCTCCAGAGACAGCAATTAGGGGGGCTAATTGTTTCCGTGACATTTCCATGAAAAATGATTAAATCTTGATAATTATTAACCGCAACTCGAAAAGTGGAAAATCAATAAACGTGCGTACGTTTAAAGGCAAGAGAAAAAATGCATGTGTGATTGATAATATTACAGTTAATTACTTTGTCGACATTTTCAAACAGGTGCTACAATTTAAATTCAATTATTGTAAACAAACGTATACAATTAGAAAGTTATATCAACTAAACACAAATAAAAACAAAAATCGTAAACACAAATCTTCTTCCGCTCAATTCTATTTCATTATGTTTCGAGAGTTATTTGGTTTTGTACCGTGATTTGCCTATCAACTTTATTAAATTACCTACAACATTCTCTTGAAGTTATTACAATAATTTCCATTGGATCCTCGAACTGTTCGATTTTATTGTTCGAAAAATTAAAGTCCTCATTCTCCTGTTGCTACGCCATTGGCACGAACTTATTTATTGGAACTTTAAGGGGCGCATGTTTAATCGTCGTTAATGACCCAATACCTCATAGCATTTTGCATAACGACCCTTAATAATTACGCCTATAAATTCATTAAAAATACAATTAATGCGTTCTAAAGTGTCTTTATTACATTGTTGAAATGTCATGTGTCATAAGAGAAGGTGTTTTGCAAGTGTAATTGATTCGAAATATAAATTTACTTCGTTGGGAATGTTGGAGCCAAGAATGAACACGTCTGAATATGTTGGAAACAAATTAAAGTTACAATTTTCTGATGGGTGATGAGTACTTTTCTGGAAATAAACCTTTTCTAAACCGAATTATAGTCTTATGAATGAGCTTAGTTAACAACAGGGATTGATGATGACCATATCATCAAGACTTGTTATTAACATCTCTTTCTATCCATAGAACTTTTTGAAAGGAACACAATTATTGCCTTGCATCACGTCCAAAAACGAGTTGTTAAATGCGAGTAAATGCTTCAGGTCAACATTTAATAAACATTAATTTTTAAATTGAAAAACTGACGGAACAGAATAAACGTTAATGATACTTAGAAAATAACAGGAGGAATTTACAGGCGAATTATAAAATTTACGACGACAACTTGTTTTTATTGTTGTCAGAAAATTCCTTTAAAAGAGCTGTCATAATGGATCGATCTAAATGAATATTGTTGTTACCTAAAGCGGTAAGAAAACGGCCTGTCAATTGATTGCTTACCTTATTGGGGTCGTCAAGCCGTTCAGAAGAAATGATAACAATTTGTGCCTTAGCGGCAGATTATAAGGCCCCCATTAACTGTTTTTTTTTCGGTCTTATTTAGAAAAATACTGTTGATGCATTGAAGTCAGAAAAAGTAGCCACATAATTAATGTATTTTGAAGCAATTTGATCAAAGAATTGCATTGAATCACTAATATTCCAGACGAAAAAGTTAATAAAGTAACCTCGTAACGAGGAAAAAATGTACGTAACTAGAAAAAGACAAACCAAGTTTTACACTATTTAAACGTGCACCTTTTATAGACGTTTTCCATTTCAATTAAAAGCAATTAACATCGAAAATTAGCAATATCGACACTTTTTCTCGCTTTTTTTTCTTAATTAGATACCTTTAAAACTCGATCCGTTATCGGCATTTCTTTGACGGAAATACGCGCGTTTGCCTTCCATAACTTTGTGTAAATGAAAAAAATTAACGTTATTTATGACTGGACGGTTTTTCTCAATCGGAAATTTTCGAATTTTTCGTCGGTCACAACATATCCCTTTCCCCCCCCTCTCCCAGACAATATTCCAATGGAGAAAAGTTTTATGCCTTTTTTGGTTTGGCGAGTTGGCCCACTTTGGAGCCGCTTTTTTCCTTGCCGAACGCTTAAAATAATCGAAATTCGTTTAAAGACAATACGGAGAATTTATAAAGGGTCTTGATGCCGTAAATGGTCGACGAATTTGGGTTACGTGCTTACTCGTTTTTGAAAAAATATAATTTCATTATTAACAATAAATAAGTGTCTGTACGAGACATGTTTTTACAATTTTATTATGTTTATTTGGTGCACACAGGATATTTAACAAATTATAAACCAACAATAATATGGAATAGAAGGTTTGAAAATAAAATCAAAATTCATATGCACATATTTCGGGAAATGCTTCATTTTGAATTTACAGTTTGTTACTAGTTATTTTTAATTTTTTTGCGCTTGATTTTAACTCTTTCGTTAACATTTTGAAAAAACAACATTTTATCAAAGTTTTATCACGGTTTTCAATAAATATTTGTTCATATTTCATTTTTTTCAGTTTAGCGATCTTTGCTGCAACAAAAAAATTAATAGCGCTTGTACTAGATCGGAGAAATCAAGAATATCATGAAACGGCAACAGTTTAAAGTCATTCTTTAAGGAAAATTAAATTTTGAATCTACCGTATGAATAAGTTCATTTTTCTAAGTCTATAGCAACATTATTTAGGTATTTGAATTCAATAAAATTTAGACCTTACAATTCCATGAATATTTACTTGAGGATCCTAATTTTTTAACAAAATGCGACACCCATTATGTTAATGATGTCGACCAAACTTGATTTAATTATCTCCATTGGTTCGAAAAAATATTCAAAATGACTTTAGAGGTATTTCAGAAATGCTCTGTAGATGGGAAATTGAATATTTCCCGGTAAATGTTAATATGATTTTCTGTTCTTATTTTCAAAAGTTATATCTTATGGCATAGATTACTCGATAAATTATGAAACGTCTTGTATAATTGAGTAAGCTCAACGGTCAATTAAGTAAGTAACTTTTGCTAAATGAGAAGTAACTTTAAAAACACCAGAGAAGAAACGATGAAGAACAAAGAAGACACTAGAGAAACTGATTGATGGGTTCATTAAATACGGTATATTGGCCCTACAATCGTTTACATTAGCACATTAAGCATACAGGGAGAATCGATCAACCGAGAAAGCATTACACCACTTAGTGAGAAAGATTAAAAGGCAATTGGCCTAAATAGGATGAGCGTCTTCCTGGATATTGCAGTAGCATTTGATAGTATCACGTAAAATGTCAACAAAGGTACTTTGACAGTCCTGGAGCAAGTAGAAACCTTATCACTCCTACTTTGAACCCTGGCGGTAGATGTACTTGTACTTATTGTTAGATGATAATTAAAAAGACCAGGCCATCACAGATAAATCAAAGATCTAAGTTACAGGAGGTTTATACTGCTGATCGTTATTTGAAATTTATTAAAGAATCTAAAGTGTTTTGCCTTCGTGTTCAAAAAATTGTTTTATGATATCCTAATTTCCTGAATCAATTCAAGCGACCAATGAAAGTCATCCTGAGAAATTGTGTAGGTATTTTTTTCTCAAATCGAAAAACCGTCCCTTTTCCGTTTAAATTCGCAACTAATTATTATTTATTATTATTATTGTTGTGCAAAACCTTACAATACTGGCTCACGACACGATGTGGTAGGTAGGCGTTTAAAAAAAACAAATCGCCGAAGAAGAAAGTTGCAATAAGTCTAAAGGAATCAAAGAATTATGAAACTTCGGCGAGCTTTATCGTTCGATTCTCGCATTTAACCATTCTGCCCACGGCCAGATGTGGGCCGATTCATCTTTTTTTTCGTCAATTTTTAGCATCGATTCACTCGTGTACACACCACTATGTCCATAATCCGTTGATTAATTATACCATGGGAAAATCATTGAGGCTGAACGAAAACGTTTTATTATAAATGGCACTCTATGAATTTGAGCATATTTTTTAAATTTTATTCTTATTTAAATGTCAGCAAGTAAATTAACCTATTATGATAATAATAAATTTTAACTTTAACCATCATTTGAACACACGTAGACGTGTTAAAAATGAAAAAATGACACATTCCAAGGTATAGAAAGAAAAATGTAGACAAAAAACCAATATAATCGCTTTGCTCTACTTAACAGATCGAAGCAATTGCAAAGCAAATGAAATATTGGGATAATAATAATTAGCCTTGACGAAAAAAGATGTTAATCAGTTGAGCCTTGTGCGAATACCTTTGGCGAATAGCTTTGGCGCAGAAAAAATCTCGTAAAAGTCGGCGCGAAGAAAAAATTATTCTGATTATCATCGAACGCATTACACGCCCATTTGCTCCCGTTATTATGAAATATAAGCGTTAAGAAATTAATAAACATTAATTGTTGTACTCGGTTTTTTTTTCTTTTTTGCTCCTGCTCTGCTTCTCACCTTGTTTCTCTTTCTGTATACGTAAAGTGAGATTTAGATGTATTGCATTCTTAATGATCAGGCATAAAGTTGTATATCGATGAAACCTTGACCTTCCGGTCATCCGAAAGCAATTATTCATAAAACATTAGTTCGATAAGAAACATTTTTTGCATTTATTTTCAATCAGTATTGCAAAATATTCTTTTTTTTTGCTTTTTTGCTTTAATGGAATGTTCTTTAGTGCTTATTAAGACTTAGACGAAAGAGTTAAGAAGGGGTATTGATATATTTTTAATTTTTCTACAGTAATCTGTGGAAATCTAGAAGAACTTTCTCTATTTTAATATAGTCTCCTCCGAGTTCTATATTTTGTACAACTTGTAAGTGTGTGAAAAAAATTTTTCTTGATCTGTAAACCACCTTTTCGAAGTCCCAGTCACGTTCTCATTGGAAAAAAATGTTGAAACCTTTTAAAATGTTTGGAACGAAATGATAATCAAAAAAAGCTAAGTCAGGAGAATAAACAGATTGCTCCAACAATTCAAGAATGTCTGTTGCCTTGTAGACTATTTGGTGCCTTTTCAAGTTTTGCTAATAATATCCAATAATATTTTTCTAGAGAGTCAATAAAAGTGATAATATGACTATCTCTAAATTTTCTTGGTCTTGTAGATCCGGGATGCCTCCATCCCATTGATTAATTATTAATCTCTGGATCATACAAATGTACCATAAAATGTATTTAATAATGACTCGACATTCCGTTTTCAACAATATTATCACTGATAATTGACAAAAGTTTTTTTCCTATTTTTGAACTAAGCAATCAATAATACATTATCAATACTCCCTCGTAACTATTTCGAATTTGAACTTTTTTAAAGCACGTTATCTTTCCCTCTGATTAAAATTGAATGTATTTTTCTTTTTATCTTGTGGTCTTTAATCCCTATTTTGCACCCAACTAAATGGATACATTTCAAGTGTTATTTGCTCGAGGAGTTATCTTGACAAGTGCCATTATAAATGTAAATATAAATTAAATAATTGTTAATTTATTTTATCGTAATAGTATACAATCTTGGGGCAAATTAATGGTTTGAATCGGCCAGGGGGGGCGGCGAATTGTTCAAGCTAATTAAACGGTTTTGTATTTTTAATTTTTTAATGTCACGTATGTCGGACTTGGTATAACTACTTTGTTGCCATGTTAAACGTAACGTAAATACCAATTATCATTTTGTTCTTAATTAGTATTCGCGTCAGTTCAATGAGTATTTAAATATGCATCATTCACAAGGAACCGTAAGAAAAAGTTCTTATTTTTGTATTAAAAATAAATATTGTCATGAAGAGATTTTTGTGTTCTAAACAATTAATTAGGCAAAAAGCTGTTTGTTATATTTTTCACCAACCATCATTCTAAACGGAATCTGACGGCCCATATATCAAGGCCCAAAGAGGTAAGATTGACATTAAAGCAAAAAGAAGTATTGTGATGTGCATCTAGAAGATTTGTTGACACAACTCTAAATTCAATACTGATTGATGAAGATCCACTACTTTCTCATTTATTTGAAAACTTAACCATTCATGGGATCAGAGAGTTCAAGACCGCTTTAACCTGAGTTACAAATGGATTAGAATTAGTGATGAAGTCTCCTATTTTCAATAAAAAGCATTTAACGCATTAAAGAGGTGGTTTTTTGGCATAGAAAAGAAATACTTTTTTGAACTCNTTTGAACTCAAAAAAAAAAAAACATTAGAAGGGCTTCACTGGAATTTGTCACTAGACTACATCCCCGTTAGCCTACCACTAGTTTCAGTTGTTGGCACAAGCATTTTTGTTCATAAATACATCAATTCTTATGAAGATTTTGATTACAGTTTCATCAGCGTTAAAAACAAAATTCTAAATAAAACAATGATATTTATATGAATTTAATTAAACATAATAATGTGCATTTTAAACAGTGAACAAGGAATCTGACATTTTACAGAAAATTCAAATATTTACAATGATTAATTAATACTAGACGGAAGTACTCTTAAAAGATTTTTGAGCCGCTAAATACATATACATATATGTATATGTACATATATACTATATATATATATAAGCCGAAGGAAGAATTATGATCGCGTGATAGTTGAAAGTGATTTTAAAGTCAATTAAGTCAAATCAGAATTTTAAATGATTTATTTTATAGCCGATTGCTTATTTTTATATTCTGGACTTTACTAAAACATTGTTAAATTTCAAATGTCTTGGCATGAATATTGCCAGGCAGTATTTTCTATCATAAGCGTGATACTTAGATTACTGATTTTAGATGAAAAAAAAACGAGGCAACAAGACCAGGTAACTGCCCACACTAATGGCAATAATAAAAACAGCAGGTGATTCGGTCATTTTCTAACTGTTACAACGTAACATTTTTTTTATATATTGCTGTGCCCTGTAGACAATGATCCAGCAATGGAGAGTTGAAAGGAAATTTTCATTATCTCGATTACAATTACGAAATATGGGCAACATTGGCGACGAGGTCCTCCCACATTCAGGAAATAATAACAAACAATATTGCCAAGTTGAGACAAAGCGAAATACGACAACGGTCTGAGTAATATACTGGAAACGTCTAATTTATCTCGAACAATTATCGACACTGGTGGACTATTTACGACTGTTTAACGCATAAACTTTTACCGGGGCGTCAATACAAAGCGGACACTTCAATTACCATTAAATTTTACCTGTGGAATCTGCACGTCAATCGTTTTGAATGGGTAACATTAATAAAATTATTATTATTAATATTTGGGTCGTCGTAGTGTAAATATAATATTTAATTTTTAAGTAGGTAAGGATAGCTCTCAGCACCGAAACCGATAATGAGGTATTTTCCGATTGTTGTTTTTTACAATGGACCCGAATGATCATTAATCAGCCACTCGAATGTAAGTTAATGAATCTTAAGTGTTGTTTTTTTAACCTTTTTTTTTCTAGATTGATATTCTTCAATTATGAAATCAGGAATTTCCCAGCCTGTGACTAAGGAATTGTGGCAAACTACTCCCGTATAATCAAATTTGGTTCAATTACTCAAGAACCCATATCAATTTTCAATGGTTTTTAACGTAAGAGAAAAGTCAACGACCGAAACTGACCCGGATTACCTTTGCTGCAAAAGAAAAGAGTGAAAAAAAAAGCGCGTGCGCGCGCGCCCCCCGAAGACTTGCACTTTTTCTTCTGGTCAACGATGAGTAGAGTAGTCGGCGGGCCAGTTTGGATCACTTTCACCTGTGCACCTGTACAGAGGCGAAATGTAGAGCAACCGGTCGAATCTCGACCAATTAAAGCTCGCCGATCCCGGTCAATTGGTCCATTTCATGAACGGAGAAGACGCAATTTTCTCTATTATTATTTTTTATGGTTTGCCGAGGCGGTAATCCGACAGTCGTGTGATTATTTATTACGCTACCGCTTCAATGCTGACATTCACGATTTCGTTTCGCGACCATCTACGAGACGTAATTATGATAAAATATTGAGCAACGATTAACCGTCTAGGGTCTTTAAGATCTTATATTTGTATGTGAGACACAAATTAGTGAGTTTTAGAAAGCGACAACCCAGTAAAAATCCCTTTTAACATATTTCAAGTTAATTTCCACAACGACCTCAATCTCCTAGGTGCTTCCTGGCTATAATTAAGTATAACAAATATCTCGTTGCTTATTTCTCTTCGAGCTTTATATCTTAGATTTTACATTGATAAAGGATTTTCTGTTATTTCTCACGTTTTATCAACTCGTCTAAAGAGTTTTAATGTTCGATTCGGAAATAGCCGTAAGCGAGTTTCGTGGAAAAACTTTAACATCTGACCTATACACCCACTGGGCCCTGTATTTACATCACAGTTAGTTAAGTACACCCATTCGGTTCGTGTGTAGATATGTACATATACAGGGGTTTTTGAACGTTCAAATAAAAGCGACATTGTCATATTTCTTGTATTAAAATCTCGTTAACAAAGGCGCAATTAAATTCGAAATTTACGAACGAGATGACGGGAGAGAATAGCGTCACACGCATACGAAATTAATTTAAATATTTTGCATGACAAATCGTTAATAAGACAGGCATTTAGATTGTAAATGCGACGAACCCGTGTACACAGGGTGTTGTGGGAGGTCGGCGGCGGCATCGTCTTCTAAATCATCCTTTGTGTTTAATAAAATATAGTATTATTTATTTGGTTCCGATATTAATAAAGGTGCGGCAATAATAGAAAGCTGATGGTTTATTACACTTACATTAAATGACATTTTGATGAATGTCGTGCTCGTGATATATTTTTTTTCGAAAAAAAATCATAATAAAGCTTAATTTACATCTTCCGTTTATCCTTGACTCATCATGGATCAATTAAAAGCTTCACACTGGCCCGGATTAAAGCGATCGCTTTGCATGTACCTACACGGGGCCCGACCTAAATACCACAGTACCTCGATTTTGTAATGACGGCCTGGCCATAGACAATACATCATGTCTAAAATGCCGGGTCAAGATAAATAGCCGGTGCAATCATGTGGAAACGCTGTTATCGCTTACGTTGTTGTCTTGTGTTCGCTTCGCATATATGCGTTCTATACCAACGCAATAATAATGTCTTATTCCGTTTGCTGGTTCACTGCGACGGGCCTTGGCTTGAGCGAAATTTAATTGCCGTTGATTGGCCGTAGTTAATCGGAATTGAAAAAAATTTCATCAAAGAATTGAGTCTCGAAATATGGGGGGAGACCCACACAAAATAATTTCTCCACACATTTAATTAAAAATGTAATTACTGGGGAACCCGGTTTAAGAAGGCCAATGACCAGGGTTCTTTGAAAGATTGATTTGGATTGAATCCTTGTTTCCATAGAAATACAATAAATTTTGCAGAAATGCATGTCTAGCGTGTATTGAGATCGGCTTTGTAGTGTTTTTTTAAGTGTTGGTCAACACGACACTTTATGAATAGGCTCTAGAACATGTATATGATATTTATTCCTATTTAGTTCTCTTTGAATTCGAATTATTTATATTTATTGCGTGTAGAATGCGCGCCAATAAAAAGTGTGGGCGCCGGACATTTAAAGAGGTCTTTTATTGGGCGGTTCGGTTAGACTTGACGGACGCGACAGGAACGTGTCAATTCAATACTTACCAGTAGTTGGAGCTGTACAGGCTCTTGCAACTTACCTAAAAAAGAAAACGTTCAATTAAAAATTGCAGTAGAACCAACATTCTAATGCCAATCATTTGATTGAACAGTGATTGGCATTAGACAAGAGCTCAGACGGTAAAGTAAAGAATAAAATTCAATTTTTCCAATAATAAATCGTTGCAATTAATACGAAATAAATCATTTTGTTTGATTTTTCAAATAAAATGATAAATGATAAGAGGTAATTTATTTACGGAAATTATTAATTTATTCTAAGCATCCGAACGATCTGTTACTACGACTGTTCAGGGAATTCCTTATGCTAGTTTAGAATCGAAGAATCCGAAAACCGACACGATTCCCGATGATTGATTTGACATCGATTATTCCGATTAGAATCGTAAATCATTGATGTAATTGCTAAAATTAATTTCGAAACGTTATATGTGCGATAATGGTATTAAGACCTCCACGACCGGCGACACACACGTTTTAAATAATCTTCGGTTTTACAAATCAGCTTATTTTCGCATTGGCACCAACGATCAACAATAAAAACGGTATCTGTTCTTCCTGCAAGACTGTTTATGGCCTCGTAATTTCGTTTACGTACGTATACGCACCAGAATCGGTTTATCCGACATATTTATTCCTGTGGATTTTCGCTACTGGGAATTTTTTTTGTCGCTTTTTAATTATGACCATGATCGTAAAGGGTTTTTTATTTCAATTTCACACCGTGTGCCTTGAATTTACGTTCCATTTCTTGCATAAATACATACACGCTTTCGGGTTGCTTGTTTATGCGCCTGTTGATTGTACGGAGATTCGATCAACAACTTTTGCTATAAATTTTGAACTATTACATTCAAGAAGTTGGAAAATGCTGTGTTTGTGGTGAGTGTACGTGGGTCGTAGACTCCCGTTTAAATTTTTTTGATTTCGCATCGAAACCAGGCGTATTTGTCAGAAAACAAGCCAGTAATTCTGTCAAAGGCGAACAATACCGAGGCAAAACGCGTATACAAGAAACATACATAACACACACACTATAAGGTGTTAAGTTACGACTCAAAACAATTAGCCTAATAATATGTTTATATGGTTGGTATCACTGGTCTGCCCACGTAGTCTTTTATGTATTCCGCCGGGGCGCATCGAATGAGAACATCGACTTTTATTCGCTTTTATTATGGGATCCAAACTGGTACTTTTAATAATTTAAAGCTTTTGATTGTGAGAACGCATAAAATCAAAGCGGATATACAAAGTTACTGGTTTTATGGTTGAAAATTATCACACAAACACACACAGAGAGAGAGAAGTTGTTTGGAAAAAGAACGTAACATTAGACAGGAAAAAAGTTGTTAACGATGATCTGGTCCTACCAGTGGCTGTTAATCGAGAATAATGGTAATAATTTAACGGGCATACCGTTAAGAAATATGGTTAAGTCAGCGGCATGGTAGGTCTCACTTTAACCACCACCCGTTGGTTGTTAATAGACTCGGTGCTTATATGAGGTCCAACAATGCGCTTTCTTCTCTGTTTGACATCAATATTGAAGAAAAATATAAACCGTAGAATTTCTAGGTATTTTTTAGAAGTTTCGACAAATGTTTTCAGTGCAAGGTAAGGAAAAATATGTAAAATACACATAATTTTATTTGAAATTGCCGTATTCAAGGTAAATCTATTGCAAAACTTGCGATCTTGTTTATACAATATTAACACGCACGAAGAAAATGCTCGCGATGTACCTAGCTCTCTAGTCAATTACCGTAACACATGAAAAGTCAATATATTTTTCTTGATTTGCCTTTGGGGCTCGCAAGAAAGCCACAAATTTCAAATAAAAAAACAAACAATATTTCTTCTGTTCTTCAACTTGGTGCTTGCAATTTCCCATAAATTTGGTCACATTAGTTCTAATTAAATGCCATAAAAGAGGCCATAAAAAATTCACGTGCTCAAGTCGAAAACGACAACAAAAAAAAAATGGTTGATTTATACCGGGCATTCGTCATGGTAGACAGCGTTGGGGTCTGCGTGCAGCTCGAGTGAATCGTTTTGCTCGGTTTACGTCGTTTTCCCGCTTTTTGGAACACTAATGTACGTTTTCCTGTTTCGGCCCCCACCTCCCCCTCTTTTCTAAAATAAATGCCTGAGCACTGACTAACTCAATTACACGGTCGAAAGCGGCGACTTTTTAATAGAAACGAATTAATTAATAAACTATATTTCTTATTATCACTGAGATAAGATCGTTAAGGCGCTCCCACATTTTTAATTGATGCCAATCGATTATTAATAATGGTGGTAATTGTGCGATCGCCCAATAAGGAAACTGTGTAATTGCGAATTTACTTCTCATCTAAATAAATAACAAATCGGGCTTCAATAGAAACAAACACATTAGATGGCAGCTCCTAGTCAAACATATCAAATTATGTAAATGGTACAATAACATTTCCTTTTATCGGACGAGTCATCTCGATGGGTAAAAGTAAATAAGCATGAGCATTTTTTTTTCTTAGAGGCCTCAAATCAACGAGAGATTCGGTGTTCGAGTGTGTTGTTCTTTCAGATGTGGGGTCCCACTCTGTAATATTTTCTAGTGGGCCATAGAGAAGACGCTTTTATTCTTTTCTCTATTAACACAGGATCGAATACAGGTAAAAAACTGCAGATGTGTACGTTTTCCTATTGACTCAAAGTCAATACCAAGAAGAATAGGCTCGCGTTAAGGAAATACTTAGTTTTTTTCGAGTAAAACTCGTTTATAAAACGGACAAAAACATTATTTTGTACTGAAATTACTTGCAATTACCTACGCCTCTCCCACTAAACAAACAAGTCGATATTTCAAACTGAAAACGAGACAACGGGGCAGAACGATGATGGCAATAACCGAAGCACCAAAGCGCCGATCTATGGGTTGGATAACAAAAGTTTGCAGTTAACTTCCGACCCCGTGACACAAGACCATTTACGCAGACAAAACGCCTTCTTGTAGGAAGCTATCGAACTGAGAATTACCAGAGTACATACATGTATAATAAACCATTTGGTCAGTTCCTTCTTAATTATCTCGTTTTGAATAGGTTAATAATGCGAATCGACCCTTAGGCTTCAATGTTATCATCTTGTCTATTAAAAGATTCTATAGGTAATTTCATGCTAACTTCCATTAATAATAGAGCAAGAATCTTGAAAAATTAAGGTGATTCATTGGGCTTTGCTTCCTTAGTTTTTAGGTTCTGACTTGTACTTTTAAGGCACATTCAGTCGGAGTGTAATTGACTATACCGGGAGCTTACTATTAACTGAACACATGCAATAATAAATTTAAACAGTTGCAAAATGTGTTAATCTTTCATTTTTACCTGCGTAAAAATTATGTGTTTGGGTGAGCAAAAAAAAAAAAGATCCTGCAAATAACTTCCTAGTTTCTTAGTAAATCACCGGTTAAAGCTCTCAGCAGGACTGTAGGCTTTAAAAACATCAACATCAATCCTGCTATTTATGAACTTTAGTGAGACGTCTCGTACACCATATACGGGATGGCGGTTTCTATTTAAAAACTGACTTATTGTGATATTTGCATGCAATAGGTGAAAGAAATAAATAATTGCAGTTTACGGGTTTCACTCGAGTTAAAGGAATTTTATATACTGAGCCGTTGTCCCATTTAAAAAATTCAATTGGTTAGAAATAGTTAAATTTACCAATTACCATTGCCAAAGTAATTTATCGGTTCAATTAGGCTCGAGCGAGGAGAAATGATGGCGTCTTAAACGTTTCCCCGTCATCTCAGTTAGGTTCGTCGCATTTCCGAAGGTAATTTTCTTAATTACATGCTTGGTTTATCCAGTTAATCGCGTTAAAGTTAGATAAATTCAAAGTTTCTGTCTTGACGGGTTGGAAAATCATCAAAAAGCTACCGTTAAATAATGTTTTTCTTTTGTTTTTGTTAACGATTCAATCATAAATTGGAATATTATGTATTTCAGACAATGCCATTGTCGATGTCGGAAATTTTTTTAAAAGTAAATGACGCGCAACAGGTTATAACTGTCAGAATAATTTGTTACTTCCGGAAGTCGATTTAACGTAATTACATGTCCACTGATTGCCCTTTGTGTTCAAAGTTAGTGATTGTGAAATTATGAATGTTCGCCCTTCCATAGGACGACCTACTATATGTATGTTGTTACAACAACCAAAACGGAAACCCATTTTAGTATTATAGTTGATTTTTCTCACTTGCATTATGGATTACTTACGATTTCCAGCCGATTCTAGGAATCGAGTCGGTACCAATTTGCATACAAACTACTTCGTTAAATAATATCTATACCCTATTCCATTTTAAGAAGATTTAACTCGCCATTGCGTAAAACCGTTACCGAGTGGAATATTATTTCTCAATCTGAATGGCTTTTAACAATAACGACGAATTATGGGCATTTTAACTCGGAATTGTATATGTTTGTGTGTGTGTGTGTTACAACCGGTACAATAATGACGCTATTTGCGAATGGTGTAACACCTTAATACGATGGGGATCAAACTCGATACGGTTTATTTTGAAATGTTTAACCAAACATGCAGTATACGGGGGTTATTCAAATTTAAATAAATACAAGAGTTTCATCATTGTTTTGATTTTTTTGGTTTAGAGACTTTGTCAGTCTAAAATCGACCATCATTGTTCATCGGCTGTTGTTTTTTCTATCTAGAGCGTTTTTAGTCATTGATTTTCTTACAATAGAGTGAACTCCCTGATTCTGCTGTTTCTCAGGAGCACCCCCCCCATCGGTCAAACCTTCTAGTACTTGCTATCCTGCTACAAAGGGACACAAATTAAATTTGTTCTTACGCCTCAGTTTGCCTAGTGTCTACAGACCTTATGAAACTTTCCTGATAGCTATTGAACAGAAGTTTGATCACCAACATTTCCACTCTAACAAAAGGGAGCCCGTGAGGGCCGGGTGCTACTTTGCTCTCAAAAAATTCAGATACGTTCCTCACATCATTTGTAAAAAAGTAGTTTCTGCGTTTATCCTAACGCAGTCTAGTTTTTGAGAAAAAAATTAAAGAAAATCAAACATATCTATCTGTCAAATTCTATTTTAAACTATGACAATTACTTTTTATTAGATATCGTCGGTGAAAGTGCAAGAACTCGTATTTGCATTTGACAAAATTTTAGAGGAAACGACAAAAACGTCGTAATTAAAATTGAATGTTTTTTTTTATGCTTGATTTTCTTTAATTTTTTCTCAAAAACTAGACCGCGTTAGGATAAACGCAAAAACTACTTTTTTACAAATGATGTGAGGAACCTATCTGAATTTTTTGAGAGCAAAGTAACTCCCGGCCCTCACGGGCTCCCCTTTGTAAGTAATATCCGACAGTTATTGTAATATCCACCACACTACCGTAGCTTTAATAGCAGTTTAGTTTTATACAACCAAATAGTAAACGTGGACTCTACCTCAAATCCTATTCATGGTAGTTAACTTAGGGACTAGTTAGGCTGGTAAGTATAAAATATAATACAGGGTGTCTCGAAAGATCATATCGAAAATAAAAGGGTATATAGGGGAGGTCAAAATAATGCTAGTACTTCATATACATATATTTTTTCCGCATATGCGCCGGAGTGTAAAATAGAAAAAAACATTAAAGTACTAGTTTTATGACCTCCCCTATACAGCCTTTCATATTTGACACCCTGTATATTCTCTACACCCATAGAGGTATTTGATTTTCTCTCTCTACAATTTCATAGGTTATTCGGTTTGAGACTTGTGTTTCCTAGTGAAAATTATTGCTGTAGTTTTCGTCGGTTAAACAGTAAAGCCTTAGTTTTAATCCCAGTTCTGTATTATTCTCAGAACCCTGAGTGTTGATAGTCAAATGAAATAATTTTCTGATTAGAATCAGGGTCATAAAGGATATTTGTGCTCTCGCATGACAACACTAAGCTGCATTGCCAATTAAATAAAAAAGATTTCGATAAGAGACTTTGGATCGTCTTCAGTATGGTTCGGATTGTGTAAGCCAATTTTCACATAATTGGGTTTAATCGAAAAATTTGTTAAGAGAATATCTTTAAACTGGAAGAACACTGAGAAATGTAACATTCTTAAAGCAGCAAGCAAAACAGTGATAAAGCACTTTAAAAGAAAAAATATTTTTACTGCACTAATCTGTCCATTATCATATTTTTCTGTCATTATATGCATAGAAAATGACAAGCGTAATATTGTTTTTAATTGTTAATTAAATCAATAAATAATTATTATTATTTTGTTTTCTGATTATTGGAATTTTATATACAAAAATAGTCTTTTTTAGTAACAATTTAATGTAATAACTGGTAAAATGTTATTAATAATAGCATTAATGTAATTAAAATTGAATAACCTCACTCAGGAACGCTCACAATTGTGCGACCTAATTTCCCTGAAAATAATATAGCACTTTCATGAAAACAAAAACGTGGACATTTCACATAAATTAATTGTTAATGTTTTAATTGTTGAAAGTGTTTTTACCTCATCCAGCGTGCGTTTTTAATGGTCGGTTTCAGTATTTTTTTTTAATGAATTAATTTCCAGAATTTTAATAGTAATGTAACCGCTCCAGGTAGTAATTTGTCTTTTGTGACCCATTTGCAATTATTATGTACTGGAACACGTCATTATTACATTAAAAGTGTAGACAACTGTTTCCTTTCTCTAAATATTACGCCAACAGAAGATAGATTAGGTTGATGGATAATTATAAAACCATGCTAAAGAATTGTTTCGATTGAATCCAAGCAAAAGCCAGGATAAAACTGGATTAATCACATTAGCCACCTGTGTAGTCGAAATCAACTATTTTCCTTAGATTACTTTAAAAACGATTATTTTTATCGCATTATCGATTTGCAAATATTTTCGAGAATTTAGCTAAAATTTATTTGAAAGCAAGCTTTAAGGCAGTATTTGTACAGCAATACGCGTTTCTCTCCGATAATCTGTGACGTAAACTACATTAAACACTACGATAAGACAGCGTTTAAAATAGAAATTTTCCACTTTACCTGTAAGATATCAATAAAAAAAATTACATTTGTACATTTGCAAAAATTGAATTCCAAGAATAACGAACGGCATAACTATGGGGAAAAAAGGGCATTAAGAAAAAGCTTTGATGAAGTTGATCTGTAACTTCTTCAGTGAAAACTCATGAGAAATATCATTTAAATTTGTTCCAATTATCGTGCAATATATCGTCCAATTAATACAGAATAAGAAATCCGCTAATAATTCAATTCAACGAGGTTCGAATGTAGAGAATTAATTGATTTAATGACCTATTAAATGACAGATTAATTGTCAAAAATCTATTCGAATGTAATTAAATTCAATTTTAAACGATTTGCATTAAAATAAATGAAAATTCAAATATGGGTGGTGTTCAAGAAATTTCATGTCCCGAGAATTTACCTTGTTCTACTAGAAAATACAATATTTTCCTTGAGTTTTGATCGATATCTGTAGATGTGATTGACAACTTAATAAATAGGTGTCTGATACTATTTGTAAATCGATTTTTTATTAATAAAACAACGTTGCAACGTATTACTTGACAAGGTTGCCTGACCTGGGCCCCCTTCCTCGTTGCGCTTCGAAAATTTTCGTGAAAATTTCAATATTTAAACGGAAATATCCGGTTAATCAAACTTATTACCATCGCCTACTACTACGTATAATTCGATACCGGCCGGAAATTACACTGATGCGAAAATATGTTGATTTTTATTGGCGAAATGGCTGGCTTATTAGCTAAGGGGAGTCGTGTGACACACTTGTTGATTTTGTCTCGGGGTCGTTGAAATTTTACCGCAAAGTAAGCCATGAGAGGGGGGGATGGGGAGTGGTACGTACGAAAAAAGAACAGGCAACAACTTTTTGTTCAATAATAAGCTTGAGACACAATTATTTATTTAGATTTTTTTTTCATTATCTCAAATATTGACAAATGTATCGACATAATTTATTGGTTAAGGATTATTCCAGTGTCAGACTCCTTCAATTGTAAAAAAAGCGCCGTATGTACGAGGAAGAGTCAAATAGAAATGCCAAAAACGTCTTTCCTTTCCCATTTTGGAAGTGATTGAATATCTGAAGAAAACAAAAACACTTTTTTGATGTTGACACTGATTGAATCGTTTTGGAGTTTCTTGTTTANACTTTTTTGATGTTGACACTGATTGATTCGTTTTGGAGTTTCTTGTTCTAATATGTTTTTAATTAGGCCAAAGATATGATTAAAGTGAAATCAAATCAATAAAGATAATGTGATAAATACATGACAAATGCATTATTCTTCTTCTCAGCTTTCTTCTATCCGTTTCAAAAGATATTTTTCACGGTCCATCGTTGTCCTTTACCAGTTCAGCACTGCTCTTCGCTTTTTTATTTATTTCTGAGTTGCATATTAACTAACAATTAGTCAATTACGTGTCTTTTAATAATAATAATAGCATTATATTGGATATAGGTACGTAGAATTTTATGACACAGAACCTAAACGTAAATATCAAATTTAAAAATTTTTTGTTACAATAAATTATCGCTTTTACTGCCAGTTTGGACAAGATAAATATAGCATCGTTGACATGACCTGAGGTGTCGCAATAAATTATTTAATAGTTTCAACAAGTTCTTGTGGACAACGAGATAAATTTCTACAAACAAGGTGCTTCCTCCCTATGCCCGATAACGACTAATTAATCAAACCAATTGAGGGCTTGATTAAGATTTAAAGCTAATTAACCGTTTATTAGATCACTTAGATTGTTGATATTAATATTGAAAATGTCATATATGATCTGCTTTGATGCGGGCCGCTTTTATTCGACGTCGAAAAAATTATTTGTCTAGATAAAATATGTCAAATAATACAAAGAAGGCAAGTGCGTTAGTCTTTCGAAGAAGAACAACGGTCGCTTGTTACTCATTGAGGAATTCCTCGATTTTGTGGTCGTTAAATAGGATTTGCAATAGGTTTTATCGCATTTCGGTAGTCGTTTTATACAATTTGCGGTTTATGATGTGTGTTTGTGTATGTTTCTCTTTTACAGGCGCGCATTACGCGGAATTTGTTTATTATTCCGTTGAATATTTGCGGTTTACATTAAAGTTGTTAAAAAAGTACACGTTCGTACAACACATAAACAGCAGTTTAATGATAAAACTTTATTGTCGAAACTTTATTGTTTGCACGTGAAAGTATGATTTTTCATTATCTCCATATCATTCGGATGAAGATGTGATTGCGGTGACCGTTTTACTCCGTTTATATGGATAATTTCATATTATGACATTATGTCGTCATTGTTTCACGTTAAAAAGAATGAAAATTTTTTGGAACGCAACTGAAAAAATTCTAATAAAAACCAGACTTCTTCAAAAACAGTTTCTATTTTAACCAAATTTTATTTCCAGATTTCAGAGGCGAAAAGAGAATTCTAAAAGCCTTAACAAAAAGTGCAATTACCCATTTCAAAATGCCAACGATTGTTGATCCATGATGAAAACCTAAGATTGTTTTAGAGTAATTGAAACTATGGTATATAACAAGGAGGGTGGACAAAAAGTAGTTGAAAGAGGGTCGAGAATCATTGGACGCCATCATTGAATTTAACGCAGAGGGAACAAAACAACATCAGTCAAACGGATGAAATCGAACTAATGTTGGACAATTTGAAAGAGTATGGGAGAGAAGGGGAGCATTTAGAAATGGAAGTCGACCCTAACAAAGATGTCATTAAAAAATTCAGTGAGAAACTGGACGATTTGTTTTATACAACCACACTCAGTATTCTGTCAACACTGCTGAGGACGCAGGACAAATATTAAATGGAAAAAGTAACGGAAATTTACCTCACGAGGCATTTAGTTCATAATATTACGCCATAATTGAGTCACAGTTCGAGAATGTGATGATATTAAAAATTAAACTTTCTAAATGCAAAAAGAGACTTTCAATGATTTTCCTGTCAATTTTAATAAGTAAATAATAAAGCCCGTTCACAATCACTTAACGTACGTTAAAAATCATAGCGTACATAACGTAACGTAACATAAGAAATAACATAGGACATTATATGCTAAACACGCAGCGGAAAACGACATCCAACATAAAAGAAGTATAAAAAAATCTTCATCATCGGGATTAACAGCTGTAAATTCTGGTACTACGTCCATTTTTATCAGGAAATTGATTATTATTATCGATGAAAAGAAAATAACTTCACACAATTTTTATTTTAGCATGGATGATATTTCTGTCATTGACATCGTAGGTTAATGAATTTATGTTGTTTTCTTATGTTACATTACGTTATGTACGCTATGATTTTTAACGTACGTTAAGTGATTGTGAACGGGCTTATAGGTTTATTTACAAGATCGATTTCAAAAATATTCATTGCAAAATTTTATTTATAAAAACAGAAAACCTAGATTTTTCCAGAGACAAATAGGCAAAAGAATTGGCCAAAATATTGCCAGAACCGGTTTTCCCCAAAAGCGTTCCCGTGAAGCAGTTTTTTGGTCAAAAGTGGATGGCCACATTGGAACATACCCCGTATTTCTTTAATTTAATGTCCTGCGATGTTTCCTTTTAGCAGAATTACAAACTATGCTAAAAGGAGCCCATTTTGAGTCATTAGAGGTTGTTAGGAAGAAACGTCAAAGACATTAAAATATTTATCACAAAATGAATTATAACGTGCTTTTGACCAATGAATAATATGAATGGTTGGATGTAAATATGAGTACTAATGGGGAATGCACTGAAGGAGATAAATACTTAATAGATTCGCCATAAATTATAAACAAATATTCTTTTTTAAGTCAGTTCCGTTATTTATTGATAGATCTCGCACATCGTAAAATGCCAGAAGTGCCTTTTGGAATCCGTAAACACAGAGCAATGCGATTATTAATTTATAATCATGGACGAGTTACAATTAAAGATCAATACCAATTCATAGTTCTGATTGTATAAAGAAAACAAACAATTTTGCACTTGAAAAATGTATAAAGTGTTACTTTTTTTCATGTAGATGTCAAGTTTTTCCTTCATTAGCTTAAAATCTTAATGAATAAAAAAATTGTTTAAAAAATACTGTAAACCTTCAACTTTAACGATTGAAAAAATTTTATCAAAGGAAAAATATTTAATGAATTTACTGCATCGTTTTCGAGGAATTTCACAAATCCAACACAGGCTTTTATCTTTATTAGCTTGAAATAAATCTATTTGTTTAATGCGTTAAGCTTAAAACTTGGATATAATGGTAACAATACAAATTGATTTTTAGGAAAGTCGATTATAAGAAGCGTCTAATAAATCGATCTTGGATTACTGGGATTTTCATTGTAATTGTCGATTGTAATTGATTCCGAATAGTAGTAGTAGGAAAAAAAAAAGAAATTATATGTCCCATAAATCGGTTTACTGTTAGCATATCGAGTTTTACATTTTACAATTTTTTTTTCTCAATCATAAATGTCAATGTGTTTTCCCGTAATCTCATTAATCCTTTTTTTATTTCGAATAATTTGTCGATTCAAAAACGTGAATTCCCATAAATTAATAAATTATCATTTTTTACACACCGGCATTTTCCTATTTGTAGCAAAAAATAAAAAATTGTTAATATCGAATTACTCTCAACGATTGTTGTGTTAGATTCGTAATTTATACAGGCACTCGTGCAATTTTTAACCTTTTATCTAATAAAATCCGCACTAATGTCAAGGCTTTTCAATAACACATTTATATAACGTTAAATTACAATTTTCCCACTGTCCGCTTGTTATTTTAATTGTCCCAACGACAACTGTCTTGATCATAAATTTCTAATGATTATTCATCGAATCGGAAAATGAATTTGTTGTTGTTTTAAGCCATATGCCGTTCCACACATACAGCCCCATTAGTTAACAAACGCCCACAAAAGGGGACCCCATTAAAGTCACACTAAAACTTAAAAAGTTAATTTTTCAAAAGCTATAAATTTGATAATTGAACGATCACGATAGAAGACGAACTGGTTCTATTAACCACGCGACTCGAATTTAATGGATGTTTAATTACCCTCAAACCATCACCAGTATCACTAGAGATAATTAAAAGTCCTTACCTGCATTTGACAGAGGAAAGTGTCCAAATAGTTTTGAGCGGAATTTGCTTGTTGAATGTGCCAAGGTTCCTGGTGATAGTTCCAAATATCACTATCGGGCACTAATTGGTCCGTTGTTTCACTGCTATTGGGCAAAACGACACAACACGCCCCTGTATTCATAGTAGGTAGGCCCCAATTACACGGGAACCCCAAAGTGAAAATATTACTGTTTTTGAGATGAGAGAGTTTCCCTGCTATCGATCGCTGTTTAAAGAATAATGTTAAGCTTACACTTTACGGCTTAAAAAGGGTTAAGATAAGTAAAATGCGCAGTATTCAGTTAATCACATAATACTAGTGTTGTTACACCAATGGTGTCGATCCCAGGACTTCGTTCGATAAAATAAGAAAATACCATTTAAGACTAGTATTTATTTGCAGGATCACTACTGAAATTTACTACTAAGCATCTACAAACAAAAACAGAAAATTCAAGACGATCGCGTGTTTTAAACAATTTCTTTTTATTTTTTTTCTATGTATTTCTAAAATATTTTCTCCGTTGTATTTCCTGGAGGCGCGGTTTATTTGGCAAATAATGCAACGCGACTGACTAACATTGAAACAGTCGCGTTTTCGGTACTTTCATTGCAGCAGGAGCCCATATCGGACTTCGCAGGAAACATATATAATAGGACGACGCGAGTCGAGTCTGTTTTGCGGGAAAATTGGAAAGCGTCGACGCGCACCGCAGGAAATATGGGCGGCTGCGTAACGTAACGACCGTCCATTGGCCAAGGGTTTTCGATCGACTTTTCAATGGGTAAACACCCAGGAGGGGGCGGCCTGATCAAAACTATTCAAATATTTTTCTAAATGGAAAATTTTCGACCAAAATTGCTTGTAGTGAGTCAAATTGTTGTTTAAATATGCAAGAATTGTACGGGAATTACGTCACGTAGAAACTTGTCTGTTAAAATATGCAAAAATCTAATTTGGTCGAAAAACATGTTTGTTGTTGGTTCAAGCGGTGAGTCAATGTGCTGTTCCAAATTACGAAATTCCTAGTAAAACCAGGAAATTCCTAAAACCTAAAATTTACCTGTTTTGATTCATTGAAATAACTGTAATTGTATTTTGAAGAATTCCAATTTTACTACAAAATATTTATAGTTTATTCTGCCTGTTTCCAGTAATACTGTTCTCAAACGCAGTAATAAATGTACAGAGTACCGTTTAATATGGCTAACAAGTAAGAAACTAATTACAATTTTTCTCGCCAACAAAATATAATAATTTCGGCACCATAAAAATATATTTAAAGAAAATAAAAGTAATAAATTAACCATACGATAACAATCAAATGGCTTTAACGAAAATGAATATTCGTCTGGTCAAACTTTTCGTGAAACGTGGGGGTCATTGAAGCGCGTGTCATCGTTTAGCGCCCAGGTAACTTCACGTCAGCCCTATTTAAACGGGAACGAAAGGGACATTTTCACCTTTTCACCCCTCTAATAATGGACACGAGCTGGTCGCGTGCAGGACAGACGCTACGCATCAATCTACATTAAGACTAAAAGCTTTCTTAATGAATTGGACATACAGGCGAAAAAAAAAAGAACTCGGAACTCCGGGGCTCTGGTAAATAAACGAGCCGTTTTGTGGGAAAAGTAAACGAGAATCACGCTGAAAAAAAAATAAATAATAAAAATCGGTTTCGTATAACGTTATGTGCATTTAAAAAAAAATCAAATGGATTTAAATCTGCAGCATATGGGAAAAATACATTCGTGCACACTTTCATTTGCATCCCAGATTAATTATTGTCACCCGACCGATGAAAATTATAGGGCAGAATACGGTTGTGTCATCAATGGATGGAGAGACCGATTATTCGTGGCTCGGAAAGCCCACGAAGGTTCGATTACTGTTATTTTACCTTCGATAAAAGTACCAATTACTCGAGCTAAATTGATACCATTGACACTTGAGTTTTGAAAATAATTGTTGGTTCCATTGACAGGCTCAATGAACAATACGTGCAACGTTTGCAGACTGATTAAACAAACTCTGTCCTTAAATCAGGTTTCTTTAAGCGGATTTTTATTCTTTACTTAAATTTGATTTGTATCGCATCTGATAATGCTGAATTTGCCTGAGCAACTTCGTTAAATGGTATGCTGCTTCTGGATTGTTGTATTCTTTGAATTGGGCTTTATTCTGGTCTTTTGATGGTAAACTTGACTGGCTTTGTTTTTCTTTTAGTTGTTTAACTTGATCTTTCAGGGCTAAGACTTCCTTGTAAAGAGTCATTATCATTGTAATTTCTTCCTCTTTCTTCGTAATCTCCACTTCTAATTTTTCCAATTGTTTCACTGAATTATCATCCGGATCAACTTTATTTCTTCGATACAAGTCTTCATAAGTCCTAAATCAAATTTATTATTACGTTCTATTAGAAACAACTAAAAAACTTGCTTATTCATCAAATCAAAGTCGTGATGGAGATTTGTCAATACTTCCTTCATGTTTTTCTCTTTTTCATTCAAAGTTGTCTCATAATTATTCGTCTGTACCTGTGACTCTTTGGAAGCGACTTTATTCTTTATATTCTTGTTAATTTTTCTCACGCGCTTGCTCATTGGTTTATCGATAATCTGCAAACAAGGCCTGAAATAATGGTTTCTTTGGACCTAAATCCATACTTGGGAATTCAAACTATTATCAGTGAGTGTTTGAATATTTCTTTGATATCTCCGAGCGATTTGATTAAAAGCCACATTCGGCTGCGTTTTGCAAGTACACTGATCATTGGACGCACTCGTTTCGACGCTCCAAGTTGGAACGGTTTTGGTTTTTATCTCCATATCTCCAGAAGGTCCAGTGATAATTATCGTTTGAGTTTCAGGAGAATCTTCAGCTTCTATTTCATCAACTTCTTCAATAATTTCTTCGGGAATAGTTTTGGCTTGTTCTTGTAACTGCTGAATATTCAAATAAGTTCTTGATAACGGACATCTAACAGCTGCTTGCCTATAATCGATTTTTTAATAAATTAATTGTTTTAATGTAATCTCAACTTACATAATTTTTGAATTTATTGTGGACACCAAAGCGGAAAATGGTTTATTTTGGACCTTTTCAGCAGCCAAACCAATATTGTGTGCCAAAGTTGGTGAAATTCCACTGATTGGGTGCCGATTTTTAATGATGTTTAGGACTTGTTGGATGTTAATTCCAATATTGTGACTTTGGGAGGTAGATGCTGCAGCACAGAAAGGGATGGTCTTCAAGTTTAATGTACCCAAATAGTTCCTGGTTACTTGCTTCATTTTTGAAGCTACTGTGGGGAGCTCATAATTTTTATTGTAGCAACAGCTAACGGTTGTTCTTGGAGCATAAAGTGAATCAAATGGATTATTACATGAAAACTCGTGATTTTCTTTCATAGTTTCTGCAATTTGAAGAGGAGGAATTTCCTCTTCACCTTTAGGTCTTTCCTCTTGCTGTTTCTTTACGTTACTTTCATCGGAGTCGCTGTGCTTCACTGCATCGTTATGATAAATTTCCACCAAATTGTTATTTTTTGTATTCAATTTATTAAGAAAACGACTTTTGATTACTGTGGACGATTTCTTGTCAAAATTACCATTCGATTTGGCAACCATGGACCGTATTTTCTTCTCCACAGATTTCTTAAGTGCATACTGAGAAATAATTTTTCCGCTCGATTTGATGGCATTGCGTTTTTGCGTTCGCGATTTAGGCAATACGGTTCCTGTACTTTCAATTTTCAACTCAGGTATCCTTCCAGTAGACTTGGTTTCAGTTGCTTCATCTTCTGAAATCGAATATTTCAGTTTTATTTTATTATTAAGGGTGACTTACTAGCTCCAGTAAACATTTTTACTCTTGGAGTTGTCATTTGAGAATGGATTTCAGACAATCGATTCACTGAATTGGTAATTCCATTTAAGATATTATTTATGGTTTGAACTGCAGCTCCGGTATTGTCTGTGCCGATTTGATTAGATTTCTGTCGATCTTTGACACTTTTAGAATCATCATTGTCATCCAAACAACCTGTATTTTAATAAATATGAACGTTTGTAATAGGAAGTTTCCCATTTTACCAGTGGAATTCAAAAATGGATTTTTCATATGAGACACTTTTTTGCTTTTTACCGTCAAACTTTTATTAACCTCGTAAAGGTGCTTCATATAATCGAGTTGATCTTTCAAATTGTAACATTTGGGTTTTCCCACGTTCATATTTTGCCCAATATCTGAAATTATTTAAATTAGTTTTTTCTAACCTTAACTGTTCAGGTACGACAATGGCAGGCTAACAATGACATACTTCAAATAGTCATAAATTTTTTTTACAAATGGAAAATCGGTCTGAAGAGCAGCCAGTCCTGCTCCTCGATGACAAGACTCATGTGATTATTTTAAGAGAAAAATTGGCAAAACGGAAATGCGATCGTTATCTTTTAAATATGGCCCTCGCCTACCAGCAGTTGGGGAACAAAGTGACTTTGTGCACGTCCCAGTATAACCAAATCGAGACCTTTGATGATATCAAGGTAATTTTGCGATAAATGGGAAAATTCTATAATTGGGAAAAATAGGTTTTAGAAAAAATATCGTTAGTGAATATTGGTTGGTGGATACCGCGTAGCATATTTGGCTTACTTTATGGCAAAATGTCTGCCGTAAAAGCTTTGTATATGGCATTCAAGGTGGCATTTTCTTTCCCAAACAACGAGTACACTCTAATTGTAACAGATATTAGTTTAGTTGCCCTATATGTTTTACATCTATTTACCAATTGCCGAATATACTACGTGGAATCGTTCGAGCAACTAAGATACAGATATGGTTTTTGCGAACATGCCACCTACAGTCCATCCCTGTGCGAAGCGAAATTCATCAAACTGGCTGACGAAATAATATTGGAATCAGCTCCGTTCGCAGAAATATTTCGAAAGTCTTTTCCTGCTGTCCCTAAGGAACCTTTAATTTTATATCCAGCCATTGATATTGGACTTTGGCAGGAAGAGTGCATCCAAATTCAGCGAATCATTCCCGATCTCCTGGACAACACTACCCTCTTCCTTTCGATTGGAAAATACAGGAGAACTTCAAACTTCAAACTGGCTTTGGACGCTTTTGAAATACTGCTTCATTTGATTGCGGACATAGAAGTAACAAAGCGCTTTCAATTGGTGATTGCAGGGAATTGTAAGAGTTTAGAAGAGAAATTACATTATAACGAGCTGGTTTCATTGGCCAAAGAACGTTTATGCGCTTCACAAGTCAGCTTTCTCAATCAACTTCCTATTGTCCATGAGAAAACTCTAATCATGGAATGTGCCATTGCGATTTACTCATCAAGATCCGACGTTCACGCGGATTTTATCTTGAAAGCCATGAGTCTGGGTAAACCGATTGTTGCCACCAACAAAGGAATCGCCCCGAAATTGCTACAAAACCGAATAACGGGTATAATGACGGAACCCGAACCTAATGCCATGGCTCAGGTCATGAGGAAACTCATGATGAGTCCGCACCTGCAATCTTTTATGGGAGAAATCGCCAGAGACGTATTTCAGAAGAATTATTCATTTAAAAGCTTCGCATTCAAATTGGCCGAATTGAATATCAAGCACAAAGAGAAGATGTTGAAGAATACACCGACAAAGACTGTGGCAGTAAAAAGTTATGGAAAGTAATGTGAAATTGAGTTTTGAATAAAATTTTTTATGGCTTACCTTGTGACTTAAAATGATTTGGTTTTCGTTCGGTTTTTGTGTCAGTATTGTCTGACGGATGATCTGGAAATTTTGATATTTTTTCTAAGAATTTGCGCTTGGTAACGAGAAAATTCGTGATTTTACCATTAATTGTCGCGATGCTTTCCACCTCACCGCAATAGATCGAGCTCATGTTTAAGGTCCTATAATTTTTCAAATTTTAATATTGACTTTTTATTAGACATAAACTATATAAAAAAAGGAAGGAAATTTATAAAGCATTATAATGACAAGTTGACACGAGTCATATAAGATTCTTTACAATTTCAGGTATTACAGGTACATAGGTGTTGTGCAATTGAAAAAAAATGACTCAAGTTGCTGATTTATTGATGAAATCACTATGAAAATGACGAAATTTTCTCATTAATCAATGTTAATTCACAAAATAACCGTGTTATTTTATGTAAATTTCAAATAATTATAGTGCCGCTAGTGATGTTGAGTCAACTTTTAGAGCTTCAAACGGATGGATGACGCTTCATGAGTTCCATAACACATATCTTTGTATTAACAAATAAGGTCTAAAGAGATCAGGAAATGATCTTGAAATTTCACTATAAACCTGAAGTTTGTACATTAATACTATAAGATCCGCAGGTGGCAGAAGGAGTATGGAATGCAGTAATTTCATATCAACCTTTTCCCTATAATTAAACCGGGTTAAAGGTTGATCTGCCATAAATGGGCATCTAATAACATACGATTAAGACGTCCAATTGTCCGGTTCTGCTACAAAATATGACATTTCGTTGTGAGGAGTTTTTCCTTTTAGAAATTGATGTGCGAGAGCATGACGCCAATTAACTCGTCTTATGACCGTTTGTGTATGTTTGTGTGTGGGTTAATGTAATTTCCGTTTTCAAACAGGGTGTTTTATATCATCTTTTTCCAATTTAATGAACGCATTGTTCTTTAGTAGCTTGGCATTTGCTTAAATTTTCTCTACGTCTCTCGCCTCGATCGAGTAAGTGTTTAAAAAAATGAAGAAAAGTGTGGGTGGCAATGTTGTCAAGAACCAACTTTATCGTTGCGTTTCCCGTTGCATAGACGAACTTGAACAACAGTCAATATTGTTTCGTCATACATCGTTTTGTATCCGTTTTAAAATTAACAAATATTGAATTTTCGAATAACCTTATCGACGTCGTCGTCCGGTACAGTTCCACTTACGGATTTTATTAATTTACTTTTGGCTTTTGTCGACAGGTGTTAAAATTTTACGGCCCTCTCTCTGGTGCAAAAGACATTTTTCTCATCGGTTTAGTGTTGTTGAATTTTACAACTCTCCATGCTTCTTAAAAGAAAAATTATTGTCTACGCTACAAAGACCGGTTGACACTTTATCATTCGAGTTTTATTAACTTCGTTCCGCGATTTCCATTTAAAGTCAGACAATTTTGCCAACGTTATGGGTCAGTCGTGTTAAGGAATGAAGTTTTATTGGGTTTAAATTCATTTTATGTCCAATCAAAGATGAAAAATCAAAAATTTTTCGCATATTTCGCTGTTTTATAATCGAAAACAAAAAAACAGTTACTTTTCCTTTGTTCTGTTTTGAAATCTCTCAAATATGGATTCTACAGGTTTTTAAATTAACAAATGTAAGGTGTGAATTCACGGCACTGAAAAGGTCTGATCCACGTAAGATTTTACATAAGTTTATGTCATGGCTTGGATGGGTTGTGCCACCAGAATATTCGCCAGATATATCATTATCGGATTGTTACATCTTCTGATCTTTACAAATCCACTTAAAACATAAAAGTCATTGAATCAATTTTTTCTAAGGAAAAATTGATGAAATAATAATTCATCATTTGAAAAATGACAATGATATTGAAGTAAAACGGTCTGAACATACAGTGAACAGCAAAAAAACCGGACAGTTACATTTTTTTTGTTATACATATCTATTTGATAAAGAAATACAAAATTATAAGAAAAATTCAATGAAACACTGTCAATTTGCATTGCGTTACAAATAAAAAATGAAAAAGTTAATATTATTTGAAAAAAGCTTAACAACCCAAATGTTCGGTTTTCTTGTTGGTCAGTGTATTGTAAATTTTCACAAAAAAAGCTGAACAACTTCTATATATAAAATTTAATGCAAATCCAATTTACTAGTGATTTACAGGGACCAAAAAAGTAAAACCCTCTATGGACAATCCCCTCATGTAATGGAACATCTTTTTTTCCTTCTGTTCAAAGTGGTACTAAATTACATATGGGTGACATTTCATTTGAAGAAAATAATTAAAAATTGTCATTTATGAGACGCCTCTTTGTCTCTATGTGGCTTCCAGCGCTGTCGAACGAGAAAACCGATCTTGAATACTCGGTTGCAATAATAGTAACATATTGTTTAAATTATCTTTGTCGGTAAGCTTTGTAATGAACAAATATGTGATTTTAAGGATTTATGAGGTTTTTCAATACCATAAAGATAATATTATGATTTGCGCCCAGATAAATCAAGGGTTATTGTATGTTTTTTTATTATTCATGATATATTAACTTGAATACACGATTTTTAGTAAATTAATTACCATGTTTATATAAGAAATAAGTTTAAATTGTAACAATTACTGTACAAATGTTTTCGTATCTGATAATTTATCACAATTTTATGCATATTTATTACTTTTCTATGCATTTTTGCACGCTTTTTTAAGTTCTCTTGTGGTTTCTCAATAAACAAAAATTTCATTACGAGTAATTTGATTATTTTCATTATTTGTAGCTGTTTAACTTGCACGCATTCCTTTACTTAGTATTTTTACAAAACTAGCAACATTTTTTTTTTAGTTAATACGTAATAAACTTCCACAAAATTATCTATGACATAAATAAAATTTTAGTCAATTGGCATGAAAATGGCATTTGAATCAGTTGCTGTAGTGAATTTTTCGAAAAACTCTTCATCATTTTCATCGATTCGTATGGAACAATAACGATTTCATCCATAAACGTCCAACTAATTGCCCTAAAACGGTACGAACGACCAATTCATAAGACGGGAAACAACCTATTAAAACACACAATGCCATAATTTTTCGGATTGATCGTCCGTTACGTTTTGTCTACGTCCAATTGCAACAAGATAGATGTCCGTTCTGTTCAAACCATTGTGCCGCGCGGTCCAAGGTGAATTAATAATTATAATTCGATTTGATTGATTAGAAATCGCCAATAAATCGATGGTTGCACTCACGTGTAAAAACAACCATTAGATTTTTTTGTAAATACCATATATGGTATTGACGACTGGCCTGAAATTTTAATTGAAAATGATTCGACTGAAATACCTTGGTATTCCCATTTATAGATTCTTTATGTATTTTACAAATTTTAACCGTTTAATTTGAAAAATCCTTTTTTCAATTCAATTTCTTTAGTTACTCTGAAGTGGCTGTTGTAAATTCTTACAAAATTCGATTTTTCAATGTTTTTTTTTATTGATTCAGCTGTTTATATTGTTTATCAGGGCCGGTTCGAGCTTTCAAGGAGTCCTAGACATAATATAAAGATCGGAGACCGTTAAGAAATCTTTCTGATTTTATGGTAAGTACATAGTACGTTTCAAGCAAACAATGAATGAAAATAAAAGGTTAAAAAGCAAAGGCATGCGTTATAATAAATGCCATAAGTAGCTGGATATATCGTCCTATTATACATTCCAAATTCGGTACATACAAGCTCGTTTTCGACTTATCTTTTTTTGATGCCGCGCTTTAGGCTTTTGTGCTCCCATCTAAAGCTAACGCAGGAAATTGCGATGTCATAATCTTAATCTGACATCGAAACAGGTATAAACATAATATATGTGCGCGGGCCTAAGCCTCCAAAACTTAAAATGCGCTCCTACTTAGGTATAAAATGATGGAGTACGAATAATATTTTGATTGAATCAACATGTATTTGCGTTCCCCCTGCTGATTCTATGACAAATCCTGTGTCCTTTGATTCATTTGAGATTCGTTTCGTCTGCATATGGCACTAATTAGGTCGCGTTCAGTTAGATTAAATATTTAAATGTACCATTGTATGCAGTGTTTACGCGATATTCTTGTCAAGTAGGTAATATATCTCTTGCAAACTAGTTGGCTGTCAATCATGGTTCATAACTTTCCTAAATTTCAATGAGCAAAAAAACAAGTTCAATTCTAACACGCACCTTTTATTATTTATTTTTTTAAATTTTTTATTCGTAGTACCTACAATAGTAAATTCCATTTAATTAATACCGTGGCTGTTGTATACTCTTGCGTAACAAAATTAATAATTCACGTACATAGTTGATTTTGTCCGTGCGTGTGTGAGATATGGGCATTGTAAATTGCAATAATGTCTTGTAAGTTGTGCGATTATTATTGTCGGTACGGCTTATTTGTTATTAACGCTTTTACGAATGGCGTTGCCGTTTTGTATTTAACTTAATCATCCATCACAACGTCCGTTTCGGTTGCGAAACGGACTAATTTATGATTATTATTACAATTATTTACTGTGCAGACTTGTAATGTGGTACTTTGGAGGTTTATTAAGACGTTAATCGATACCTTGTATCGATTTTAATCGTTTTAGTAGGCGTATATATTGTTATTAGAAAATCTTCTAATTGCTTCGTTTCAATATGACGTTTACGTAGAAAATTCAATTTTTCTAATACGTGAAGTAATAAAAAAATAGTTTAAAAATTTGAATTGGATTTACGGCGACATCTATAGGCGACCAATTAAAATAACTATATGTTGAAAAATAGAAATTTATTTATCAATAGTGTGGACATCTAGAGACAAGCCTTTAAAGTGTTCACCTCAGGAACTAACGTATCTTACTTATGTAAGAGGCGCATTCGTCATAAAATTCAGAAAATATATCGTCGATACAATGTCAAAGTCATGAATGTGAAAATTTTCACTTTTGAGAAAATGAAAGTTGAATATTCCCAATCGTCACAAAACGAATACAAAAAAAATAATAAAAAATCTAGCGTGGGATATGTTATACTTGAAATACACATTTGTAGCTTTGTCATTGAAAACTTTGAGGATTTTTACGTCTTCTAATACACTTAGGTAAAAAAAGCCAAATTTGCAAATTCGTGACTTTGACATTGTACCGATGATATCTGTAATATATCGTTGTCCTAATATGTATATTGGCTAATTCCAATAACAAATTTTACAGGAGAAAGAAAGAAAATCCTAAATAGTTGTACTGTCATACGATAGGCAAATTACTTTTTCGAAAATTATAAAAAAATGAGCTGGAATTTAAAGATGGACAAAATTGCAAGCTGTAGATTTTCTTTTCTTCCAAATGGCATTAAAGTTTGATTTTCGACTAAAAGTGGAATTAGACAATTTACATATTAGGCCGACCATATGTTAGAGACAATTTGATCTCAGGAAGATTAAAAGAAAGGACTGATAAGATAAATCTTATTAAAGAGACAACCATTTAAATGCAATTTAATATAGTTGAAAGTTGTGCAATCATACTACAACATCAAGCAGATACACTAAGAATCCATAGAAAGTATTATTAAAAAAAAAATCGTGTATTACAGTGTAAAATATTTAGAGAATACAAAATATATATTACTACGAAGTAGTTTTACGTGCACAATGTACTTTCCAGCCATTCCTCCAATGAAAATGTCGCTGCATTGCTGTCCGCCTTATCTTTAGCCTTGAAAGTATCTGCAAATAGGGAGGGCATTTTCCAGTTGACGTAAGAAATTTTATTCAATCTAAACCAATACCTATCATAATCTTTGTTTTTATAGCGCACAATATGAAATCATCAAACTTCAATTCTCCGTTTCGCGTACCGTAACGGTGCATCAGAACGTTGAGAATTCGATTATTGAGCCGATATCCAGCTGATTCTATGGCGTTTCTAAATTCAAAATCGCTAAGTGCGCCAGATTTATCGGTATCATACAAGATCCAAACGTTCTGGAAAAAAATGCTAATTAATTCAAACATTAACTTTACTTGCAGTTTCACCTTCCAGTTTCTTAATGATTCCCAGAGGCGTTTGAATTCCTCATAGCCTAATTTTCCTGACCTGTCCAGGTCCATCATTGCAATCATGCTCCGGCAAATATCCTTCGAAAATCCAGTTTTTGTCAGATCTATAAAATCCATTTATGCATTATATTTTAGGACGTTCTTATACCAGAGTTCAATATAGCGATGTTAGTTTTCATGCATTTTCTTTGAAAAACAATGCATTGACGTACCAGCAAACGTGGATAAAAGTGGAGCGCTTTGAGTTGATTTGGGTAGTACATCTTGCAGAGGTGAGCCCTCGCAAAAATGCCCGCATATCAGACTCAAAAGTTGCATGAAGAAATTCTCTTGCTGTCCAGTTTCATCATGAAGATTTCCATTGGAAGGCGCAGCGTTTGCATTACTAGCGGTTTTTTTGTAGTAATTCCCGCCAGACGATTTCAATTCTGAGTACAACACAAAAAATTTTAAGAAAATCTCTTATTGTTAGTGTCCTAAGGTGACGTCATAGTTAAAAATTAGGCGCCATTTCAACGGATTTGTGAATCCCAACCTTGAACAAACAGGTAGAAGGTACAAGTTGGCACAGCGGCTCTTCACCTGTGCATCATCATCTTACGATAATAATAAACACATCCTTTATATACATATATGTATATAATCACCAGTATATTATCAGTACATTTGAAAAAAAGATACAAAATATAGGGCTGTTTTGTGGATTATATGAAACGTACAAGTATGGCTTTAGATTATTGCGATTATTTGAGAAAAATAGACATACACATACAGGGTATTTCATGAATCTGGTTATAATACAATAGATCTGCTCCAACCTGCGTCAGAAGCCGTTCACTGACGGTCAAAAATGATCAACCAATTCAATATTGAATTGATTACTTATAAATGTCGAGCGGTGTTAAACTGGTCGATCATTTTTGACTGTCAGCGAACTGTTTCTGATGTAGGTTGGAACAGACCTAATATCTCCGTTACGGTTAGAGATAGCTGAAAATATTTCAAGGACAAATTGTTTGGTTTAAAGAAACATATGGTGTGGTGAATTATTTTTTTACCATTTCCGATGATTCCATAAGTCAACGTTAATTTCCTTATTTCAAATAGAACATCCTATATATTTTTGGCGTTTTAGATTCTAGGTACTAATTTTAACAATAATTTTTCAAACAACATAATGAAATAGTTCATTAAGAGTGTAATAAAAGTGGGCGGAGAGAAAAATCGCAAATTATGATAAAAGCGTAAATTTTAAACATAATACATACTAATACAAATCAATTCGGAATAAAGTTTAGAATCAATATACAGTAGAGTTCGGTTATAACGAACCCAAAAAATGCAATAAAATAGGTTCGTTATATCCGAGGTTCGTTATAACCGGACTCCACTGTATGTAAAATAATGAGGATCCCATTAAAAATAAACCGATTTTTTGTTATCAAAGTTCTTTAAATTCTAAATAATATCTCGAATGTATCTCGAATCCTGTATAACATTTAGAAAAACTTTTTATGCTAGGCTAATCTACAGTATCTGGTAAATATCTCAACAAAGTTTTATAAGGCTAGTTTTGAAAATAGGCTAGAATATCATATTTTGCAGAAATAACATTTTACAAAGATTTTTCTTTTAGATGAAAATATCTCAATAACGATTAGGTTTAGATATAAGGAAATCTAATAAGTATTTAGTCACATTAATACCTAAAATTAAAAAATTGAAAATATATAGTGTTCCATTTGAAATAAGGAAGTTGGTGTTGACTTCCCTTGTATTTGTTGTATTGTAACAGAGTTACTGCGACACCCCCTATATACACGATGCATCTGCATTGTTTTATTGATTTTTAATATATCGAATTGATATTTGTTTCCGTCATTGACTCAGCTGGCATTCTATTTTGCCTGCCTTTGCAAAATTATACACTTTTATGTTGAAAAGAAATTAATTACAAAATTAGTTCTTATCAGAATTCTCAGTAACTATAACCTATTCATTTATGAATTCATTAAGTATGAATTAATATCCGTTATGTTATGTTGATTGTACATATTTAAAAGGTTCAATTTGTAATTGAAATCATGTTTACCGTTCGGGTAAAATTTTATTAAAATGGGTTCTGTACATCTGATTTCCTTACATAAGCCTACTGGATTAATTTTTGTCCTTTTTTAATCTTTGAATAAATGCCTGAAAGTAATTTTTAATCGCAAGCACAGCAATTTGTCCGTAACGTGTGCGAATATTTCAAAATAAAGAGAAAAAATGGTGGATCATAAAAGCCTCTTTCATTTACAGTTGGTGTCAGATAAAACCGAACGACTCTTTAAGTTATTTTTCCCCTATTTGGGTAAGTCCGGCTTTCACCTATGGATTTTTTACATATTAGTGACAGGTAATTGAGTAGGTAACTGACAAGGTGAATGTTGAAGAAAGTGAAATGACCAATGTTTTTATAATAATAATATAACTATTTATGATTTAATAATACAAAGCTGTTTAATTTAAAAAGTAAATCTGTTAGTAACTCTATACAGAATGTCCCAACAATACTGCCTAACGGCCCCATACCCTGTCATAGTGAGGCCATTAGGTGACATTTTTGGGATACTCTGTATAAGTAACATACATATGAAGGATACAGAGTAGAAATAAGCTAAGTCAAAATTTAAACATTTTGGGAAAATCATTTCAAAAATTGACAATTCCACAATTTTAACTATAATAAAAAAAGAAAATTCAGCATTTTCCGCTTAGATGACTGATTGATTTTCGTTTCACAACCAGCATTAGAGAGAACATCTTTTATTCTATCAGGTGGCGTCAATAACTAAATTTTGGCAAAAATTGACTTAACTCATTTATTCCGTGAGACCCTTCATATTAAAAACTTAAATTGTTACACTAATCGAAGAAGAATTTAACGAATTTAAGTTAACTAATGCAGTAGTCGAGAGATTTGGAAAATCGAAAAGCACAATTCATCAGACTGTAAAGAAGTAGAGCCAGCAACAGATTATATAGCAAACTAGAAGAATGGAAAAGAAAAAAAAGAAGAAGAACTGAACAAGAAGAAAAGCTGAACTTTCCCAGTATGTGCGCACTGAAAAACTTTCTTGTCGCTAAAAATCACTTTGTTCCAAAAATTTTGATCATTTGGTAAAAATTGCATGACATATTCAAGTCATTACTCTTAATTTTGTTGACTTAAAAACGGTTTCGGCTTAGTAATACAGACATCGCAGATCTGAAACTTGTGTTATTCGTCTTCGCGCAGTTCTTTTCAAAGCGGGAAACTTCGTAATTTGCGCAGCTACAACGGCCGTTGCGAAAGAGTTTTACGGAAGATATGCTACGACGTTGGTATCTTGTACATTTGTTGTGTTTTTGTTCTGCAATCCTGTTCCTCTAGTCTGCCGTTTTCGCCATTTTTTACAATTTAATAAATCGCGCTTTTTGATTTTCCAAATCTCTCAGCTAACGCATTTATTGACCGTTCAACTAATGTAATTACTTGAGTTTTTTCAAATATACTTAAATGATTCTTTGCAATAGATTTAAAATTATAATTTATTTGTCACTGACATGTCAGTTACAATAATGCAAATGTAAGCAGAGGTGTAAGACCCTGATTTACAGAACAACAATTTAGTCATTCGATTTTATCTGACGTCGACTCTACATATCTATTAATTTTCTAGAGCGTAGCAGCTGCTTTTGAAAGTTGTTGAAGGACATTAAAGCCATTTAAAAAAAGATTTGTACACCGGATTTTGAATTTTTATGAAATTGGAAAATCTGACTTATGCCACTAGGAACCTAAGCCCTCCACATCGCCTATTGGGAATCATAATGACGAAACTTTCAAATATAGATTTTCGAGTTACGATTACCAAATCAATCATTTTTCAGTTGCAGGCACATAGGTTCTGTCTAAATAAAAATTAATAATATCTTAGCTTTTTTCTTTTAATAAAGAAAAAAATAGTTAGACTAATAATAATTTTTTGTTAAAGATTATAATTTTTTAATATTAATAAACGTTATTTTTTGCACAAAATTTTACACTAATTCCACCATAAATCTTAATAGGCGATATGTAAATTAGGAATAATTAATGTAAAATTATCCAGTAAAAGTTCTTATATTTTTCTAATTAAATGTGAATTTTAAATTAAAAATTATTTCCATTACCGTCCAATACTACTAAAAGTAATAACTATTACGTAAACGAAAAATCGCAACCATGTTCACTGCCATTATGAATAGAAGACAGTTTTTGACTCTCACAGTCACAAAATTTTGATTTCGTTTATAAAATTTTCGTGACGTTTACATGTTGACGCACAGGTAGACATCCACTGTAACAACGTAGGCCAGTCAACCTGCCCGTTACCTTGGTAACCACCATTCGTGCAGGATGTACACATAAACGTTCTGGTGGTTCTTCTGTGTGTTCAAGACATTACGAGACTGAAGAGTCATTTTAAATAAAAAAAGAAAAGGAAATCTATAATTTAATTTTTAGCTGCGTGATTTCGAAACAGAATGAGAACCATTCCGAAATGGGTTGATAAAATACAGGACAGTGACAAAAATGGGCAAAGGTATTTATGGTACTGGTTATAAATGGGTTTTTCATAGTTCTTTTTAGCATTTACGATTTATGTTTTAATCCCGATGGTACCCAGTTAATTGTAGCTGGTGGTAATCACGTCCTAGTCTACGACACATCTGATGGTTCCCTTATTCAACTACTTAAAGGGCACAAAGACAAAGTTCACACGGTATCGTATGCAAAGAATGGTGAGAAATTTGCAAGCGGAAGTGCGGATAAAACCATCATAATATGGTCAAATAAATTGGAAGGTTTGTTGAAATACAGCCATAACGACTCGGTGCAATGCGTTAGTTTCAATCCGTTGTCTCATCAGTTAGCCAGTTGTTCTTTAAGTGATTTCGCTTTTTGGAGTGCTGATCAAAAGGCTGTTCAAAAACATAAGACCAATGTAAGAATCAATTCATGTTCTTGGACTAATGATGGGCAATATCTAGCTTTGGCTTTAAATAATGGAGTCATTTCTATTAGAAATAAATTAGGAGAAGAAAAAGGTAAAATAGAGCGGCCCGGTGGAGGTGCAATATGGGCCATCGCCTGGAGTACTTTCAAAGGAGATCAAACCGATACATTGTGTGTCACTGATTGGAATAAAACCCTATCTTTTTACACACTGGGAGGGAAATACATTGGAAAGGAGCGAAATTTAGGATATAACGCGTTGAGGGTTAGATATTTTCCTCGGGGAGACTATATTTTGATCAGCGGCTTGAATAAATATTGTCAACTTTTCACCAGGGAAGGCATTAAATTGGGTATGATCGGAGAGCAACAGAACTCATGGATTTGGTGCTGTGAGGCGGATCCTTCAGGAAATTTTGTGGTAAAATTGTATACCTTAACAATGATGCCATGTCGTAATAACAGTTTTAGGCACTGGGTTGTGAAGATGGTACCATAGCATTTTACCAGTTGGTATTCAATGTAGTCCATGGACTTTACAAGGAACGTTACGCTTACAGGGAGAACATGACTGATATTATTATTCAACATCTAATCACAGAGCAAAAGGTTCGCATCAAATGCCGAGATTTAATTAAGAAAATCGCCATTTATACTGACAGACTTGCCGTAAGATTAGTACATAACTTTTAATACCCTTCTGCAAAATCTACTTATTTCAAGGTCCAGTTACCAGAACGTGTGGTGATTTATGAATTATACTCCAAAGACAGTAACGATATGCACTATCGAGCCAAAGAAAAAATACCTCAGAAACTCGAATGTAGTCTTTTAGTGATCTGCAGTGGTCATTTGGTCATATGTCAGGAGAAAACTCTGCAAAGCATGTATTTTTCCGGGGAAAAAGAAAAAGAGTGGACATTCAACAGTCCAATACTTTATATAAAGAACATTGGAGGACCACCAGGCAAGGAGGGTTTGCTTCTTGGACTGAAAAACGGACAAGTTTGGGAGGTACATCTAGATAACATTCATCCATTGTTAAAAGTATCGGTAAATGACGGTGTGAGGTGTCTGGATCTAAGTCAGAAACGAGAGAAACTGGCTGTAGTTGATGAAACTGGTTTATTACAAGTGTTCGACACAAAAACTGGAGAACTGTGTTATCAGGAAAACAACGCAAACAGTGCAGCATTCAATAATTTGTATGAAGAAATGATAGCATTCAGTGGTTCTAATATATTGTCAATAAAAGTAATGGAGTTTCCAGCACACGTACAGAAATTAAACGGTTTTGTCGTTGGGCTTTCCGGTTCAAAGGTCTTTTGTTTAAACGACTCAACTATGACTACTTTAGAGTTACCTCTTAGTACTCCCATGTATCAATTTATGGAAAAACAGATGTTCCATGACGCCTACAAAATCGCCTGTCTAGGAGTTACCAATGGTGATTGGGAAGAATTGGCTCATACCGCTCTGCAACATTTAGAATTTGAAGTTGCAAGATTGTCATTTATAAAATTGCAAGATTTTAACCATTTAGAACTCATCCAAGATATACAGGAGCACCAACACAAAGGCAATTATAACCGAGAAGTCATAATTGGTGATATTTTGGCAACGAAGGGAAAATTGAAAGAAGCTGCAAGAATGTATAAAAAAAGTGGTCACGAGAGCAAAGCTTTAACAATGTACACGGATTTGCGCATGTTTGATGAAGCACAAGAGTTTCTTGGAGCTAAAGATAACAACGACCTGATTAGACAGAAAGCTGACTGGGCAAGGAATATTAATGAACACAAAGCGGCAGCTGATATGTATATTTCTATTGGAGACATTAAAACTGCCATAGAGATTTATGCCGAAAAAGGCTGGAGCGACCAGCTCATTGAACTCAGTAGAAAATTAGATAAATCCGACAAAGCCTCCCTAAGTGCTATAGCGGAACATTTAAAAAATCTGGATCAGTCAGCTTCAGCTGCAGAAATTTATCGGCGACTAGGCGATTTGGCAGCAGTTCTTCAACTGCACGTAGAGTCTAACGAATGGGCTCAAGCATTTGCAATTGTAGAAAATCAACCGCAATTTAATCCAATAGTTTACGTGCCATACGCACAATGGTTAGCTGAAAATGATCGCTTTGTTCAAGCCCAAAAGGCTTTTCACAAAGCAGGAAAATCAGAGGAGGCTTTTAAAGTATTTCAACAGCTCACTGAAAATGCTGTCAACGAAAGTCGATTTGATGATGCAGCCTTTTATTACTGGATTATTTCAAGACAATATTTGGCCATGTCTAAGGAGAGTGGAAATAAACAGGAATGGTATTTGGAAAAGTTTCGTGACAACGAACAATTTGCGCAAATTTACTATGCATACAATACTATTCATAAATATTTAGAAGAGCCCTTTACTTCTTACATGCCCGAAGCTTTGTTTAACATTTCCAAATTTTTAGTTATAGAAACTGCGAGGAAGCAACCCCAAGGAGTATCGTTGTTTGCAATATATTTCACTTTAGCTAAACAAGCGCGAAAATTGGGCGCGAACAAGTTAGCTAAATATATGTTTGATAAAATGTTGACACTGAAAGTGCCTAAAAAGTTCGAGGAACAGGTTGAAATCGCTACAATAGCAACTCGAGCTAAACCCTATAATGATTCTGAAGAACTTTTGCCCATGTGCTACAGATGTTCCACTTACAATCCTTTGCTATCCACTTTAAATTCTTGCCTCAACTGTAAACAACCTTTTGTATATTCTTTCGTAGGGTTTGAACTTTTGCCATTAATTGAATTCTTTCTTGAAGACGGAATTGGTGATGAAGAAGCATTGAGACTTATTGAAAATAGTACTCCATCAGAAACTGAACAGTTCACTGAAATTATCAATGAAGATCAACAAACTTTAGAACTGAAGTCTTTTGAAGAAAGTGACAGAGATCCATTTGTATTTAAGACATCTGATGATAAGAAACCTGTGATTTTAAACAAGAAACAACTGTTGGCATTGGAAATGGAAAGTGTCCTTATTTGCAAATGGGGCCCTCCATTGAAATATCAATTTTTCAAGAATATTTTACCAGAATTAAACGTATCTCTTTGCAATTCCTGTTTTAAAGCTTTTCATGTTGACGATTTCGAACTGCAGTTGTTGCAGCGTGGATTTTGCCCTTTTTGTAGAGTGGCCCCTGATAGTATAGGTTTAGATAACTCGGGCATTGATAGTTTGATAGTATAAGTTTTTAGATTGATATTGATCTCAATAAAGTTTATTTTATATAAATTAAATTGCTTACTTACCGTCCTGCATAGAATCATCTAAAATCTCTTTCAACTCCTTCCAGTCGACTTCCTTATCCTCTCCAGCAATTTTTAAAAACCCTTCATAAACTTTATTTTTTTCTTCTTCTTCTTCTGCTGTCGGCTTAGCACCAATTATCTAAAAAAATACCTTTCGAATAATCTAACACCGAATTGAAAAGCCCTCAAGTATCTGAGATTTATTGCCTTTAACAAATTTTTTAATTATGGATTCAATAACAAAAATAGTTTGAGGATTGTTTTGGTTGGGAACAGGAGAAAGTGCCTCAATTTAAAAAAAATAATTAAGCAATTGCAGAAGCAGAAGTATCATTTAAAAAAAGGAATTTTATTTTGATCGTACGCAACTTACTTTTTCGTCCATTTCACCGTACCCGATTTGATGGTCATTCTCCCTAGAGTAAAGAGAAAAAATGGTCAATGACATGATTGATGGTTCATAATTAAATGGATGACACCATTGGACAAAATAAAAGTTTATTTAAAGCTTTTATTTGTTTATTTAAACTTGTTTTTGTTTAAAATAATGTGAAAATTGTGGTAAATATGTAAATAAGAGGAACATTAACTGTTCAAGATTGTTGCTAATTGTAAAAACTAAAATATAAATAGCGAGCAATAACAAAAGAAGAAGTAAAATATAAAAACAAAACACAAATATCCGTTTGAAACCTAAAAACTAACCAGAAAAGGTAATTTGAGAATTCTATACAGATCTATTTTCGTAAAAAAATATCCAATAGCAATCCTAGGACTTTTTTATCTGTATGTACAAACCTAAGTACAATATTTCACTTCAACCGCCACCATTTTAGTATATTAAAAAAAAATGTGTTAATCATAAAACATCAAAATGACACACATAAAAAAATGAGCTTTGTACAGCTGAAGAAACTTTGCCTCATTTCTACGAGATAAAAAAAGAAACTTTTTGGTAACTTTTAGGAGCAATGCTTAGAACAATTTCTTAAAAAAATTTAATATAGGATCTCCTTTATCTCTGTTTCGTTGAGGAGGTTGAGGTGGTTGCGGATACCCTGGATACCCAGGATATTGCGAATAACCTGGTTGAGGTTGTGGCGGATAACCACCGGGTGGAGGATAACCACCGGGTGGAGGATAACCACCTGGTTGAGGATAACCACTTGATTGAGGATAACCACTTGGTTGAGGATAACCACTTGGTTGGGGATAGCCGGGATATCCACTCGATGGCGGATATCCAGGATAACCACCATCCGGTTGGGGATACGGGCTTGAACCACCAGGGTATCCAGGATAGCCAGAATAAGGCGTTGAATTGCTGTCAGGTGGAGGAGGTGGATGATATTCAGGAGCTTCATCTTCGTCACTTTCATCTTCCACCTCCCTGCGTGCCCTTGAGCTAATATTATCAGAAGCATACTCCATAATATTTTGGTTCTCGGTAAAGACTCTCAATAAGAATTCTCCTTCCTCGTTCGGATCAAAAGTCGAAGGCACTATACAGTAAGTTCCTGGAGGGAGTTTAAATCGGCAGGAAACTTCACGCAAATTTATAAAGGACGGAGACCGGGCGACTGATGCGTTGTATTTAAAAAATTGTACATCCAAAGGCTTTGGAACTCTATCTGGATATGGGAGCTGTAAAGACATTGTTTTTATTATTTTCCAGTTTTAAACTGTTTTCAACTTACGTGGTAAATAGCAAAGCCAATAGTCAAAAGATCAACACCTGTGCTACGAATTTGTCTGCGATTCTTTTGCATTAAGGCAACGATGACAGTGCAATTGCCTTCATCGTCACCTTCGTCTACCTCCGTGAGAGTGATTCGATACTGTGGATTGTGCCAGAATGACTCCAAAAAGTTTCTGCAACCACCGGCGGTAACTCCTCGTACCCATTCACCTTCAAACACAGACATTTCCCATTTTTTCTTATGTCCCTCCTGCAGTTCTTCTTCGGACAAAGAATCTGGATTTAAATTACATATTTCCACTCGACTAAAGTGTTGCTGAAAGTCTTTATACGACATCCAGAACTCTCCGTCTGAATCAAAAGTAAGTCCTAATTCTTCTTTTTCGGATTCAGATATAAATCTCCATTCTGGTGACCTGTCAACGAGCCATAATGTAAAAATTACATTTAAAATATGCATTTTTAATTCTACCTATCGCTCCAGGCTCCGTTCCACTCGGATTCATTTCCCCAAGGATTCCTCAGCCTCAACAAGGGTATTTTTCCTGTCACATTGGGCGTTTGAATGTCCACATATTGAACTCTAGTTATACTGTATGCGTGACCTCTAACAAGTCCTTGGGGTGTTTCAGCCTCCACGATATTTGGGTCAGGCTATGCAAGTTATGGAAATTAAATCATTTCATAAAAATTCATTATTTTCTATACAAACCTCAATGGAACAGCCCATTAGAGAAGCGCGCTCGTAGGCTTTCAGCATGATTTGAAAGAGATTCGGAGGAGAGGACTCCAACTCGTACATTTCAGTTACTCCGCCAGTGAAATCTTCCATAGCTTCGCAGGTAGAACCTCCTTTTAGGGCTTCATACGAGCCATGCATTCTAAAATAAATTATGTATAGTATAGGGAATTATCATTGCAATATCACGTACTTAGCATAAGCTTTTTCAATTAAGGCACTCCAGAACTCGTTTTCTTCAGTTGAATGTAAAAATATGAGCTGGCCATTGTAGGTCGGCAACCTATCATCTATAACTACATCTATCCACTTGCCATACTGCCAAAATCTGCAAATAAAGGAAGTTTTACTTGAAATCAAATTTAATTGAAAAAAAATCAACCTAAAATGGAACATTCCTGCATAGTGATCATCAAAATCCTGATCATCAGGCACAATTTGCAAGAATAGTCTATGGTACAACGTTAAGTTAGCTGCGGCAGCCAATAACCAGCAGTCACCTAATTCGCCTTGTTGAACGTCAAATCTGGAGTAGCCTTCCACGAAAAATTGAGGATTGTCGCATATTTCCTGTAAAGGTTTTCTTTAAATCTGCTATTGTGTTTGGAATGAATGTTTTATTTGCATACATGTGGCCGCTTCCATTCGTAGTACCTGTCCGGTCGATGACTGAAGAAAAGAGACGAATCTGTTGCAGGAAATTCTGGATCCTCAAATAAAGTGCCATTGCGCAAATTTTCATCACGTAGCGTGTAGAAGTCCTGCGGTTGTTCTCTGGTTTTGTAGCCCGAACCGCGTTCTCCAAACTGTGGAAAATAATATATAAATCAAATTCCTTGTAGATACCTAGTTGTATACCCATTATACAAGGCGGATCAAGCATGAACAAAATTTTCACAGAAGTATACAATGTGATACATTAAAGGCATTAAGCTTAATATTTAGACTATTAACAAATGTATTCTATACTTTATGCCAACTCTGTATAAAAGTGTTTCTTCATACCAGAAATATCTTCTTTTGATTACTTTTAAAATTATTTGGAATAGTCTCGCACCCCGCCCGATTAACTAAAGAAAACCGTTTTTCGCTCGCATCGATAAACCGAAATTTAGCACCCAACAACGCATTCTCGATGCCTGGATACTCATCGACTTTTTCCAACATGGCCCCATTTTCATTTTTAAACGAAATTCGTTTCGATTTGTAATTTCGCGTCGATATTTCTTCACTTGGACGCACAGTATGTTTGACGATTTTCGAAAAACGATAAGTGGCCCGTTGACCGTGTTCCGCGTAAATTTTCACGAATTGTTCCTCAGCCACGTGATTTTCATCATCATTTTGCGAGAGTTTCCCCATTGTATAGGAACCTTCCTCGTTATTCGAGGATTCTTGTCCAACTGACTTGGAACAGGATGAGTGATAGCGGTTTCGTTATCGTGCTATTAGCGTGTTAATGAAATGAATTTATTAATTTGTTGAATGGGTTGAAACAAGGACGTTTTCCCCAAGCCCATTATGAATACCCCCATACTCACTCACCAAATGAATCTTGTATTTTCCAAAGATAAGCCGTAAATTTGCCGCAACGGAAGTCAAATCAAAAGCTTGGGATTCTTTAGTTTTCACGCATTTTTTTTTTAAAACCAATATTGGAAGCCTTGTCTTGTTAAGCTCTTCTAATGTTTGATTTTTCAAAACTTTTGGAGTAACTTTTCTAATAAGAGAAACATTTTTCTGGCTTTTTGCTGGCACCACTCGCTTCTTTTTTTCTAGGTCACAATAGCCAACTGGGCATTTCACTGCAATTGGTTCGAATATTCTTACAGAGAGGTCATTCTTAGCTTTTTCAGTTTCCACAATTGATGGACTTGCCTTCTTCCAAGAGGGTTCTTCACATTCACATGCTTTGTTGTCTTTTTTTAATTATACTCTTTGAAGAATTCTTCCTTCGGTCTACATTATCTCCAGTACGTTCCATTCTAAAGTAAACTGGCAGCAACTTTTCCTGGCTTTTTTTTATTATTGGCTCTTCAGATGTGTGTAGTTTACCATTCTTGGGAATGATTTTTTTCTGATCAAGGCTGACCTTTTTGATTTTAGGGATTTTCGAAGGCATAGAATATTTGTCCAAGTATCCCAGTACGTCTCTACGAATGTAGCTGTGGTATTCGATAGAATTTATATCTAGTTTGCGTTTAGCATATGAAATTTGACCATCGGTTTCCAAGCCTTCACATGAGCGACATGCACGGTTTAAGAAAGCGTCCCACATGCTTTAATCACGTTATATGGATTTGTGTTTGAAATAAAGACATTTTTTGCGAAAAAAATTGACATTGACAAGAAAAAAACATTCAATAATTGAATAACAAGGCTCAAAATTTATTTACTTACAAAGGTACTTTCATTAATGAATATTATATTGTAATATCTCTTTACCTTTAGTAAGTAATGTTATTAAATGGATACATTTTTTATTTCCAGAATCGGAATCCAAAGAAGATGGTCTACTTTGTGATCGCTTTTTGTCGCAGACTTCATAATCATTTGTGATGATCTTATTCGATCTCCTCTTTTTACCGCATTTCCTGCATATTTCAAATGGAAGTTCTGTGGCTGGTGGTGCATCTTGATTAAGATGTCTATAAATGGGCAATGGAGATTGCTTTCTACAATAACACATTAATTTGTCCCTTGAAGGAACTGGTCTATGTTCCATCGATGGGTATTGGAAAAGAGATGGACTTCTGGGTTTTCTCATCTTAGAAGGACAAAATGGATTCGAACAAAAATAACCTTGACCTGGAACTTTTGCTGTATAAACACCATTCTCTATTGTTTCTAGTGGATCATTAACTTTGTTATCTGATGCATTTTTTCCTACTTGAAAGTTTCGTTTTCCCTCCTTGCGATCTTTTTCAATATAATTATCTCCTTTACTACCCTTTGTACCATTTTTGTCTATAACTTTGCCCTTTTTTCCTTTCTTGTGCGATGAATCTTGTTGGCCTTCACGTTTGCCTTTTTTATTGCTCTTTTTTCCTCGTGATGTTGGATTTCCTTTGCCTGTTTTTGAATCATCTTTCTCAGGTTCAGAACCAATAGAAGATCCGAAACCTGTTACTTTCTTGGCTGAGCCGTTTTTACCATTTTTTACAGTGTCATGGATTGATGTTCCTTTATGTCTGTTTTCATTATCTGCACCACCTTGTCCTCTTGTATCATTTATTTTGTTCTCTATACCATCTTTTCCATTCTTCCCACCGTCTGTTCTCACCACACCTCCACCGCCTGTTTTCACCACACCTCCACCGCCTGTTTTCACCACTCCCCCATCGCCTGTTTTCACCACTCCCCCATCGCCTGTTTCCACCACTCCCTCACCGCCTGTTTTCACTACTCCCCAACCACCTTTTTTTATCACTCCCCCTCCGCCTGTTTCAATCACTCCCCCTCCGCCTGTTTCAATCACTCCCCCACCACCTGTTCCTTTACCTGCATCATATTTATTATTCTTTTCACCATTTCTTCTTATGGCTCCTTTTCCATTTTTCCTTTTATCTCCTGCTTTTCCTTTTTCGGCTCTTCTTTTTTCATTTTTGCCTCCCTGTGATTTATTTTTTACATTTTTTCCTTTAACATTATCTAATTTTACATTATTGGGCAAATCGGGTGCAATTCCTCCACTAATAAAATTTGAAAATTTCTCCCTGCATCCAATGGGTATTGCAGTTGGACAAGGAGGACAAGCTCTCCAAGTTGTACAGCAATATTGGTAATTGCCACTATTGGGGCGTGAGCAGGGTCTGTAAGGAGTAACGCAACTGCTGATTGGATACGAATCAGCACTTTGTGATCTAAAACGTGAGAAGCAAGTCTGGGGCCTATTCGAACATGGGGAACAGTCAGGAGGCAAGTAACAATAGGGTATACAGTTCATTTGTACTCATTTTTTCTCATTTCATGTTTTTAACACTAAAAATTTTGGTAACTGATAAATGTCAGTAAAAAACGATTATGATTCTGACAAATATAAAAGTTGCAGGTGTTTAAAAAGACACATTCACTTACCTCTTGTGCAAAATCCGGGAAAAACTTTTGCAAAACAATTAATTGACAATAAATGAAACTCAATATTGGTAAAATTTAAACTCAGTACTTACCCAAGCATTTTGTTTTTGCACCTTTTGTGCTTGAACGACCGGCTCCTCGACCGCGATATCCTTTACAGAAGGATAGAGCGGTGCCGTTTGCCAGGTCTTAGGATCCAATTGCCATCCATACCCGTTGCCGTGCCAACCGTAGCCATTTGATACACAGGGCGGTTGTTGATAATGAATGGTTGGGTAGGCATTATGATATTGTTGCCACCCAATTGCCACGGGTGGCTGGTGAGGATACATAGCCATCAAGTCTTGATGAATTTGTTTAATTCCTGTAAAATTTGTTGATTGAAAATAATTCTTTGTTATTTGTTTGAACGGGAATTTATTGTTAATAATAGGTGATAATTAGTATTTTAGTGAGAGTATGCTAATGAGGATAACAAGTATATAAATGTGCTGAAATAATATTCAAATGGTATCGTTTTATTTAGCATTATACGTGGTCTTATGATTAAAAGTGTATCATATGGGGACGAGATAAACAGGAACCTCATTACACCATAACGAACCAGCCTTAAAAGGGTCCAATTGAATTGACAATAAAATTTCTTTAATATTTACGTTAAAAAACCCGCTTAATCGATGAATAGTCCTCCTACATAACTAATTAGTTATGTGGGCAGATTTTCTAACGCAAATTTGTCTGAAATAATCAAGAAGCTTCGTATATAGACTCTAAAAATACAGCACACTGCTCGTGTACAAAAGAAAATTTTCCAATAAAGAATGACCTGAATATTTCCCGCTGGTTAAATGACGTGACATCTTTTCAGAGAAAAAAATAATTGTCATGTTTTTTCCAGTCGGAATACTATTAATATCCTGGATGCTTCTCTAAATTTGTATATACATTTAATATTTTGTCTTATTTTCAGTCCGTCAGTATTGTAATTTTGAGTTCATCAGTTACTGACGGACTTTACTATATCAAAATCATCACATATGATTGATAAATGACCACCCTATAGCTAACCTTGTCGCTCACCAGTGCCCTTCAGAGTTTTAAGAATATAATACCAATGATAAGTTAAAATTGAGCTTGCATCATGGTGAACACCTCCATCGAGTTAATTTTCCATGGTTAATTATATAAAATAGGTCACGAGAACCTTCAAGAATCACGATTTTTTTCTCTTTTAATCCACCGAGTTCCTAGCTTAAATATATAATCCCATATAATTGCATATGTATGTTACAGAGCTAATTGAGCAAGTAAATACGGTTTTAACGTAAGAACCATGAATTAGTAATAGAAAAATCTAAAAATAAGATATACAAATAAACAATATGTGAAGTTTAGTTAAACGCGATTGATTTTTTAGAGTTGTAACGTCATCTTCTTTGTTTACGTTAATTTTTACTGATGTTTTCCCATAAAACTCATTTAAAAGTCCACGAATATGGTGCAATAATCGTTAAAACTTAGGCTAGGCTCAGAAGAGGAAATTCGATAAACGAGTTTAACGTTAAATAGTTTTATTATTATTATCCCTAGTTAAAGGTAATAATAAAGTATTAACACGATACAATTGATAGAACCTCTCCTCTTTCCCAAGCGAACCATTACTAACACGTAACGACTATATTTACGCACCTTGATGAATAATAAAACACTCCCAACCTCAAAAAATGTAGTTCGAAGGACCAGCTGACAGTATTTATCATTCACACACGTAACACAATCACTATTCAAATGCTATTTGTAGTGCTTAAACAGAAACTTCACGTGTTTACGATATAACAGTCATTGAACATGTGTGTAAGTGTTTTTATTTGGCAAAACTAGTCCTGCAGTCGTCGCAATGTAATTTTAGGCTAAGGAGAAACAGTGCTGTCAAGGTCGTTTCGGCCTGTGCAAACTGGAGGGGAATTACGATCAGAATCGGATGTGAAATAATTCGGATTTTTTTATTCTTTGTGTCACTGTTATTTCGTAGTGTTTCAAGGCAAATTTGGATTAGAACGATTTTCAACGAAACTAACATGTTTCATATATTTTTACCTTAAGCTTTTTTACACTTTTATTGCTTCGTTATCGAGGTTTTATTAATAAACAATGATTCAATAAGGAAGTGGTGCGAACGCAATAAACCTTCATTAACGTTTTCGTATATAGACAAAATAGAAATTTTAAAAATATACTTACAGTACACGTTAAGCGTGAAACTGGCACAACTACCTCTGCAGACTTGTACTGCACCTTATAAAATGTTAAAAACCATTTTCTTAATAATCTTTTGCTATGGATTTCTAAGTAACAATTAATGATTCACAGGACAGAGAGGTATTCAAAAATCTGCAAGTAAACCTTATTAAAAATTCAATTTTTGTTCCATTAACTAATGGGACGAAATTACAAACAAATTATTAGAGGTTCATTATAGTTAATCTAACATAAAGTTTATTTACATTTACATAACAATATCATTATATAAAATATGAAGAATTGGAATGGTTACAACAACGTTAATGTTTAAGCCTTCTAAGTACTAACAATCACCTGTTTATCATCTATATAAACAAAACAAGAACTAAATCATTTAAATAAAAATGCAACAACAGACGAAATGTATAGTTAAAACAACTGTAAAAATTGACTAGCTTACACATGTAATAAATTTTAGTCAAATTTGCACAATTCCTTTAAAAACGACCACATTTAATTTCAATTTATGGTCATCAACAGGCATTATTTTTCGATAAAGATTGATAATAACCGGCCAAAACGTCCCAAGCTTTTGGTGCCATAAAACCATCAGGTGGATATTGACCGTTTCGTGCCAAAGATCTCATTTTTGTTCCAGAAATAAATTCGAAATCGCTTGCTCTTGATGGATCATAGAAACTCATTCTTCCTTCTCTACGGTCATATGCTGCTACTCTGAATGGAATGATTTCTAAATCTTTTAATCCTAAAAGAAAACAGATCACAATTTAGGACAGAGCTATTTCATGTATGTGCTGTATTAACCTGGTGCCATTCTAAGTACTCGTCCTCCATGAGTGCTTTCAAAAAGGTTACCATCAGGAGATGCTTCCTTACCTGCAGGATGTGCCATGCCTGCAGGGTCTCTTCCGACTATATAAAAGTTCGCACCTGAAAATAAATAAATATAATTTTTAAAAATCAATTTTCTAAGATTAGTAAATTACCGGCGTTCATTCGAGCTTTAGCGTGCCACTGGACTTCTGTAGGTCCAGCATAAGACATGGGACTAGGAAAAATCGCTAAAACTGTCGAATTCTTATCTAAAAGTCCTTCCTCAAGCACAGCAAGATGTTGTTTTATCCGAATTGGTAAAGGAACGTCATCGTCCTTAATCCAACCCCCTAAAAAACAGTCATTTTATTGTAATAAAAATTCAATAATGAATTGTCATTCTACCTAATGGGTGAAGAAGCAAAATGGGTTTCTTATATCCTCTATCTTGAAGTTGTCTCTTAGTGTCGTTCATAAGAAGAGCGTGTCCGTTATGAATGGGATTACGTAACTGAAAGGCAAAGACAACATCTGCGCCCATTTCCTTGAACTTTTGACGTAGTTCATTTGGAGTTAACCTGTAGAGAATCGAAATAAAAACACTGATTGAAAAATTATCCGGATTATACCTAAATTGATCCAGACCGTCTCTCCATTGTATTCTTTTAAGAACTTCAAGTTCACCTCCAACTAACCAATCTCCTGAATCAATTATCATTTTTATATGAGGATGATCTTTGTGGGTGGTACCTAAATTACGAATTAATTAATAAAAATTGACCTAAAAACTTAAAATGTAAAAGTAAATTGACATCATAAATCTGTATTTTTTTGTTAAAAATCTTAAAAATCTCCTATTTGTACAATCAACAGCCGACATTAATTTAGTGAAAGTGTTTCTTGCATAAGAACACTTTCACTCAGACACAATCATCAGAAAAAATTAATTCTTACCAAATTGCCTGGATATTCTTTCTTCTTTTCTATGATAATAAAATTCCGGTTTTCTTAAGATTGCGTAGCACGTTTGTTGATAAAATAGGGCTACAGCCGAACTGTCTTGCAACCTTTGAAGCAAATTTCATCAACTCAATATCGTAGTGGTTTCCACCTTTGAGGACTTACCGTTCTTTGTCAAGTGTTGCTAAAGGCAAAACAATGGCAATACTTTGATTTATGGGATTGCCATCTTTGAGCAAACAATTAAAATGGATGGTCTGCAAGAATTCATCTTCTCTCATAAAGCCTTTTAAAGGGTACGCCCAACCTTCGCTCAGAATCTATATAAGAGAAAACAATCCTTCTTGTTGAGTCATGCCACATCAGCTAATTAATAGGCTTAAATTTATCAGAACTTTGATAAATTACTACGTAACTTTCTTAACATTTCTATGAAAAACTTACCTGCAACCATTGCAAATCCAGTTCTGTAATCTCTAATTTAGGCAAAGTTTTCGCTTCTTCTTCGGCACTAACCAATCTATAAGTTGGAATAAACAATTCTGGAATACTGTCTCCACAATCTTGAACCACTGGCACTATTCCATTATCTTTTAACATTTCAATTACTAAATTAGTAGATTCTTCTATTGTGTACTGTCTAATACCACTTCTGGTATGTTCAATGGTCTTTACGACTAATTCAGGGTTGTTTGGAGTCTCATATACCTGATCAACTCCAGTGAAACCCTTTATAATCCCTTGTTTTGCCTTCTTATACAATCCCTTCGGATCACGTCGTTCACATTCTTCAAGTGGAGTGTCTACAAAAACCTCAAAGAATGGCAAATCGCTTTCGGCATGAATTCTGCGTGCCACTTCGCGATCTTCCGCGAAAGGTGAGACAAAACTGCACAAACATATTTGACCTGCATCTGCAAAGAGTTTCGCCACTTCCGCTACACGTCTAATATTTTCCTCACGATCCTTTTTGGAGAAACCTAAATCTTTATTTAGGCCATGTCTCATATTGTCGCCGTCCAAACTATAGGCAGGAATACCATGTGAAACTAGGTAGGCCTCAAGTTCAAAAGAAATAGCTGTTTTTCCAGCGCCAGATAATCCTTTTAGAAATTTTAAAGTATATTTTAAGAGACTCAAAATTGAATTAATAATTACCCGTGAACCAGACAGTACAACCTCGAAAGCCCCTAAGGTGACCTAAAATTTGTCCTCGTTTGGCCCTAGTGACAATATGATCCTGTTTGGTCACGTTGGTAGCGACTTGAAGTCCTGTTTTCTGTTTTTTGTATACGTTTTCCATAATATTTTCCATTTTATTATCTTAACAGTACGCGTCAGATGTCAACAGGATAAGAACGACACTTTGCCTGCTTATGCAGGAGAATAAGCAGAGAGAAAATTGTGGAAACACTTTTAAACAACTTTAACACAATTAAACCGGGTGATTCAAATAAAGGTTATTTTATTTCAAGTATCAAAAATCTGTTTTAAACTGGTATTTTCGCTTTAGGCTAATTTCAAACTCAAAAATATTTTATTTATTTAAATTTTGATATAATTTTAATAAGAAAATAATAAAATGTTGTTAAAACTGGAATTTTATTTGGACAACCCGTTCTTTAATAAAATTGACGCATGCGTATAAACATCCGTTCTGACATTTATCGAAGAAGTTTGATATGAAGTTAGCCGTATGGAAAATGTCCTATAATTTCTAGTTTTATTAAAGTTTCATTAATTTATTAAAACACAAGGATTTAATTTTCAAATGAATCATCAACTAATAAGATTTTTATTTGTACACAATTGGCAGATAAATTGCTGGATTGGATAATTTGGCGAATGCGCAAACTGATATTTTGGCAACATATAACTGGTTGCATATCCCATAAAAATCAATCTTGCTTTTTTTTATGTATTATGTATATTGACATTTCACATATCTAGGACAGAAGAGTTATAATATAGTACACATTGTGTTATCACCTGAGTTAAGCGGTCCCCTTTTCAAAATAATATGGGATTTCTCTAGTCCTAGTACCCCCTCTGCAATGGACCACTTTCGTCTTTCCCTAGGGAGAAAAAATCGATTTTCCAATTCAGGTGTTATGAAATTAACATGTTTGTCATGATTTAGGAGAAAATCCAAGCTTTTCCTTAACAAACGAATAAATATTTATCAAATAAATACAATACCTTTAAAACCCGAGCAAATTCATTTTCATTTACCAATGGAATTGGAAAAATTGTCGCAAAATATCCCATTTTCTCAAGTGCCGACCGAGTTATATCTCCATTCCGGTAGAGAGGTAGAGTTTTAATTCCCAGGACTCTACAAGTTTGGTTNAAAGAAAATTTTCCAATAAAGAATGACCTGAATATTTCCCGCTGGTTAAATGACGTGACATCTTTTCAGAGAAAAAAATAATTGTCATGTTTTTTCCAGTCGGAATACTATTAATATCCTGGATGCTTCTCTAAATTTGTATATACATTTAATATTTTGTCTTATTTTCAGTCCGTCAGTATTGTAATTTTGAGTTCATCAGTTACTGACGGACTTTACTATATCAAAATCATCACATATGATTGATAAATGACCACCCTATAGCTAACCTTGTCGCTCACCAGTGCCCTTCAGAGTTTTAAGAATATAATACCAATGATAAGTTAAAATTGAGCTTGCATCATGGTGAACACCTCCATCGAGTTAATTTTCCATGGTTAATTATATAAAATAGGTCACGAGAACCTTCAAGAATCACGATTTTTTTCTCTTTTAATCCACCGAGTTCCTAGCTTAAATATATAATCCCATATAATTGCATATGTATGTTACAGAGCTAATTGAGCAAGTAAATACGGTTTTAACGTAAGAACCATGAATTAGTAATAGAAAAATCTAAAAATAAGATATACAAATAAACAATATGTGAAGTTTAGTTAAACGCGATTGATTTTTTAGAGTTGTAACGTCATCTTCTTTGTTTACGTTAATTTTTACTGATGTTTTCCCATAAAACTCATTTAAAAGTCCACGAATATGGTGCAATAATCGTTAAAACTTAGGCTAGGCTCAGAAGAGGAAATTCGATAAACGAGTTTAACGTTAAATAGTTTTATTATTATTATCCCTAGTTAAAGGTAATAATAAAGTATTAACACGATACAATTGATAGAACCTCTCCTCTTTCCCAAGCGAACCATTACTAACACGTAACGACTATATTTACGCACCTTGATGAATAATAAAACACTCCCAACCTCAAAAAATGTAGTTCGAAGGACCAGCTGACAGTATTTATCATTCACACACGTAACACAATCACTATTCAAATGCTATTTGTAGTGCTTAAACAGAAACTTCACGTGTTTACGATATAACAGTCATTGAACATGTGTGTAAGTGTTTTTATTTGGCAAAACTAGTCCTGCAGTCGTCGCAATGTAATTTTAGGCTAAGGAGAAACAGTGCTGTCAAGGTCGTTTCGGCCTGTGCAAACTGGAGGGGAATTACGATCAGAATCGGATGTGAAATAATTCGGATTTTTTTATTCTTTGTGTCACTGTTATTTCGTAGTGTTTCAAGGCAAATTTGGATTAGAACGATTTTCAACGAAACTAACATGTTTCATATATTTTTACCTTAAGCTTTTTTACACTTTTATTGCTTCGTTATCGAGGTTTTATTAATAAACAATGATTCAATAAGGAAGTGGTGCGAACGCAATAAACCTTCATTAACGTTTTCGTATATAGACAAAATAGAAATTTTAAAAATATACTTACAGTACACGTTAAGCGTGAAACTGGCACAACTACCTCTGCAGACTTGTACTGCACCTTATAAAATGTTAAAAACCATTTTCTTAATAATCTTTTGCTATGGATTTCTAAGTAACAATTAATGATTCACAGGACAGAGAGGTATTCAAAAATCTGCAAGTAAACCTTATTAAAAATTCAATTTTTGTTCCATTAACTAATGGGACGAAATTACAAACAAATTATTAGAGGTTCATTATAGTTAATCTAACATAAAGTTTATTTACATTTACATAACAATATCATTATATAAAATATGAAGAATTGGAATGGTTACAACAACGTTAATGTTTAAGCCTTCTAAGTACTAACAATCACCTGTTTATCATCTATATAAACAAAACAAGAACTAAATCATTTAAATAAAAATGCAACAACAGACGAAATGTATAGTTAAAACAACTGTAAAAATTGACTAGCTTACACATGTAATAAATTTTAGTCAAATTTGCACAATTCCTTTAAAAACGACCACATTTAATTTCAATTTATGGTCATCAACAGGCATTATTTTTCGATAAAGATTGATAATAACCGGCCAAAACGTCCCAAGCTTTTGGTGCCATAAAACCATCAGGTGGATATTGACCGTTTCGTGCCAAAGATCTCATTTTTGTTCCAGAAATAAATTCGAAATCGCTTGCTCTTGATGGATCATAGAAACTCATTCTTCCTTCTCTACGGTCATATGCTGCTACTCTGAATGGAATGATTTCTAAATCTTTTAATCCTAAAAGAAAACAGATCACAATTTAGGACAGAGCTATTTCATGTATGTGCTGTATTAACCTGGTGCCATTCTAAGTACTCGTCCTCCATGAGTGCTTTCAAAAAGGTTACCATCAGGAGATGCTTCCTTACCTGCAGGATGTGCCATGCCTGCAGGGTCTCTTCCGACTATATAAAAGTTCGCACCTGAAAATAAATAAATATAATTTTTAAAAATCAATTTTCTAAGATTAGTAAATTACCGGCGTTCATTCGAGCTTTAGCGTGCCACTGGACTTCTGTAGGTCCAGCATAAGACATGGGACTAGGAAAAATCGCTAAAACTGTCGAATTCTTATCTAAAAGTCCTTCCTCAAGCACAGCAAGATGTTGTTTTATCCGAATTGGTAAAGGAACGTCATCGTCCTTAATCCAACCCCCTAAAAAACAGTCATTTTATTGTAATAAAAATTCAATAATGAATTGTCATTCTACCTAATGGGTGAAGAAGCAAAATGGGTTTCTTATATCCTCTATCTTGAAGTTGTCTCTTAGTGTCGTTCATAAGAAGAGCGTGTCCGTTATGAATGGGATTACGTAACTGAAAGGCAAAGACAACATCTGCGCCCATTTCCTTGAACTTTTGACGTAGTTCATTTGGAGTTAACCTGTAGAGAATCGAAATAAAAACACTGATTGAAAAATTATCCGGATTATACCTAAATTGATCCAGACCGTCTCTCCATTGTATTCTTTTAAGAACTTCAAGTTCACCTCCAACTAACCAATCTCCTGAATCAATTATCATTTTTATATGAGGATGATCTTTGTGGGTGGTACCTAAATTACGAATTAATTAATAAAAATTGACCTAAAAACTTAAAATGTAAAAGTAAATTGACATCATAAATCTGTATTTTTTGTTAAAAATCTTAAAAATCTCCTATTTGTACAATCAACAGCCGACATTAATTTAGTGAAAGTGTTTCTTGCATAAGAACACTTTCACTCAGACACAATCATCAGAAAAAATTAATTCTTACCAAATTGCCTGGATATTCTTTCTTCTTTTCTATGATAATAAAATTCCGGTTTTCTTAAGATTGCGTAGCACGTTTGTTGATAAAATAGGGCTACAGCCGAACTGTCTTGCAACCTTTGAAGCAAATTTCATCAACTCAATATCGTAGTGGTTTCCACCTTTGAGGACTTACCGTTCTTTGTCAAGTGTTGCTAAAGGCAAAACAATGGCAATACTTTGATTTATGGGATTGCCATCTTTGAGCAAACAATTAAAATGGATGGTCTGCAAGAATTCATCTTCTCTCATAAAGCCTTTTAAAGGGTACGCCCAACCTTCGCTCAGAATCTATATAAGAGAAAACAATCCTTCTTGTTGAGTCATGCCACATCAGCTAATTAATAGGCTTAAATTTATCAGAACTTTGATAAATTACTACGTAACTTTCTTAACATTTCTATGAAAAACTTACCTGCAACCATTGCAAATCCAGTTCTGTAATCTCTAATTTAGGCAAAGTTTTCGCTTCTTCTTCGGCACTAACCAATCTATAAGTTGGAATAAACAATTCTGGAATACTGTCTCCACAATCTTGAACCACTGGCACTATTCCATTATCTTTTAACATTTCAATTACTAAATTAGTAGATTCTTCTATTGTGTACTGTCTAATACCACTTCTGGTATGTTCAATGGTCTTTACGACTAATTCAGGGTTGTTTGGAGTCTCATATACCTGATCAACTCCAGTGAAACCCTTTATAATCCCTTGTTTTGCCTTCTTATACAATCCCTTCGGATCACGTCGTTCACATTCTTCAAGTGGAGTGTCTACAAAAACCTCAAAGAATGGCAAATCGCTTTCGGCATGAATTCTGCGTGCCACTTCGCGATCTTCCGCGAAAGGTGAGACAAAACTGCACAAACATATTTGACCTGCATCTGCAAAGAGTTTCGCCACTTCCGCTACACGTCTAATATTTTCCTCACGATCCTTTTTGGAGAAACCTAAATCTTTATTTAGGCCATGTCTCATATTGTCGCCGTCCAAACTATAGGCAGGAATACCATGTGAAACTAGGTAGGCCTCAAGTTCAAAAGAAATAGCTGTTTTTCCAGCGCCAGATAATCCTTTTAGAAATTTTAAAGTATATTTTAAGAGACTCAAAATTGAATTAATAATTACCCGTGAACCAGACAGTACAACCTCGAAAGCCCCTAAGGTGACCTAAAATTTGTCCTCGTTTGGCCCTAGTGACAATATGATCCTGTTTGGTCACGTTGGTAGCGACTTGAAGTCCTGTTTTCTGTTTTTTGTATACGTTTTCCATAATATTTTCCATTTTATTATCTTAACAGTACGCGTCAGATGTCAACAGGATAAGAACGACACTTTGCCTGCTTATGCAGGAGAATAAGCAGAGAGAAAATTGTGGAAACACTTTTAAACAACTTTAACACAATTAAACCGGGTGATTCAAATAAAGGTTATTTTATTTCAAGTATCAAAAATCTGTTTTAAACTGGTATTTTCGCTTTAGGCTAATTTCAAACTCAAAAATATTTTATTTATTTAAATTTTGATATAATTTTAATAAGAAAATAATAAAATGTTGTTAAAACTGGAATTTTATTTGGACAACCCGTTCTTTAATAAAATTGACGCATGCGTATAAACATCCGTTCTGACATTTATCGAAGAAGTTTGATATGAAGTTAGCCGTATGGAAAATGTCCTATAATTTCTAGTTTTATTAAAGTTTCATTAATTTATTAAAACACAAGGATTTAATTTTCAAATGAATCATCAACTAATAAGATTTTTATTTGTACACAATTGGCAGATAAATTGCTGGATTGGATAATTTGGCGAATGCGCAAACTGATATTTTGGCAACATATAACTGGTTGCATATCCCATAAAAATCAATCTTGCTTTTTTTTATGTATTATGTATATTGACATTTCACATATCTAGGACAGAAGAGTTATAATATAGTACACATTGTGTTATCACCTGAGTTAAGCGGTCCCCTTTTCAAAATAATATGGGATTTCTCTAGTCCTAGTACCCCCTCTGCAATGGACCACTTTCGTCTTTCCCTAGGGAGAAAAAATCGATTTTCCAATTCAGGTGTTATGAAATTAACATGTTTGTCATGATTTAGGAGAAAATCCAAGCTTTTCCTTAACAAACGAATAAATATTTATCAAATAAATACAATACCTTTAAAACCCGAGCAAATTCATTTTCATTTACCAATGGAATTGGAAAAATTGTCGCAAAATATCCCATTTTCTCAAGTGCCGACCGAGTTATATCTCCATTCCGGTAGAGAGGTAGAGTTTTAATTCCCAGGACTCTACAAGTTTGGTTTCGCGGGATCGGTCGCTTCCATTCCCTTTTTCGTCTACTTTTTTCTTCATCCATAGTCGGTCTGCTTTCCCTATTATGGAAATTGTTTTTCATTATGAAATTTTTACTGATGTCTTCTTGTTAAATTGGATTGCCTCTATTCGGGGAAAAAGCCTTTCTCTACAAAAAAATTTAAAGTATTGTTGAAATATTTAGAAAATGTTTTCAAAACATTTTAGATTTTGTAAATTTATTCAAATGTAAAGACAATTTTTTACAATATCCTCATTGGATATTCAGGAAGCATGGCACACTACCAGTCACCTTTCAAATCATTTTAATAGTTAATAGTGACAATTGACTGTTAAATTAAAAATATTTAAAAATTGAATCCAGAAAAACTAATAACAATTTTGTATTTAAGCGCGTGCGTCCAATATTTATAAGGGTATAGACAACCGGTCCAAGTATATCCAGTCGACACTCGCTTTCCTTCTGTTGTGCTTCGCGTCCCGAATCTATCCAGCTCGGAAAAATCCGAAGAAGTCCGGAAAGTTTAAGCCAACTTTGTCCCTTGAGAAAAAATAAAATTGTTCATCAAGAGATGCCAACCGAAAAGTGACAGTTAATCTGCAGTAGATTTTATTCATCTGAAATTGCAATTGAACAAAAAATTTTCAATTAATCGTAACTATGTAGCAGGAAAATTAACTATTGCACCATGTACGAAATAAAAATAGTGTTTGAATAACCGTTAATTAACAGTGAGTTTCAGGAGAAATCACTATTACAATTGAGGCCCCCTCGCCCCCCTGAAAAAATGAATAGTGTATTTGTGTTTGCGTTTGTCGCATTCATAGCGTTTTGCGGTGGACTTTCAACGCCGGCCTGCGTTTGTGACAAGAGAGAATGTGAAATTGTTAATGAGGTGGATTGTCCTGGATTGGGAGTGGTGGTTTGGGATCCGTGCAAGTAAGCTCACAACCACTATTTAGGGTTTTTTTTTCATTTTTTCATTGAATCGATTTTGTTGTTGTTGTTACACAACATCGTTTTACTTTAAGGTTGTTTAACGGCACAGTTGCGTGCTTGAAAATATTACTCAAAAACTTATTTCCTACACTTTCAAATGGTAATCATAATCATTGAATATTCATGTAGTTATAAGGTTTGATCGTTTATTAATTTCATGTTTATCTTGATTAAAAAAAGAATTTGGACAGACTGTAGTGGTACTCATAGTACTCGCAGTACTTTGGTGTGCAAACACGACCCAAAATCTGAATGGGGCAATTTCTGGATTGAATTGAAACACTCGTATCTTTAATTATTTTCGATAAAAATTGTATTGTTAACCTACTTGACAGCTATTCAGAAATAATTAATGGAAATACAATTGAATCTGGTTATAACGAATCAAAAAATGCAACAAAATGGGTTCTATAAGCGAGTTCGTTACATGTGTCATAGTCACTTTATGAAATCCATTCTTTCATGAAAGGTTTGCCATTTGTTGGTAAACTTTACAGTACTTTACTTTACCATTAATAATTACTTATGTAAGATACAGGCTTAATTTCGCAGAAAGAAAAATGAGGCAAAGGAAATTGGCCGCAAGTTTAATATACAAGTGCCCAAACTTTTCATGAAGCAACAGATTTTATTAAGTGACATTAAGTGACAACATAAACATTAATTACTTAAAAAAATTGAATAAGGGATGTTTCATATAATCAAATCTCCCAAAAGAGTTTGACAATTCCTCTTCACGATCTGTTTATAATTTTTTTCACATTTCTATTGAAATCTGATTCATCAAATCCCAGAAGAAATGTTATATTATCATTTTAGATAGGAATTATCATGTTTTCCCCATTATTCAATCGGACAATCCCATAGGTAGGACGATAAAAACTTCTAGAGAACATCTTTAGAAGGATCCTGTTGTATTAAACATTTGTTTTTTCTTTTTAATACCTCTTTCTATTGAAAATCATAATCAGAGATTTTCGTTGAAGATTTTTTAAGTGGTCGTTGTACAAGAATAATTATGGATTTTTAGCAGAAATACGTTTATCAATGACCCACACGGGAAAGTAGGAGCTTTCAACTTCGGTGAAAAATTGCTTTTTTTTTAGAAGCCCGCTTTCCAATAGCTATTTTAAGGTAATTAAAGGTTGAATTTTGACCTAGTTATCAGCTTAGGCGATTACGTATTATTGATTAAAATGAGAAATGCCTTGGGACATTTGTGCTGACCTGTACCGGTCGTCTTCTTGTGTTCGAAAAGGCGAGGAGATCAATTGAAAATCGGAAAATGAATTATTCCAAATAAAGCCGATTTGGAGAACTGGAAATTAAATGTGCTGGAATATTCTAGAAGAAGAACGGTAAATCGCATTTCCGATGACTTGATTGGTGAAAATGAAAGGAGGGAATACAATCTCGTGTCAACATTAATTCTATTTATTTTTGAAACTCATGCTTTGAACTCGTTTCGCTTTCAACGCCCAACAATAGGTTCCTTCTAGTACGAAATACGTAACGTTTTAATTTGAATGAAGACAAGTTTCTTCATTGTTAACGCAAATGAGGCAAAGTTTCTCTTTATCTTTTCGAGTCAAATATCCTTACGTAAATTTAACGTCGTAATTTAACCAGACTGATACAACACAACCAGACACACGTTATTATTTAAACCAGGAAGGTTCTATTTGTTTATTTCAGTTTAGAGAAAGGGAAACTTACCTTAAGTATAAACAAATGAGAAATTATCTTTTTTCGTTTTCGAGATAGTGGCAGTGCCACATTATTATTCATTTTTATCACTGACAACGAATCGGAGAAAGTGTCGTTTTACAGTGTCGACTCACAGCAAAATGTCATTTAATTTCAAAAGGCATTTTTCTCCATTTTAATGCCTTCAAAAGACTTGGGGGGCGAGTACTTTGCTGTTGAAAATGGGGGAGACGTAGAGATACGTTACATACACACAACCACACTCACATTTATACAAGATATGTTGAAATTTAACCATTTTTTTAACTAAATATTTTGTTCATAGAAGAAATTAAAAATGCATTCCCGTTTCAATTTGACCGTGCCTCGTACTTAAAAAAAAAAAAAGTTCCTCACCTAAGGTTTCCTATCAGTTTGCGTGTTGTTTAAAATTAATTATAATTAACGTGGTTACTTAAGAAATTAGATTAAATTACGTTACACCAAACTGAATTCTGATTTAGTTAAAATATGTGCACTTAATTTCGCAAAATTACTGCTGTCTAACTTGAGTTTGGTTTGGCTTAAAGTTGTATGAAATTTAAATTTGAACGTCGACATAGTCGAACTCCAAGTTAAAACCATAGGCCACTCGATTTATTAGAAAGTTTTAACTAGGGCCCAAAAATTGTGATGTTTTCTCAAACTTTTCATAATTTATAAACATATACGATGACCGTGTTTTTAACGAGTTTCATATTTTCCAGGAGAGAAACTTTCTCAATTTTGGCATTAGATACATAACTTGGGATTCTAAAGATAATAATTGACATACTCATTCAATTTTCGAGTTAAATTTAACACGTAATTTACCATTCCTTAGAGATTGTTTGTAGGCCCTTCTGAATCTTCTGAATGATATTTAGTTTCAGGCAGGTGCTTCGCAGAAATACTGCTTACAGGTCGCAATTAATTGCTGCTGGAGTAAGTTAAGACCTGAAATTATTACTATCCAGCGGGATTCTTAATAAGCTCCATCAATATGTAGGATGGAGGTCATTGAATATTGTTTCACTTAACATTTTCCTTATACGAAGGAAATTTTAGAACGTATTGGGATTTTTATTAACTTCTAACGTAAGTTTCCGTGAGTAAAACCATTTGATTGAAGGTGAGGAAAATGGTCATTACATTGTTGTTCATTTTTTCAGTTAATTTGCTGCATATTTGATGACCGTCCAACTTCAAAATTGCTTTTCAATTATTAAATAAAATTGTTATTTTTTATTTATTTACTTTTTCCGTACACAACATAAATATCACGTAACATTGTAACTTCGATTAATTGAATTATTAAAAGCGAATTATAGTGGGTGTCGAAAATCTTATGAACCTAGCATTTCATCCTTCAGCTTCAAAATTTTAAAGAAATTAAGTGAAATAAAAAACAGTGACAAAAGTTTTGAAGAGAAGAAAAGGGAATGTTAGAAAGTATAAATGTCACTTTGAGATCAAAACTGAAAAGGGTGCCAAAATAAAAAAACAAACGAAGTAACTGAAACCTATATTACAACTTAATATTTAATGGATGGCGATCAGAAACTCAAAAATTGTTGAATTAATACTTTCTGAAGTTAGCAGTGACAAGAATCAGTACAACTGGAAGTGATACTGGTCAGAATACTATCTTTATGAGTTTACAGTGTACATGTTGGTGCCATGAGGAATGATCATTAGTACCGATTATGTCAAACTGAAATTATTAAAAATGTCATTTTTCACTCTAAAGTAAAACCGAATTAAAAGTAAATAATATGTTGGCAAAACCTTCTAAGTATATATTCTAATAAAAAGTACTCGCTTTCAAATCCTGAAGCTGATGTCATACACCATTCAAGGAGAATTTAAGGAAATACAGCGAAAGCACCTCTGTAGACATGTCTTCAAGTGTGATGATTCTAAAGTGAAAGACAGGAGATTGACAAAAATCCCATCACGGATCGGTATTTTATGTTTGTATTATTTTTGCTATTTGCAATCTTTTCAATTCGTCTGGATTTGGAATTCAATCTCTTTTAAATTTCTATGATGGAGAAATAGGTCAATCTTAGATTTAAACATATGTCATCGCTTTTCTAATTCGTCTGGCATAGTGAGAACATTGTGGACTGTAGGTGGTAACATTGTGAAATCTATTAGAATGCTTTCCATGTCCTGTAAAGTTCAATACCTACCTTTTCACTTAAATTTATTGGATCAGGTTTATTACAAGCTTTCTCGCTATAATTTATAAATAACAATACCAAAAAAAATATATGTTTCGCTTCCAACCGAAATCGACTAATCCAAATGTTTTTTTTTAATTTCCCGTAGGAAAAAATCCTATTTTTGTAAAAGGTTTAACAATTATCAACATCAATTTTGCAGTGCAAAAAACACACTTTAAACCTATTTAATTTATATTTAATTGACTTCTAGTAAATTAGATGGTTAATGGAAAATTTTATTTTCCAATAATATTGCCATTTGGGCTGCCATAAAATTAGCAGTGAACATACATTTTTTGATTTAATACATGCTGTTATTAACTTAATGATTTGTGCATTTTGCATTTGTATATTCGCATTGTTAATATGGCCCTTGTCCAAAGTTCCATTAAAAATTTCACACTAGCTTAACGGTAGTTTCTACGATTTCCATCGCTAGAAGACATTGCCGCAAATACCTCAAAGGGGAGTAGTGTCTTATTCGTTGTGGCCCTTAAAACTGATTGAGGCGTTACTTTTCTAGATTTTCATGATTACAGACCCTAAGAGTTCCTTGTTTCAGGAATTTCGCCTTGGAGAATTAACAGGAACACTTAGCCAGCAAGAAATAATCTGTTTTACAAGTTTTAACAAATATTCCCCTAATTCTACATAAAACTTACAATGCGTTCTTGTACAAGTTAAAACTAGATAAAATGTGATGTACATCATATTTGGCTACCTGAAATTTACGTGACATTTCTGGATAAAATCATCATGCCAGTCAGTTGCTATGCATTTGCAAGTATTTCGGTCCCGTCCCAATGTAATTCTGTTTCCGACTTCAAACGGTTAAAATGCGGGAATTTCCTGCTCTCGCAATGACAACGATTTCACTCACGTGTATGTATGTGCGTCAAGCAGGAGGAAAACCGGGAGTTCTTTGCTGCGCTCGTGTCCCGTTCTAATTGCGTCGCAATAAATTCCTAAATTAATTAAAAATTTACGTATACGAATTTAATTTATATGACGGTAAACTCGTAAATGAAATGTGAAAATTGAACAAAGCGCGCACATTCCGCTATTTCAATGTTTTAAATAAATTATTCATTGGAATTTAATTTTCCGCACGGGAATTTTATTAATTCACTGTTTCTTGTTTTGGTTGCGTGTGCATGTTGTCTCCTGTTCGGCCAGGATTTTGTGCGGGCGGGAAGCGACTTAATTATTTATAAATGTACTTTCTGGAAAAAAATTGGATCTGACTACTTAATTAATAAAACTTTCGTCGAGAGAGCGGTAGGGAGGCAAAAAAGTGAGATTTGAAAAAAGTTGAAAAAAATAACCGTTGAATATTCATAAACTATAAAAATGGAGATGGCGAGAATTCGGACCATTTCAGTGGCAATTACAGCACTAATTATCGCTTTATTGCCAGCTAAGCTGTAATTTCGTTTAAGCAAACTTTGGCGGGCCCCTTCATATCTTAAAATGGGGACGGCTTTATCGGCGCTTCCTTTCATGCAGTGATGTATTTGTTAACAGTACTTTGATGATAAGCTCAATTATAAAAATCCAGTTAGTTCTCTGTTTGTGAATAGAGTTTTGCGCTATTCTTCGGACACTGTGTATACGATTTTTACAATTTTCCAAGCTTTTAAAAAAGGACAGAAACGAATTCCTTTTTCAGTTAGTTTTTGGTCCAAGTTCAAAGCTTGATGATCGACCATTGAAGGTTGATAAAGATCTTCATTTAAACTGTTTGAGCGCTTCATTTAAAAGAGCCCCACAGGCAATATGTTAAGGGCGATGTTGAATGTGTATACACCCATTGATTAAACAATGATTGAATTCAAACCAAAAGCTTTCAATATTGGTCGAAATCTCGTGGGGACAACCAACTTCGTCTATAAACGTATACGAGTTTTTAACCATTTGCTAGTAAAGTTTTATTTCCACGGAACCACAAAGTTCGTTCTCTAATGCTATTAATTAAATCAAACATCAATAAATAGTGAAGTTTTTAAAAGCATTGAATGCAAACACTCACATTATTTCAAAGTTTTATGAGGTTGATTCCATCAAATCAGCACATTTAATAAATGCAGCCTCCAATGCCATGTAGAACATCAATAACCAACAATATCGGATATTATCATCAACCGGAACACTAAATCTTAATTACGTTCTGTTGATTTTGGCTGGAAAACCGTTGTTCCAAAACAGAATTGTAGAAACTTGCCCCTCAGTATGTTTGATCTTTGCATATTAATATACCCTTGCTATTGAAAACTTCTTCAGATAGACGTTCAACAATAATCGAACATTATCAATGAATTAAAAAAGGGATCTTCCCTATTGGCATATTTATAAGAATTATGGAAGTGTGAAAAACCATCCCCGTGGATTTATTCAATCTTTTTCAATTAATTTTTAATACCCTATTTTGTAACAGCCCCCGCGGGGCCATATTGAAATATCAAACCTTGGCCCGTATTTTTTCCTTTCAAGTAATCATTATTTATTGGAGTATCTTCTCGAGAAAATAACTTTAATTGTTCTTTTCTGGTATTCATGTTAGTTTTTAATTAACGTTTTGTGAGGAAATTTTCCACTTGAAATAAAGGCGAACAATTAAACAAAGCTTCGAATCCTTATTTTCCGTTGTCATGTGACAGTTTCATAGTCGTTTTTCCTTTCCGTGGGGAATGTATTGTTTCATTATTTTTAATTTTTATCACTCTCATCTGACACGTTTCGCTACTCTATTCTAGTAGTGTTATTTTGAAAAGGAACGAGCCGCCTGTTTTAATGTTGTACACCTTCCTCTCTCTTGTAACTAATTTTATTATTAATTAAAATATGAATTAATAAATTTTGAAATGAATATGGGAGTATTCAGTAGATTCGCCAGTCAGTAACAACAAAAATATGGAAAAAAATGTAAATTTGATAGGAGGGTTTCTACACTGATCAACCATTTATGAAAATTGCATGCACATAAAATATAAACTTTTATGTAGATTTTCTATAGTAGTTACATGTGAAATTATTTCTGGTCGACATTCGAGGATTTTTAATGGAAAAATGCACACATACGTGGAATATTTTTGTTCCAAGAGAGGTAGTAAGAACCGATACCAAATTTTTTCGAAATGAAAAACATCGAGGCAAAACATATTCAAATGGAAATTCCAAAAAATTCTCAAGAAAACAGTCCCGTGTATTACGAATACCATAAATAACAATTTTATTTTATTTTGTCAAATCTTAGCCTGTAGGTTACTAGGCCCATACATTATTAAAATACTTTTCCGGAAGCCTGTAGATCTTGTAAATTTGTTGCAGAAATTGCAAAAACACTAAAACCGAATGTGATCAAGTGTTCTTCTCATGTTTAGATACTTTATAAAGTGCCCTGGTGTTTGCCTTTTTTGTGGATGCCCCTCAAACCTAAATCAATCTTTTCACATTAGAGAGTCGTCTTAGTCGTGTCCAATGAAAGCAAGAAAAATTGGTTCGTGCAAGGGCCGCTCATTAATAATGCAAAGAAAAGCCTCACTCTTTCTCTCTCTTTCTTTCACGTTCAAATGATCGTTCGGCGCATTTCCCCGGTTTCGTATATATTTTAGTTCCGCAAAAAGTTCCGAAGAACGTTAATCGATTCACAAAGTTTCTTCCGGACATACCATCGTTAATCCATTCGATTCATAGAGATCGATCTCTCGAGGCAAATTAGTTAGAAAAATATGCGAAAAGTTTTTTTTTGAGTTAAATATTTGCCTGATTGCTTGTTTCAAATTCAAAATGTTCTTTAAACGTGACTAAACTGAATGGTTTCGGCAAGAAGTAACTGGACAGATTTGCCAGATTAATATCGTTCACAAACGTAGACGTGCTGAAAATCGATGTCGCCTTCACGTAAACTGAAAGATCGAATAAAAACAATTTGACAAAATTGTACGTAGATACCTGGTAGAAATTTAAGAGTTTTAACATTTTCCGGTAGTAAACTCTCAGGTGATGTTTATAATTGCTAACTAGAGGACCGTGCTGAGGGAATTTCGACTGCAAAACTTTAAATAGCTCCCTTGTAAAGGCATAAGTTAATCTTGCCAAACAACCTGACATAGAACATTAATGCATGCAGTCAGCTGGTCCCTAAAGGAATTTAATTTATGCCTCAGGCATGTTTTGCCTTTATTTCAACTTGAAATTGTTCTAATAATTATTCAACGACCCCGTTTAAATAAAACCTGGATCTCAATGTCCATATCCAGCCATTGTTATCAGGAACGTTCCTAAGTAAGTTTGTTTAACCTAAAAAAGAACTGTCTAGGGATCGTCCCAAATGGGAACATTTATTCCGGGTCCAGCCGTCCTTTTCGTGACCGTTATTTTTATTTTAGGGACTTCTATGTGTTCAATTTCGATCCAAACTACTTGTCTCAAACAATAAGTTTACAATATGTCAGTTAAATTGTTTAATATACAAGTTGTGCGTGTTCAACACGTAGTTTCCCAACTAACGTCCATAGAGTATCATCAGTTCGCAAAGTTAATAATGTATTTTTTTAAAGTTAACGAACTATTATTCTGGATACTCACCTTAAAGTCCATACTTCCACTCGAAAATATTTTACGTTAGATTTAATAAATTCGCGCCAACGAGGTGCAAGTTTTTTTTTATTTCAATTCAATGGAACTCTGTGATTCTATTGTAAAAGCAAAGAGTTCGCTGAATTGTCAGATTAAGGAAGCTATTATGGATTAGACAGGCTGAATGATCATGGTTCTTTTGGTTCCAGTTAAGTTCTGGCAAAGCGTTTTTAGACTGCCGAAAATTGAACTAATCGTTTCCAGATTTCCTACACGTTGTAGAGCGATTAACAAACAGTTATGTATAAACGACTTAATATTCATTCAAGTCGTGCTATGCAGTAACCATTTATTGGATTTCGTGCCTTCTATTTTCATGCAATAAAAATTTTGTGAATCCATTCCTATACATACAATTAGTCGACAAAAATCCGAATAATACTAAATGACAAAATAGCAAAAGCACCTATATTTTTCGTCACTAAAAATAAGTAAAAATATTGGAAATAAGAGATTCCCGTTTCGAAATACGAGGATGAATTGAGCCATCCATTAACAATAATAGCATTGGATATAAAGCCGGCATGTGCTTTTAAGGTTTCGCTGACTTTTTCCTAAAAATCGCATTGAATAGGAAAAGAAAATCGTTAAAGTTGGACTGATATTAAAACTTAATCTGTAGAAACTGTAAGTTTTCGTATTGTATAAGAATTTTTCTTGTTTATTTTTCAGTATTTACTAACAAATAAGTAATGCAAATTTTCTCGCTTTTTGTCTAAATAATAATGGACAATGTTTCCAGAAAATTTTCCAACGCCGTATTTAATTTGTTTGAGCCCTTTTTATGTTAGTGCCAAAAGAAAAATTGTACCCAGAAAAATCTACTTTAGGGAAATTAAAAGCTGGAGGAGATAATATCTGGTCTATAAATTACCTGTCGCATAAATTGCAAGTTTTGGAATTAAATAAAAAGCTTGGCATTTTCTCCCTCTTTTATTCTCTTAATGGAATAGAATACTTTTGAATCTCCATCTCGCTTTCTCTTGCAAGAATTTAATTCACTCTCTGAAATCTCCATTTTGTTGTTTTTTTTTCACTCACTCTCTCTCTCTCTCTCTCTCTCCTTCTCCCTCACTGTCTCTCTCGAAAAAACTACAAGGACCTTTGACTAACTTGATGTTTAATTAATTCGATTTGGGGAATCAATTATGACGGAACGCGATGGAAGGAAATATGGAAATTTTAAAGTTTCCTTCAAATTCCAATATTTCACTTTCGAGTTTCACCATAATTGATTCCCAAATCGAATTCATTAAGGCCCACGGCTTAAAATTAACAATTTTCTCGAAATTATAATTGAACAATTTCGAATCGATACTCGTAAATATGCAGCAAAAAAATCTACTTTCTCGCAAACTATTGGAATCAGGTTGGTTTTTTAGGTGAAACTAGGCGAAATTGGGAAATTTTCCTGGATCGAGCCAAACTTTTTATTGACTTCCCAACTGAGAATAGTCGTCAGCCTCGTATATGTTTGTAGACAGATCTAAAAGCTTTGTAATGTTTATGTGCAAATGAGTGAACCTATTATCCATCCAATCAATATTGAGAATAGAGGGAATTTTGTTTCACACTGACTCTATTTAGCATACGAACAAATAAATTGTAGTTTTATTCACATATTATTCGATTTCAATAAACAATAATGATAATAATATTAATATTTATTACTAATTTTTATAGAATTTCTGACCCGCAATAATTGAATGGCCCAAAGCGCTTTAGCTACAACACAATTACACATTTTACTAAAGAAAAACTGCTATATTACCTTTAAATATATATAACATAATAAGTAGGGAAAATTTTACTTTTTTATTTTTCTTAAATTTTTTTTTTCACTTTTTAATGTTTTCAATACTTAACTGTCTTACGGGATAGTGGAGTAAGAAGGGGTGCTGAGTGGTGTAACTAAAACGTGATTTTTGTGTATTTTTGAGAATTTTTTGAAATTTTTCTTTTTTCAAAATTTTTTTTCATAAAAGTTTCGTTCTAGTTTGTTAACCATAGTCTTTCTCTACTTATCTTTACTCCGAACATCTTTTTTCGTGGAATTCTTTATTCGAACGAATCTACAAACCCGTTCGAATAAACAAGTTCACGAAAAAAGAGGTTCGGAGCGAAAGTATGTGTAAAGAAAGCACAGATATGGTTAAAAAACACAAAAAAATAGTGTAAAACCCACTTTTTGAAGTGAATTTTCCGGGAAAGTTTTTTTGAGAAAATTCGATTTTTCCTCATCTATGTTACGTTTAAAAGTAATAAGGAAGTGTCCTGAATTGAAATTTTTTGAAAAAACAGTTTTATTAAAATGTCTCTAAAGCGCTTCGTCACCGAGTCAAGTTAGTCTCAATAAATTTTCATTGAGATATTTGTCAACTAATTGGTCAAGAACTCGAAGATTTTCCTTTCAGGGAAAAAGTTTTTAAGATGGTTTCTTCTATGTCGTCTATATATATCCTTTTTCAATGGGATTTTAGCGAAATCATAATAAATAAAACTCAGAAGCCGCCATGTGTGGCGAATAGAGTGCATAACACACCATACTCACTACTTTTAAAATTTCGTTGAGCTCCGTTCAAAACTGTTCAGGAAAGAATATTTTTTTTTAGATTAGAAATCAGCTGTAACGGTGATCAAGAGTGGTTCTTTTACTTCGAAATCTGCTCCTTTATTGTCATCATTTATTTAAGAAAAGTACGTTTTTTGAATGAATGAAGTAAGTATTTTATTGAATAGAGCAAGAGTTCTCTAAGCCAGCTTGGACAAGTATTTCTAATTGTGCTGCTGAATTGGTTGCCATCAAATAAATGATTAGCTCCAGATTGTGAAAATTCGAAAATTTATAAATAGTTATTAGAGCTAAAGTAACGGCATATATCCTGCAGTTGTTTTCGCGTAAAAGTACAAACATCCAATTTGTCCTAAGAACCATATACCTTCCATTTCGTTTAAGACCTGATGTCAGCCTTTGACGTAGCTGTGTCTTAAGTGGGTTTTCAATAGCAAAGATTTATTTTACAGGGTTCTTCCCGCTATCTGCTAAAATTAACGTGAATTTACTGTACAACGGAATACTTTTATCGCAAACCTTTTACGTCCTTTGAACTTAATATGGGAGAGCATATAAAAAAACAATTTTTTTTTAATACGTATTATAGTAAAGTAAAGGTAAAAATTTTCAATTTTTACCAACAACTTTTGATCGTAGATACTCGATTTGTGTGATTTAAGCGTTGCCTTCAATATATTTCCCTATTTCGATCGGTTTTGTGACTCAATATTTACATTTTATTGGCAACAAGGTTTATACATAAATATTTTCCAGTGTATATACCATTTTGACACAAAGAGCAGGTAAGTCGTAGTACAAGATTCCTTTTAAATGGATTTTGTGAGTAATTTCAGTGGTAAATAAATAATTTTTCTGTTGTTAAATGAGTATCATAATCGTAACTGTTATGCGTAGCTTAAGGTTGTTTTTTCTTAAGGAAACGTTCGGTAATTCGGGTCGAGAAGATTTATGTTAATGGATATTATTCGCCTTTAAGGGTTGAACAAGCGAAAAACTTCGGTGTATAATTAATCATTTCGGAATTTGAAACGGCCGCAACACCAACCCTCCGTGTCGATAAAATTGATTTATTTTTATTGCAGAGAAAAGGTATGATTAAAGTGACGTAATTTGAATACTTTCCGGATGAAGACAATCCGCTTAAAATATTCAAAATCCTTTTAGGAGCCTTCAAAAAAAAAAGAAAAATAAAATAAAAACAGCATTGGCGCTCAACACTTTTTAATGTTTCCAATCCGGGCCCCGAAGCAAAATAAGCCAAAGTACGAGATTAGCATATTTTTCCGTGACGGAATTTTTTGGCTTAAGCTGTGACGTAGACAAACTGGCCTAAAGGGGAGGGCGTTTTAAAATTCCTTCAGTTCCGGATTTTTATTCCAGAAATTTACGTACGATTGTTTATTAATGATTCCACGAATCTTTTCATTTAAGATTATTCAATAAGCGATACACAACAACAACAACAACAACAACAACAATAACAACAACGAAGGACGACTTCAATGGATAAAGCAAGCGAGCGAAGTGAGAGGAGACGAATTCAATTTCGTCTAAAAGTGCTAATCTTGCAAGACGAGCTTCCTCCGAAAACTGTCGTGAAAAGTTAAGTGAATATAGAAAATCCTTTTCGCGCGATTATATTGAAAGATCGAACCTGATTTATGGTACCTTCAAAAATTGGAATATTCACTGATGTTCATTTTTGCACGTGGCTTCGTTTCAATGTCGGCGCCCTACATCAAACCAGAAACAGTAATAACCATTCACTAAAATGAATAAATTATTACTGAAGCCAAAATGGAAAAAAAAGCCAACCGTCAAAAATATTCATTCCTACAGGGTGACTTAACTAAAAAATTCTTAGCAGCTTTTGCGACAGCCCACTTAATTTTCTGTCGAACAGATCTGCTGGATTTACCGTTTGAAACGCCACGTGTCGTATATCGAAAAGTTATGAAACGTCTATCGAATAAAATCGGTTGAAATCTGTTCGGAAAATAAAACTGAAACAATTTAAAATTGAACGACATTTGCAAATCGCAGTTGGGAAAACTTGCAGCTGAAACGGAAGTCTCGGAAGCTCTGGAAGTTATTCGATCCGAAATTACAAGAAACACATTTCTGTTGCAACAACAAAAAAGAAAATCTGATTCACGTGAAGTTCAATTTCACCTTTACCTGGTTTTTGGAATTTATCAATAGGCAACGAATGGATATTAATCAAAACCGGCCTGGATATTGGCTAATTAGCTCTTTGAAAGCCGAAAATTCTCGGGGGTATAATCGAATGAAGGCGGTTTTATCTATTGAAAGAAACCCATATAATCCGAACGTTCTGTTTCCCCAAATTGGGTTTCATTAGTAGACGGTGAAAAAGCGTTGGTGGTCCTTTAGGTACAAGATTAATGGTCCTGCATTGAATTTATTGATTTTTCAGGCGTTTCACAAAACAAATCACACTTGCACAGAAAACAATTAGAGTTTTTGGTATCCAATTCAGTCAAAAACGAAAGTTTCAAAAAGAACTTCAAATCAGATTGAGGTCCATCCAATGCAAAATCGTAATGTTACTTTAAAATTTATACAATTCTCAGTACGCTCGTGTTTATGTTAAACTTATAATAGGAATTCGAAAATGGAATTCATTAAATTTTTAATAAAAGATTTTTCGATGTTTGCATTATCCGCTTTTACAGTATAATGGAGTGTCGTAAATTCGCCTTTTTTCAGTCTTAATCTCTTTGTCGTTTTTTTCCGTCAAAATTTTATATGAACGAAATTCAAGTACTTTGAAGCCTGAGTAGATATTTTAATCGTTCTCGTACCTGCCTGCACCTTTAACGAATTTTTCCATAAAAAATCTTTTAATCTTGGAAATTCAAGCCTCAACTCTATTTTGGTTCATAAAATATCATATTGGAGTTTCCATAAATGGAAATATATAGCCCGAAAGGGCGAATGAATGTTTATATAAAATGGACCATGCGTATGAATATTAAAATAAACCTAAATATAATTTTTTTATTTCAGTTTTTAAATGAATCAGCGTCATTTATTATTTTTTCATGTTCAGCTCATGCACGAAAAAAAAATTAATTTTTTCGACGATTACCCACGCTTCTTAGCGGACCCATCACAGAAAATTCAATTTTATTAAAAATTTTAAACATTCCATTCTAAAAATTTAATTTAAACAAGACTAGTCTTAGTTTCCTGTCAGTGAACAGCAGCGGGAATTAAAAAAAATCACAATATTGATGCAAAAACGAGAAAGGAGCGTACTTGAGTATTTCGTTATTAAAAATTTTTCCAGCAGGAGTAAATTTAATAACAATCGTCAATTCTGTTGATGTAATCCAGAAGGATGTTTTCCAAATGAACGATTAAGGAAAGATTTAACAAACTGAACAACTCTTTGCCAAGAGATCGGCTAAACCGAAAGTAATTGAATCCATAAAAAGTTTTTAAACAACTTTTCGACTTTTATGTGAACATATTTTTGAACGATTTACGCGTTTGTAGTATCTGCCAAGACCGGTAAAAGTTTTGTCTTTCACCAATACATCATCTTTCGCGTCAGGGAATGCAGGGCTTACAGTCTGTTGATCAAGCTGCAAAGGCAAACCTTCCACCTTGTTCAAACAATCAATTGAATTTGTATGAATATTCTTTACTTTTAATAGTTTTAAAATAACAGTTTCCATTATTGAATTCATTAATCATTGAATAACGTGATGTGCAACGAGTGCAGGTAAAAGTTTGGACACATGAATTGCAAGCTGATGGACAAAGAGACGAGCTTTTAATCGAAAACTGTCATCGGCCTGATGATAAATGCTTGAAAAATGCTTAATGGTTTCCTTAAACATTATTTTTAGTAAAATAGCTTGTTCACGAAAGTGCCAGTATAGGAAAAATATTTGAAATATTCCCGCCTGTAAGCATATCCAAACAACAATAAACTTTAATTAATTGGATGTTATTTGAGAAAATATTCTAGGACAAATTAATGGAAATTAATACCATGGAAAACGATGCTTGAGGAAAATATGTTTAACGCCACCAATTTTTCGATGTAAAACTATCGATTTTCAAATTAAAAATAATCAAAGAGCTTTAGTAGTGGCATCCATTAAAACTTCGAAAAAGAAACCATTAATAACGTTGCTGCTTTTAGGTATAAATTTATTAATTAACTAACAAAAGACCTTTTATTATGATTTTATCGCACAAAAAACTTGATTATATCTATAGTTTGCAGCCCACATATTTTTCGATTGATTCCTGCGTACTATTTGAACTCAGATTTCCAACTGATATAGAGGCTCAATTTACCGTTTCCGCACACGTAAGCAAATTACCTTTTCTCAATTTATAATTCCCCTTTGGGCCGTCAGTTTTAAATAGCTACCAGCTTAAGTTGGCCCCGATTGAAACTTTAACCAGAGCAGGAATTTAATCGGCGTTGCAGTTTCGAAACTCGTCTACCTTTACGTAGAAATATTTTTAAAATGGAAACCGATGCGTGGAGGCAATAAATTTCGTTTTCCTGCTACTGTATGGGGGGATGCTAGATGCACCCGTGATACGTCAAACGAAAAGGGTAGGAATATACGTTTCGCCGAAAGTGTTCACGAATCACGTGTGGAGCTAAGAATTATGCGACGTCATTGAGATAAGCACAAAGTAATATTTTTCAACTCCAAACACACCTCCTTAATTTAGTTTTTTTTCGGTTCGTTTTAAAGCAAGCAAACTGCAGATTTACTTAATTCGAAAACGAGTTTACACAGTGAAATATTGCTGACGACATGGCGAAGGAAATTGCATGAAACTCAAACACCTTCGGGCTGACGCTGAAATTAATTGGGAACGATGCAGGAAATTTCTGAGTTAATTTAATCCGAAAACCGGTAAATTGATTTAGCCACGCCAATCGATGAAGACTAAATTCTACAGGGCACTCGACCGAACCCGAAAACTGAGAGAGCGACGACTGAAATATTAAGAAGTTGTTAATTTGGGATTCTCCAGGCGAACTTGGGGAGTGTTTTTGGACAATTTAACGCCTGTTAATTTAACCAAATATGACTAAAAATGAAACGGGTCCCAAGAAAACGTTTATCTATGTCTTCAGTTCAAGGGTTATATCAATAATTTCATTTCAGTGAGATGAACTACCGCATTTCTAGACACAAATCGGGACTGTAATGAGACTGTTGTATTAGAATTTTTATACAGGAGAAAATCAATTTAAATTCAACAACCTAAATAGACAAAATGGGAAGCAGAAACATCTCATGCAATAATCTTTTCGGCGTCTCGCAATAATCACTGCAAAGATCTTTTATTTATTAGGCAGGAAAATGGTTGTTTACCCGTGCTCGATTCCCATCATTCATGTAATTGCGTTCGTGTTATTATAAGTATCTTTTCCCAACAAGATGCAAATCAGACGTTTTAAACTTCAAAGACCCGAAACTTTTCAAGTAACCCTGACAAATCCTGTCCTGTTGGATAAGTTTGGCTCATTAGTTTCAAGTCGCCAATCCCTAATCGGAAACTGAATTAGTCCACTGTCAAATAATGAGACAGTTACAGCCTCGGGCGCCTAATGACGGCCCGTCTCAAATTTCACTTTTTAAAAAAAAAGTTTCTCTCAAAAAAAATTAAGAAGGCTTTTTTGAAGGAACAAAATTTTGAGGATCATTTTTCGTATTGAATACCTACCCGATGTGAGAAGTACGAAATAACGTTTCTGAATGAAAAAGCTTCTCTACGTCTTCGTTGAGATTATTAAGGATTTGATACCCTGGACACGGCCTCGTTTAGAGGGCTTAATTTGTCAAAAAAATACCTCTGAAGTTATAAGCGGAATTGGCTCGCATCAAAAAACTGTCAAGGTTCAGAAACGAAATTAATTATCGGCCACCCGAAGCGGTTTTAGGTTGTTACACCCTCAATAAACTTAAGGCACATTCTATGAAAAACTTAATTTAATCAAGAACTCGGTGGTTAAAGAGAAAAAGGAACCTCTTGTATGAAGTTTAATACAGGGGTTTGTACACATAAAGTGACTTGTTTATGTAAAGTTATCAGGTATTCGGACTAGTCGTAGTACATAAAAGTAGACTATGTATTTTTAACTAAAATATATAGGTACTTGAGTTACCAATTTCAAGGATTTAAACTATAAATCCAAAGAAGAAACTCGAGGGTAAATAAAATTTTATGTCTAAACCATTTATGACCATGGACAAGGATGTTACCTAGTTCCTAAAAAGAAAATAAAAACTTTACGAGGAAAAAATATATGTAATTGTTGCAGGTGTTGTCAGGAATGTGCAAAAACAGAGGGCGAACCATGTGGTGGAGATTTGGGTTTCAGTGGAACCTGCGAGCCGGGACTGTCCTGTCAACAACCCGGACCTACGCCAAGTGAAGGCATTTGCAGACCAATGATGTTTAACAGTCACGAAGATACGTGAAATACCCTTGTATATATGTAAATGTGAGTAGGTATTCAACCCATTTCTGTTTTGCTAAACAAATTAACTTTTCATTCAGTGGGGTGCTGGAAACTAATTTATAAAATTAATAATTTCACGATTAAACTCGACACGAAAATACATTTCAACAGACAAACTTTCAAACGGCACGTAAAATTTCCAATTTACGTTTATCAATTTGCAGGGATTCGCTAGATTATGCTGAAGGGGCTTCTAGAATAAACTGAATTTAAAATAAAATAGGTTTAAGGACAATGACGATATTTCCCAAACCGAGAGATGGATTTGGTGTGCCGAGAGCGGAAAACTCCTTTTCGTCTTTGCCCGATCCAAAGCCGAATTTGCATTTCTGGCATCGACGATAATTAAACGCGGTCTTACAATACACCTTTCGAACGTCGAACGTCGTAATCCCTTAAATAAATGTATATAAGTTTTCGATGGCAAACAACAAGCAAACTTAATTTGACGCGTTTTAGTCTCTTTAAACTTAGTTCTCTCGCAGTAAAGTTTTCCGCCCAGTAGCATGCAGCAAGCAGAAGCACCAGTTTCTCTCTCTCTCTCTTTCTATTTGTGAAACTTATTCCTTGTAATCGCATTTTAAACTATCTTTGTTAGTTAGATACGAGATATCCAACTTTCCAGACTGTTTGCTCTCCAACGCCGGAGACAAACTGTTTATCCGGAAGTTTCGGACCGGCATTCGAACATTCACCATTGTTTTGCAACCAAATAAATAATTAAGTTTTTTGTTACATTTGTTTGCAGACGATCGCCCTTAATGTACCACCAGCAAGCAAGAACTGGATCATCAAACAAACATGTGTAAATTTTCGGAAAAGTGTAATCTATCTAATTGAAATGTAGTTGCTACTAGTCTAGTTGTAATTACTAAAACAAAATGTATAAAACCCTTGAGAATAACGCCTTAAAAGTATTATTTGCTTTATACATTTGATTAAAATTGTTAGTTGTTCGTTTGTCCAGTAACTAGACCAAAAGGCTGGATAATAAACCTCTGTAAATAGCAACTCAAATGAATGTGTAAAACAAGAAATAGCCCTGAGAAGTTCTAACTAAGCTAAATAAAGAGCTATTTTATGGAAAGTAGTCTATGAAATGGGATTTCCTCCATTTTCAAATACGAATATTTGATAATACATATGTATATTTGTTGACATTTTTAGGCCTATGTAATTCTATGTGTATCGCTTATCAATACAATTGTGACTGCTGAAATTTATAATGTATAAATTTGTGACAATACTCTTAGGCGAAACACTTATAAATATAAAGTTTAAAATGTATAATGTCCAATTGAATGGTGTTTATTTTGTCTTCAAAGACGATGTATGTATAATCAATAAATTGGTTTTATTTATATATTAACTGTTATGGTATTTTTCTTAAGAATTTTTAATTTTCGTTTCGTTTTAATTTTCGAATCCGCCATTTTGAGTAACTCGCTCAACCAGGGTTGTATTACGATAATGAACAAATCAATCAACCCTAGCGGTATGTAGTAACAACACAATTACACAGTTCCCAAACAATAATGGATTGAGATTAGACGTTCAACATTACATTAATTATTACGATTGGAAAACGACCCCCCAAATAAGTAGCTTTAGTAGACTAAAGATACTATCATGGCCATTAAAACTCCAATTAATGCCATTCAAAAACTTCACACACGCATGCAATAATAACGAGTAACGTCTCTCTTGTGGGGCTCAATTCCCTTTGTTCCCAGTAACAGCTATGACAGGCAAATGAAACTAATTTGGGACCTGAGAGTTAGTTTGTGGCTAAATACTAATTAATACATATAAAAGGAAAGGAAAAATGATTGCCAGTTTTAGCATTGAATGTATGTATTATCTTTAACCCGAGATAATGTTGCAGAAAAATAAAGGGGTCTTCGATGTTTACTCGAAGAGTTTTAATCGAATTTTAATGAGGAGAACACTTTGGGCGACCACGAAGGGTGTCGGAAAATTGCTTAGGGTTATTCTGGTGAACAGAAAAGTGGCAATTAGAAAAGTTTAAAATGGCGTTGTATGTTTGAAGTTTTGATTTTCATTACCTATGAGAAAATTAAGAAAAACAAAAATCTATCATGGAAAAACAAGAAGCAAATTTTAGTTTTGAAATTTTTACAGTGGAATTATTAATTATCTTTCGAACCCGTTATCTACAAATAAATAACTCTTCTGGAGCGCAATTCTTAATTTATGGAGCTTAGATATTCTATAAAAGCCTTTTTTGTTGCTTGAATTCCTACAAATCTTAAAAGGATTAATTTCAGGAGTGTTTGCAACTGAAGCTAGCTAATTATAAACTTTCTTTGTTCTTTTTCTACATTTCACAGAAATTTAAAACGACTATTTACTCTACCAAATTAAAAAACCTTTTTTTTCAATTAACGTAATGTAATTCGAGCCAAAGAACTAAATCTGTGGCAGTTTGACAATTAGGTTTGAACAGTGTCATGGTCAAAGCAGAGCTCTTGTTAATATCGCTGAAAAAAAAAATAATTAATGTAAACATTAAACTGTTGACATGGGTTTGTATACTATAGACAATAGAATGGAAACTTTTAATGAACAGCTTATAAATCTGCAATTGAAAATGGAAACTGTCATTAACTAAAGCAGAATTTGCGGTTGACAGGGTAATTTTGCGAGCAGCAAAACTCGCTCCGTATGATAATGAAATATGAAACGGAAACTTGGGGTTCCCTAAATTAAAATCGTGGAAACTAAAAAACATTGGGCTCGAGCCCTCATCTTAGTTTATTCCAGTTATTCCAGGTTGCGCAGCGCATTATTAAAAAACCTCGCAAGTGATTTCAAGCAATTTTTTTTGGATATACGCAGACTACCATCAACTATTGTAGGATTTGCCTATGCTGACACTTCAATTTCAAAGTTAAACCGAATTTGCCCGGCCGGAGCCCAGTGGATTTTTCCTTGATCGTGGAGAAATAAAGAGAACATGAAAGGCAAGAAAAAAAAAACACTGAATATAAATTGTCTGACATAAAAGCCTACAGGCGATGGAATTGACGTTAATGTTGAACGAAAACGTCCCGAAAAGGAAATATTTAAAGTGTAATCTCGAAAGTCGGAAAGGGATGAAATCCATAAAACCTGATTGTCCATTCCCATGTGTGTTGTATCTGAGCCTATAACATTTTGCTCGAATAAACGATTGGGATTCACCCCCTCAAGGAGCGCAAACAGTGTCAAATTCCCATTTCAATCGACTTTAAAACCGAATTTGTAATACGGAAATTCTTTGCGAAATGCGCTTGGAAAAGCATGAATTTTCTTTCGACATATGGATTTTGACCTCTAATCGAACAGTAATCACGACAAAGGAGCAAAAAAGATAAGTCCACTGATATTTCTCACAATAAGACGGAAGAAGGTCCAGATAGAAAGCAAAAGGCTAACGATTCTCCTGGGGAACTTCCTTCTTTTCCCAACGATTTCCATACCATTAAACCCGTGCCTTTTGATCTTTTAAGCGGAATTTTAGTTGTAGATTGTAAATTGTACTTGTTAAGAGAAAATAAAATACTAAACAAATTTTTATCAAAGAAAAAACTCAATGCATCTCAAGGGGCAACGTCTTGCGAAACTTTTCATATCTATAATGCGTTCAATATCCCTTAAATAGCTCTAAATTGTAAATGAAATATTGATTGGATCAAGGAAAATTCATGTTTCCATGCAATAAACCCACGCGAAGAATGAAGGTAGCTTAGTTGGCAAAAAATTTTTCTAGTTAGTTGGCTTGAACTAAAACATCCTGGTTCTTGTTCGTGAAAGGGTCGCCAGTTAATTTCCCTGGACGCCATTAAAACTACGTCATGGGGTAGTTTTTGTTAATATTTTAATCACCAGTTGCATTTAGAAAAAATCTGCTTCAGTTTCAGGTTTCAAAACATTGTAGTTTTTCCTTTGGCCCTTTTTACTGTGATTTATTTGAAAGCGAAAACCCTTTAGAAAAGTCTCGACTTTGAGTGTAGACCATGAGGACTCTTGAGCTTTTATAGCAACTCGTATTTTATTTGCATTTTCGCTGGTTTTTACCCGCACAAAAACACGACATCAATTATTAAAATAACATGTATTCTTCAGTTCTTTGGAGCTTTCACGTTTCCATCCATAGTGGTGAAACTGGCAACGAATATGTTGACCACTGTCACAAGAAAAACACAAAAAAGGACATAATTTTTAACCCGTTTCGCATTGACAGACTTGGATTTTCCTTTAAAATAATAACGACCTTTAAAGATTATCAGCATGGCAACGGCTACCTGCAAGGTCAAAGAAATGATTATTAAGGTCATCGTGATATGGAAAGTGTGGCTTTTTCGATTAAATTCCAGAATATAGCGTAGCTGATTCGCATTTGACGTCAATAGAGCGATATCCATTAATCCTGCAAAACGATCAAATAGAAGGATAATTAGTTTGAAATTGCGTAGCACAAAGATTTTGCACCTTGAGCGGCCGTTTTCTTTCCTGCAATACCATATAACGACACCCTCCTCGTATTCTCGCTAGAATCCTCCTCATCATCTAATTCATCCATATGAATTAGCTCCACGACGGTTTCGCTCTTTTCAATGCCATCGTGCACGTCTGCATTATCCGATTCCTCTGGTTTTCCTGCAAATTCATATTTACACATACATATCTATAAGTAATGGACTTTTTTGTTCTCGACTAATACGAAAAACTTTTCTACCCGAACGAGGGATATTTGCTTTCAACTACGACAAAAGATTGTAGCGATAATTGAAAGTTTTTCATTTGAACAAAAGAANACCAACTTTCTAGACGCCCTTTATAAAAAAGCAAAACTTAATTTAGCAAATCAATTTCAATTTTATTTTATTTTAATATTTTTTGTTTGGTATTTTATACTGTACTTTTGCTATACAGATTAATAAGCGTGACCTTGCACAAATTTAAAAAAGGACAGATAGAACATATATCTATCGCGTTCACTCAACGACCGATGATGGTTGACAGCTGTCACCGGCTGTTGAGTGAACGCGATAGACGTATGTTCTATCTGTCCTTTTTTAAATTTGTGCAAGGTTACGCTTGTCAATCTGTATTTATCATACCGTGCGTTCGAAAAAAACTCGGATAAAGTAGGCTTTGGAACTATTTGACAATGAGCCCGTATGTCTTTGATATGTTCTTCTACTTTACTAACAGACTTGTATTTAAGTGAAATTAGGTTTATTTGTTTATGTTCGAGATTACGAGTAGAAGAACATATCAAAGACATGCAGACTTGGTGTCAAATAATTCCTAAGCCTACTTGACGGCAAATTTTTTCAAATGCAGAGTATAAGAAAAAGTCTAACAGCGTAAGATCAGGTGATCATGTTGGCCATTTCAGTAATTCTTACCTTTTTATCCACCAATTTGGAAAAGTTCAGTTGAAGTATTGCTGAACATTAATTTGGTTATGTGTTGTTCCATTCTACCACATTAGTTGGAACTTGTGGATTTACTTGAATACAATATAAATTTACCAAAGTTGTCACGACATTATTCTGGAGCAATGCTAAATAATTACGTCTGTTCAAAAAAAAAGACCTAAGACATAATCTCCAATTATTTCTGACCAAACGTTAACCTTTTCAGGATGTCTTGTATGTAATTCTTTCATCCAATAATTCCATTACATCAATAGCGATTCACATCAAAAATCAGGAAGCAAAACATTTTCTAATTGGAAAACATTATTATCTAACCTCTGCATCATTTGTTCATAAAAATACGTTCCTCCATCAAAATCGTCTTCAGTAAGCTCTTAAGTTGGTGTCAATTTCTAGGGCTGCATTTTACTTTGTTTAGTATGCATTACATCAACTTTAGTATCGTTACTCAGTTCATTGAAAATTTCTTTTTTATCTGCCGTACATGTCCATGTTCGCGAAATTGCTTTTCAATTTTACTAATTACACCTTGGGATATAAGCGATAAATCGGGAAATTTTTCTTAAAATAAAGGAGCAATTTTGGTTTATGATCGTGTTCTATCTCTATAACTAACCATCTATAGAATAGTTATTTTATGCATTTCTCTTAAATAACCCAAGTTCCGAAATTGCAATCAGGAAACTCAAACAACACTGACAAATAATTTAATGTTGTCACAATCAGATAACAAGTTCCTATAGAGTTTTCAAGAAAACTAATAACAACAACTATGAAGGTTGTTGATAAAGTGTGTATTTTTTTTTTGATACGTAAGCATCTAGTGTCAATTTCAATATTTCAGGCTGCCAATTGTCGCTCATAGGAAATTGAACTTAAGAACGAAATGTTTACGTTTCAAACTGACATTTTAAAATTGACGGGTCTCCAAATTTTTATTAAATATGCGCAATAAGTTAAATATCGATTTTATTTCATTTGGCTATTCCACAGTGTGTCTATTGTGAAAGCAAGGTGGGCGGGCCTCTATCGACAGCTTACCTGAAAAGTTTCATATTTAAGAAACTTTCTTTTATTCTTGTAACGTAAGACGGCTTTTGAATATAACTCTCCGGGAATAAAGTTTGAAACGAAAAGATGAAGGAGTTGTAAAGTTCATGGTTTGGGGTGCACGGGGGTAGGTATGGATCTATAGCCAAACTCTTTATGACGATGTACTTCGTATAAAAGTGACGGGAATACTATACATAGTAAATACCCCACCTTTTAGGTTTTATGTTTCGGAAAATTGACTGCATAACTACGTTTTTTCTTTCAATGAAATTTGTAATTTTGTGGATTTATTAAATAAAAGTCAAAACGGAAATATCTCGAAAATTTTCCCATTTAAAGTTTTTTCATTTATAATACAGTTTTTGTTTTATTAAATATTCAAATTCTAACCGTTTATCAAGGCAACTGACAAAAACTAGAACACAGAAATGCCGACCGAGATGTAGAAAAGTGAAACAAAAGCGATAAAGAAGTAAATTACAAAATTAAAAGTAAAATTTATAATAAATTCTTTGTTTGCTAGTACTAATTTAATAGTATTCCCAGTTGTATACGAGGGTTGTTCTGGAAATTAAAGTAATTGTCGTTATATATCACAATATCATTAGGCAAGAAACTTTTATTTGATAATGGCCAAGATAACTGTTCGAATTTTTAGATATTTATCAATTCAAAATGAGCTCGTCATTTTCTTTAAATATCACGAAGCAATTTGATAAATATCTATCTGTGACAGGAATCAAAAACAATTGTTTGAGTTGACTGAAAAATCTAACGTTTCTTAACGCGTAAACAACATTCAAAGAGTACTAAAGGCCTTTTACATAGCCCTTGTTTTCTGTATTCTCCTCCCCCGGTTTCCTTGTTCATTAAAAAACATTTTTTATATAATTACAAGCAGAAAATAACGTTGAAATTTCCACATACCCTTTTCACTTCAGTTTTCCTCATTAACTATGCATGAACTTCCAAATTACATAACGTCAAAACGATGTTTACCGAAAGCTTTTTAAAGAATCTAAATAATAATGAGAGTCTCTGTGCCCTGATTACGGTAATACTGTCGTTTCCATTTGCCGAAGAAAATCTTTTGCCTACAATAGCACGGCCTTAAGGATGCACTTTAACTAATCTAATTTCAGTCGATGTTTATTGATGATGGTACGTACGTATAAGCACTATGATGCAGGAAAGCGTTGCGTTCCGAAATAAGACTTGTTAATAACCTCCTGTTTGCTTTGTTTTATTAACAGATAACAATTCTGGCGGTCTCCGAATGCCGTTCTCCATTCTCACTATACATTTCCTGGGGATTTAATTAAGTCCTCTCGGTTGCTCGATAACATTTTCATATAAATTAAACCGTTTTGTTAATAATCGTTTGCTAAAAAGCCGGGGGAATTATTCTGTTTAAAGATAACATTTGTGTGAGTGTGTGTACCTACAGGTTAAAGTTTATTTGATGCACTTGATTAAAGAGAGATTAAAGCGAAACAAGCTTGAGAGTAAATTTATTTCGTTCAGCAACAGTAACGAGGTTCCCACCCGCCAGGCTCTATCCGCAACTTGCATTACAGGAAGGCATTTGCAAGCCAAATTGTCGTAGATCTTCAGATCTTGGTTAACTTCACTTAACACTATGTAATTTATCTATTTTCAAATCCGATCTTTATGTCATGAATTATTTCCACGACTGATAGTACGAACATTCTGCAACTTTGTAACTAAAACATCACATTTAAATAAATGGTTATAACTCGCTGGACTGATTCCTGGGATTTTAATATTAATAAATCTGTTTCAGTCATTCACAGGACCTCTGGAGGACCTCTAAACCTCTGAAGTAAAGTTCTTATAACTAGTTATCATCAGATAAAATGAGAGTCATAGCATAAGCAATTATGACATGTATAATGTAATTTACACGTCATAAAGCTGCATTTTAACGAAGCAACATTTTAATAGACTATAAAGTGGTAGAAATATAGCGTGCAACGTATGCGGCTTGAATTGTTTCCGAGTTTTCCACGTTTTACATGTGCTCCACTGCACTCAGCGGCTTGATAATGAATTTCCTCGACCTTTTTTTTGTTTTCCCTGCTCTTTATTATTTCTCATTCCCTATCGTTGAATCAAAATTTCTATCAATTGGAAACTATTTTAATCAAAAGTTGTTTGTGCAAAATCGAATCATTGTCTGGAATGAGTCAAACTCTGAACACAAATGATTTGAAATAAAATAGCATTCGAATTCAATAGCGAATTAAACAGGGCCTCTTATAAACCATGTTGAAACTTTGGAAGACATGATATAATACCGTTATACTGTAAGATATATATTCGTATACAGCGAAATTATCATTTGTGGTACACGCGAGTGGCTCCAAATTGGCCATTATGTGTATTGCTCTCCAAATTTCATCGTAGAATATTGCATTATGAGATATTAGCCCGTTAGAGTAGCGTTGCATCTTGAAAAAACAACTACTCTACACGAAAATCAATAAAACAAAGAAAGCTGGTAATAATTTCAACTGAAAACTCGCAAAATTCCTTTCCTCAGATCTCTTAGATATTGAATTAGTCGGTTATGTAAACTTCCTTATCTTTACTCTCTAATTAACAAATCCTTCTGAAATAAACATACTCCGCTCAATATAATAAAACTCAGTGGCTATTTTGATAGCTACTACGGCCTGAAAAATAGGTAAGCAACAAAGGTAAGAACGGCGTATCGATCCGATACACTATGTTCCCCAGCAGGTACGAAACAAGAAGAAAAAAAGGGATTTCCTTTTCACCGTAACCGTATGTGTATTGTGTCGTCGTGTGCTAAAAATCCGCTGAAAAATATCCCCGAGCACTTTTAAATTCAAAAGCTGTTTGAAACGTGCCGCACGGGATAAGCACGTAGTTTAAATTAAAACGTGCCATCGTGGTGCTCTTTTCAATTACAACCCAGCCCCCACCCCATGAATCGGCCCATTGGGATAGTTGCTGCTGAACTATTCTCACATTTAAATAAGACAGAATTTCAAGTCATCCTTCAGTCATCCCATTTGGATGATAATTTCTTCACAGTCTTCTTTTCTCAGTAGTTCCCGTTAAATAAAGAGATTCCGACTACGAATTCAGATTTTATTCAATCCAATCCTAAACAGTTTGCCTTTAAAACCGCCCCCTCCCCCATTTTATTACTGTAAGTGCTCCGTAAGCTGAACGTGTCGTTCCTTCAAATTAATTTGTCTAAAGTGAAAGGAACCGAAAAATCGGTCTTTTAAAGTCATTTTTGTTTTCTTTTAATGGGAATCAGAGGAATATTAACTGGAATAAGTTGAAAATAAGGAGGTCCTTTACTTGAAAAAGGTAAGCCGGGAATTGGAACAGGAGAAAGTAGGAAAGGAAAATTAAAAAACCCCCTAGCAGTGAGATCAGTTGAGACAGAATGATTGGCTTCACACTATCTTAAAACAATCGTTAAAGCGTTTTTGTTGTTTGTCTCAATTATTAGTTAGAGTTAAATAAACGATCCCGTTCAATTTTATAGCAACCCAATGAAGAACTCTTAAAGAAACGGGAATCGAGTTGGGCATTGGAATCAAATCATAAGATTTTTTAAGTCCATCCTATTTTTTTAGTCTGATTCCAAGTGATTATTCTCACTTGAAGGCAATAAGAAGTTTCAAAGCAGTCAATAAAGAGGATGCAAAAGTGTGTGCTTATTCCTGAAGAAATTTTTCTTCGGGTTTCTTTAAATGAATACAACATAATGCAGACAAATGGATACAAATGATCTATATTGTTTTGAACACTTTCATTTGATTCTCCATCATAGTTAAATAAGGAAATCTCTTTGAAGCATGAAAATTGGGTTGTTCGTTGTCTCTAGTCATCTAAAAATAAACTTTTTTCCTGTAGCTGGGAATAAGATATGTACGAAAGAACAAAAGAAAAGAAGTTTGCTTTTTAATTGATTGTTAAAGAAAACTGTACTTCCAACAGGACTATAACAAAATTCTTTGAAATATTACGATTAATGAATGAAAATAAGAGGCCTTAACAACAAAAGTTTGATAGAAGATAAGGAAACGTGCCGACTTGGAATCCTGCAAGGAGGGCCAAATTGTTACGGCCGAGCTATTAACGCAAAACTTGTTAAAACTTTAAATTTATACGTTTCGTTTCATTCTTGCCAAGCAACGTTTAATTACCATCCTGGTAAAAATATGAAAAGAACAAAACTTCGAGTGCCACGTTCTTGAAAAACCTTTACCGTTTTTCTCAGTTAAATTATTTGAACAAAAACTTGGAATTTTGTAAATATACCACCGCATAACTGTAATTATTTCATTAAATTATACTTTCGCAACTGTCTAAAAACGTGGCCTGGAAACGCGTTTTTGAACCACGCCCGTACATCATTTTCGCTGTAATTGATTTAAAACTTTGCCAGTCACACACGTGTCTCTAATCTAAAATTGACAAGACATTTTTATTTGATTACGAATGCAAATCTAAATTAATCGATATTTAATATGTTATATACAACGAAAATTCATTAACAACGAGAATCGACGTGTTAATAGTAATATATACAGTGACGGAGAAAAGTACTGGCATGGTCAAATTTTCAAAAAAAAAAAAACTAATGAAAACATTATAGAGAAATTCAAATCACTGACAGAGTGGTTCTATATTAAGATATGAAGAGAATGAAGACTTCAGCTTTACTATATCGTTACGTGGGTTTTTGCATAGTTCAAATCAATTAGAAAAAAACTACTACTATTAAACAATATTCGTTTTCAACCAAAAAATAATAATACGGTATCGAGTTTTATGTACATAGAAGTGACTACATTCAATGACAAGATGATTCGAGGAATACACAAAAAAGATAAGTTTACTTTTGTACATAACTCTGTATTGAATGTATATTGAATTTCCATGTATCTATGTAATTTCAACATCCTGTATTGTACTACGGGTAACATTGATCCGCCATTATCAAATGCCGTTGGATTTTATCTAAACTGCAATAAATTTGGATGTGGCAACGTGAACAATGTGAACTGTCTGGATACGAAATATTTTGACACTACGTTATAAGGCCTAATTAAAACTTGACGGGTAATGTTACACACTGTTATCGTAACAGTTCATGTGGAAGACTAAATTTTGATCTATGATCTCACACAAAACGGCTTTATTCTCCTAAAACCAACCTGTATAATTATTTAAAATTATGATATCGTCAGTCTGTCTGTATTGCATTTTACCCGCGAATAAAAACTGTTTGCGAAAGCGAAATTAAATTAAAACGAGTATATTTTTCTTTCCAGTCGGGAGGGAAGTTCTTTTGGTTAAAGGAACTTCCTCCTTTTAGACCATCGAGAACGTGCTGAAACTTCGGTATGAGCTAAACACCAACATCCATTATACTGACGCGAGGAAATTATGATTCTTTATCGGCGCCACGTTGAAAATTCGGATGGTTTTTCCTCAAAAAATACGCTTCATTTCTTCGTTTTAAGCGTTCTTACGTTCCTTATATACAGTACTTTAATGTCGTTTAAAATAATATTTATTTTTGAAAAAATACACAAATGACTGACATTGGGATAAGAAATGATGCGATTTTTATTCCAGAAAACTGTTCCTTAATTCAATTTTAACGAGTCCGCTCGACTCGCCATTTTTAAAATTTCCTTTTAAAGTGTTTCGTTTGGGTTGGCTTGAAAAAAAGGCCCAACGGTTTTGCGAGACGACGAATGGAAATGTCCATAAAAAGAAGATCAAAGTGAAATTTTTGTAGGTGAAACGCTTCTCCGACTGCAAGCAAGATAACGTTGATATTGGATTCTCATTTTCTTATATCTTTTTCTCATTTGTGGTGTTTTGAGGGAAAACTTTTTCTTATAACTTACCTTTTTTTCATTCTAAGACTTTCATCTGCGATTTAATCAGAACATAAGGACTGTACCTGTATTTATACCCTGAAAAATTTACGAAATGATAATAACTGTGGAACAACTTATCTATAATATCTGCACATATACGAGAGCATAGTTGGTAAATGGACAAAAATCTAATTGAACTAGATAGGAAGAATGATTCAAGACACTTTTACTTTAAAATCAGAATTCCTGAAAAATTACAGCAAAAAATTGTGCGACGAATTTTTCACATAATTCAAATTTGAATATCTAACGAGCCGTTTGACCGATTGTGGCGTTCTAAAGTGGATTTTAATCGTTATTCCACACGTTAATAGAATTTTATTTGAATACATATGTATTTATAAAATGGTACAATTTATTCTTAAAAAAACGATTATTTAAATATTGTTAATAAATAAACGTTGTTTTTTCGTATTTGAAAATTTTCAAAAAATTCTTAAGATTTAAGCAAATTATAACAAATCGAATATCTATTGTTTTAAAGAAAATAGGATTGGCAAAATTCGAAAAATTATAATAAAAATAGTGATGAAATACACGTCAATGTTTCTTCAAACAAGTATCGTCAACGTTTTGGTTCTTTCATATATTTAAGATTTTAATACCATAAATATGCAATAATCCAGAAACACCTGACACCAGGTATTTCAGTTGTAGTTATGTTAAATTCAATAAACGTAAAAATGTGAAGCGCACTGACAGACAACATGTCACTATAGCTTTTTGATTCCGTCATTCCCAAATTTTTTTAAATTGTATTCAATTCGTTATCATATGTTTTATGTAGAGTCAACATTAATCTTATCGTGCGGGCCAAAAGGTCACATCGAATATGAATCGTATCGGGGAGACAAGGGTTGATCAATATGTTTTCTAGTATTAAAAATTAAAATTATTTGAAATTTATTTTACTGGTAATGTATGTAAAAACCGGAGAAAGGCTTCTTGTTTTCCATATTCAATTTAAAAAATTAAAAATAAAATTTAAAAGGCCATCTGGTTTTCCAAATTCAATTAATTTTTACACATATGAGATTTTTTTTTTTTAAATATTCAAAAGTGGGGAAGATATTTATTTATTAACAATTTTTAAACAATTAACCTGTTTAACAATAAATTATTCGTTTAACAAATAACCAATGAAAATTGCGCAATGAGTGAATTCACCTATTTCATTGTTAATAAGTTTAAAAATGAATTTTCCTAAAATCACATAAAACATCCAATACAAAAAAAAGAACGTATACATATTAGAGTGAGATATGGATTCATTCGATTTGCGTAAAACTGGCTTTTCATATCATTCTTCTTCTTTTTTTATTCAGTGATGCTGTAAATTTCGGATAATTGGCAAGTTCATTCTCCACTAAAATACACTCTCTACAAAACACTATGAACAGGATTTTCTAATACAGGATGTTTCCGAACTACTAATTTTATTTTTAAGGGGTGATTAACCACCTTAAAAGAAGCCGATTAAACTTAAACTCTTAACGAAAGTTGCATAGTAACAGCGATATGATTGTGTAAACAATTTACAAATTAACAGATTTTTGTTATTTTAAATTTTTTTTGAAGTTCTAATTAACCATCTTAAAAGAAGCTGATTAGACCTTAAACATTTCAATGAAAGTTGTATAATAAAAAAGATATGATTTTTTAAACAATTTATTTTGAAGTAATTCATAATTATTATAAATAAAAAAATCATATCTCTCTTATTTTACAACTTTCGTTAAAGTGTTTTGGGTCTAATCAGCTTCTTTTAAAATGGTTAGGTTAGGTCTCTTCAAAAAATAAAACCAAAAAATTGTTAATTCTTAAATTGTTTAAACAATCATATCGCTGTTATTATGCAACTTTCGATAAGATGGTTAGGATTTAATCAACTTCTTTTAAGGTGGTTAATTACTCCATAAAAATAAAATGAGTAGTTCGGAAACACTATGTTTGTAACTAATATTATTAATATTAGTTACAATATTAGTTACATGTTTGTAAATCCTCTGCATGGTATGTTTACCAGAGTAAACGCAATATTTTAGTACACAATGAGCTGATAAATTGTACGCAATCTACAGCATCTTTGAGTAAAAAAAGAAGAAGAATAATCATTTGAAAAGCCGGTTTTACGTTAATCTAATGAACCCGTATCTCACTCTAATATGTGTCCGCTTTTTTTTTGAACAAGACTATGACAAGACAGACCTGAGGATCTATTTTAATCCATTTAATTTTTATTTGCCGAAATAACTGTATAGGTATATATTTATAACTAAAATATTATATTTATAAATAGCAAATTTAAACATAGTGTTTTAGAATTCGATTTAAAAGAGGTATTTCTATTCATAGAACGTGAAAATTGAGCAATTTTTAAACCCGAAAAAAAATTTAATTCTTGAAAATATTGGAACGATCCATATCTGAATCGACAAAGTAGACTTAAGGCGTGTATTTTTAGCGAAATTTCCTTTCTAAAGCTATTAACTGCGACGTAGGTGAATTCACTCGGCGTCACATGTGGAATAAATTTCTATTAGCGTGTGGAGTAACGATTAAAATGCAGTTTGGAACATGAAAATCGGTCAAGTGGCTTCCGAAATATTCAAATGTCGATCAGAAGTTTTATTAAATTCCATCTGTTTATAAATTCTTGAGTTATTTTTTCTAAATAGTGGTAAAGTTTGTTTCGAACTTCAAAAGCCTACTAGATTCTTCTGAAATAATTTGAAAAACTATCGTACAATTTTCTGCTGTACGCTTCCAGTAATTCTCACTCTTTATTAATCAAATTTTTCATTTATTCTCGTCTTTTAGACTGATCAAGCCATAGAGTTTTTTAATATTTATACAACATATTATGGACAATTTATTATTCATGAATAACCGTTTGGTGCTAAAAACAGGGTCCATATTGCCATTTCATAAATAAAAAATGAACCAGTTTACCGTAGAAATATTTCGAACATGCTTTAAGACGCCATTCTTTCAAACCATCATCCATTTAGGAGATTATGCTCGAGGAACGACGGCCGCTTTCAAAGCAAACAACAATGACTTTAATTTTGCAGTTGTAAACACAACCCTTAATAATTCAACTACGTTCTTTGCTAACATAATTTGAAGGCCTTATTGTTATTTTATGCAGATCCCGTAATTTATATGTGAACTTTTGTTGAAGTGTTCCATCGGGGGGGCTGCAAGTTAATTCAGCGGTTTGCGGGAGTGTTTTATTTAGAATCTCCTGCACACACACATCTGTTCTAGTTATAACCCGGTTTCCAACTGAAAAAGTCCAAAACGAAAAAAGTTCGAACCCGCCGTCTCACGACGACGTTCTTTCTGAAGGAAAGTCAGGCTAAATAATCCCAGACTCGGACATAAACAAGATAAATTTGTGTGTTGGCCGTCTCTTTCGTTTTTGTCAAACTTCAGATTCTCTCTGAGGGATTCGGACGGTCGAAATTAGATGTCTTTCGAAGCGAGCTGGCTGTTGTTATTTTTCAGGACCGGCCCTAATTTGTTATCGCGAATTGATCACCTTCATTATTTATGGTGTGAAAAAGAAATGTACACGAAGATTGGTAGTCGGTAATTGCTACCTAAACTTCGTTTATAATGAAGAAAAGCTATATTTCGATTAGATGAAAGAGGCGTTTGTTTCCTTTGATTGAACGCCATAACAAAGAAAATGTCGCCTAAAGTGGATTTTGAGATAAGGTAATTGCAATCAATCAATCCGAATTAGTAATCCTACAGAGCAACTAACCGCAATTTCAATTACAGAACAGATTATGTAGTTAGTTACAGATACGTGTTTTTACATAAATGATTGGCACGGATCAGAATACCAAAATTCCCAGAAAATATTGGTTTGGATAGTAGCAGGAAAGGCACGAAACACAATATGTTTGCGATCATCTTCTACAATTTATCTCTCGAAACTCACAGGAAACCTAATTGAATTTCCGTCGATATCTGTTTCTTTTGCATATATATATATATATATATATATATATATATATATATATATGTATTCTGGACCTTTAATAGATTTTCTGGATTCTGGAGCAATGGCCCCTTTTCGCTGTGGAACAAGGAAAGTATAATTTATCATTCACACTGTTGTGTTTCTAGTATTTTACTAAACCCGAGATTTTTTCTGAATAACCACGTTTTTTTAACTCAATTCGGAAAATTAAACGTAAAATTTCATTGGAAAAGTTTAAGAACACTGGGTACTTGTTTTAGAAACTCGAATTGCCTATACTGTTATACCGCAATTTGGTAAAATTCGAATGAAAAATACATGTTTTTACCTGAAATTATTGTGTCTTTTTCTTTTTTTTCAGGCAAGTTACTCTTTTTAACGTAAACGTGAATTTGAAAACAGAACCGTACTTAATCAAAAATTTAATCATATTTAACACGTTTTAAGTTACGAATAAGTGGTTGCTTTACTTGCTGCAGTCCAGCCCTGTAGCGGGCGTTTTAAATAGCAGCAATGAATTTTACGTTTCGAATAGCAAAATAATCTGCAAAAGGATCCGTTTCAAATTTGCCTGCTCGGAGTAGCGGAACTCTATTTTTGCGACTTCCGAAACTCTCTTTTACCATCATTACCATAATTTTTGCTAGAAATGGTGATTTATATGATTGTGTGCCGCTCCCAGCTCGTATCTTTTATACAAATAAGATTTAAACATGTCAAAAATATATGAATAAAATTTTTGAAAAACTGCTTATATTGTTGCTGACCTCAGAAATATCATTTTTCGGGTGAAAGTCCCGTATTTCTTGGCTTTTAGAGACGGACGTCAAAAAGCTCTACACTACTGCGAAGCCACAAGAGATAGCCATTTCAATGGAGATGGTTTAACGCCTCATCTCTTGTTGGGCGTTTTCTTGTATGGAATTTTCCAATCATACTCTTTGCCTAGACATCGAAACCAAATGTAAACGCCTAAAAAAGTACATATAGACATTTAGGGCTCAATGCAGTAATAGTAACAGGCAATAATATCGTATTCAACATAAATCCAGATAATCCTGAGATACGTCAATATCGTTCGTAAAAATCCAGCTGGATACGAGGCTGAAATTTCGAAAAGACGCTGTTCAATTTATATGATTTATTTGTGCCAACAGGTTTTTTTTTGATGATGTTGTTAATGTGGAAAGTCATATTTTGGAGATGATGAAGTTTGGATAAATAACTGGATTATTTATTTGCAACGAACTGTTAAAAAGCATAGAAAAAATGGAACGCAAAAGTCAATACCGATATTAAAAGGGGAGGATTATAAAATTGCATTAAAAAAATTGATTACACTTTCTAGAAAGGTTGATTGGGTATTCGAAACACGAAGAGAAATGATGTAATATGCAATAACATTTTAATATCACTCTATCTCCCCTCCTAGTTCAATTGAACCGTTAAGGGAAACGTTTGCGCTTTACACACCTTTTGTGGCTAAAAAATTACGTTTTCGTTCGGAATTCGACGGAACTGAAACTGGAAAAAGCAACAATAACAACCTTCAACCCGGTGAAATACCAAACAATAGACCTTTCGAATGTGAAAACGTCAGGGTTTCGAATTCATATTGCCTTTTGTTTAACAAACAAAAAGGCAAGTCACTTGTAAAATGCACCTGCGACTTGTTGTTGCTACCGAAGTTTTTCCAATTTTTCCTCATTAAATTCACACCGACTGCGATTTATTATGAAATTTATTCATCCCCCTTTTTAAACTAATTGATTTTTTGTGCTCTTCCCTTTTCTTCTGGTTCAAATCGCCAAGGGTGCATAAAACAAACAAAGCCGAAGTTGTATTTAAATATGTCTGTGCAAACCTACGAGCGACTCTCGCGCCTCTTTGAAGTAGCTTTTTGTTAAAGTTATAGTACCCAGCAGTAGGTAAATTACAAACATTCCACATACAGAAAACCATATTTGCTTTGTGCTTTGTTAAGTTCGTGTCTTTGCCAGAGAAATTTTTAAATTTGACTAAACACGTAAACATTCGTATGCATGGATCGTTTCTTAAGCGATTTCGTATTCCTGTTAGAACTACCATTAAGGTGTCCCGTGCAACAACACTTCGAATCAGCTGGCACCTATTGTAAATCCACTATTATACCAATACCAGATGTTGGTAAGAACCCTTTTTGAATCCTCGTCAATATATACATAGACGATGAAATGGACTTGGAATTGGCTTCATTACAATATACACTGAATTACTTAGTTACTCACAAGCCAGTGCTCTTTATTGGTTTCCACCAGAGATAAATAAGTTTCCACTTTATCGGTTAGAATCACTCTAAAGGAAACATTTATTCTTCAGCAACAAAGTGGATGACAATGAAATCGATCGAACAAAGCGCACAATTTCTTATCGTTCTTCAGTTTTAACCCGATTAAATCCCTTATATTAAATAGCTCGAAGCACCAGGTAATTTCAGTGAAGGCTCGTGTTCCAGACTAATTATCCTCGCTGGACTGTTCAAATTTGATAAATTTCCGAAATTTCGAGACACGTCCTTTATATTGAGATCATGTCCAAAGGTATTTCGTTAATGGTCGGTTTAAAATATCACTTTGCCAGAACTAACAAACCGTTTCGCAATTTATTAATGTCCCATGGACCCTTAATAGGGCGCGAAATGGAATTAGGTGACAACGACTGAATGAAAAAGTTTTGGTCGTCGGAAATTGTTCTTGCAGAGCAGGCTATCCTTACAAAACCTTAAAATGTTCTGTATGTGTTTGTGTATGTGTGTTGGTCGGTAAATTTAAGTTAGAAAGGCATGCAAGCCGGTAATCAAATACAGAAACTCGAACTGCAATTCAAAGCTTCTTCGGACTCAGCTATTTAGCTGAATTAGTTACGATTTAAGACGCAACTCTCCGGCAATTACAGTTAAATACTATAGCTTCCGGATAATAGTTAGAACTCACTGTGATTGATTTGCTTTAACATATTCCAAAAAGCTAATGTTCCGCTTTAAACTTTTCTTAATTGGCTCTGTTTAGCTGTTAGCCATTTAATGTGACCAAGAAAAAACCCAAGTCACAGGAAATAACAGTAATTTCCTTACCGCAAAACACAAATATTGAGTGTTGTGGAAAAATAATGGTCGCTCCCATTGGGGAAACGTTTAGGAATTGCAAAACTTTCAATACGGAAATCGAGAAAATGCAGGATGTTAGGTCGCGTCCCGTAAATTGATACGTTCAACGGGACGGCAATAAATCGGTTTGAATGCCGAGTGGAAACATCGAATTCTTTTCCTGCTTCGGTGCGTTCTCCTGCCACATGCAAACATCACATCTTTCAGGGCATTCACTGATCAGTTAAAGAACAGCTTGATTTTTTTTTGGATACATTCTTTAGAGAAATAAATTAGTATAGTCGAGTACTTAAACGTCAAATTTATTGATATTGTTTTGTTGTTTTTGAAATATTCAATAAATATTGTTGTATACAGTCGGGACAAAACAATAAAACCGCCAACATTTTGCAATAAAACTGATATTTTTACCGAAAAATTTGCGCATTTTATTGACCGCAACTTTGTATGAGAACGAATTAAAACCGCCCACAAAACGCCATTTGGAAATTTCAGTAAGATATTGATCAATTTGTATTTTAAATATTCCTTTTTACGATGCACGAGTGGTTATTTTCGGTATTATATGGTTCCCGTACCATTTTTAGGTTGATTTTCGGCAATACGTTGGTTGAGGTAAACAATTTGAATACTTTTTCTTTTTATAAAAACATAACAATGGTAATATGGGCCACAACTCTCATTTAGATAATTGAATTTTAATGTATGAACGAATTTATGCACATATTCATATCGGTATTATTCAAAATTCACCTGAAACTGAATAATTTGCATCGAAAATTAATATATTAACTCAGTTCTAATCGGTAATTTATAAGTTATAATATACTACACAACAGAACATGTGGATGTTAACTATTTAAATTAATTCTTATTATTACTTATGAGATCAATGCTCTGCCGCGTTAAGATTGGAGACCAAATGCTGAATAACTTAATATTTGACCTCAAGGTTTTCCGAAGTCTTTACCATCTATGAGAGGTACAGTGGTTATCGAAGCATTAATATGAATAGTCTCACTCCTTTTGATTCAATCTCTGATCATGTTCTTAACGTCGTACATTGGTCTATTGCACGTGCTTCTATCACTCTGTGGACGTTTTCCTTTCACAGTTTCCGACACAGAAAACAATTTGCTCGCCATAGACATTTCACCTCAAATCATACTGGAGCCATCTGCATAATCAATCCAATTTTCAATGCAAACCTCTACAAATAGTTCTCTTGAGTCCCAGTACATTTTCCTCGGTCGCTTTTATAGAGGCATGTCCTGGTTTGCCAAGGTCGTATACAAAACCTCCACTTTGAATATATGGTGTTTATAAACAACATGTAACTTAAAATTTTGAACTCAGCAACTGCTAATATTCATTGCAATTGATTCAACAACAGTGTATTTCCTATTAAATCTAAAGTTTTCGCAGATGTAAAAACTTTTCCAGAAAAAACTAACATTTCCAATTTAAAACCCATTGAAACACTGTTTTCTATACTGAAATATTCTGTAAGTGTCGTACGTAATTTATTTTCAAATTGCCTTGATGTCTATGGCTTTATACAGCTTTTATATCCTCCTTTTTTTCTGTAAAATTCTCTCTCTCCCATAAAATATAAGACGAAACAGGATGATGGAGTAATTTAAGTGAGCTTTGCATGGAACAATATCAGACTGATGAGATAAAGAAAGAGAAACAGCAATATAAAACACGCGGCTGGAATGGAGAAAAAAATTTTTAAGCCCGAGTGGATTCAATAACCCTTTATTAGAGAGAATCTAATAAAAGTCTTCGAGTCGAATTTGAAAATAACTTCTTCGAAAATGTTATTATCAATTTAGGAAAAAGCCGAGATAGAGAGAGAGACAGCGTGAGGAAGTTTGTTAAAGTTGGTGCCAGAGCATGGGTGCGGGCTTAAATTACGCAAATAGGTAAGTTTATAAGTTGCATTCTATCCGAGAAAGTGCACCTTTTGAATTATTTGAAAGTTTGAAAGATACGATTCCCCAGTCTTGTAGATTTAAATGGACCCGAAGCCTCTTCTTTCGGTTGTTCTCTTTCACGGTCGAAATATTTTTCCGTCTGTTATTACGGAAACTTTAAAATGAAAGTCTTGTTATTTCCCTTTAATGAAACTTTATATCGTTTTTAACGCCTCGTGGAAATCTCGACTGGCTGCAAAAACGAGATACCGGAGATTTGTTAAGAAAATAACAGAGGTTATTTCGAATGCAACGAAATACGTTCCAGAAGGATAAACTCTCGTAATTCTAGGACCGTTTATTACGTTGTCCTCGTGGGATTTTCAAAACTTTTCGGAAATCTAATACGAACGAAACGAACAATAAATGTTCTCATTTTCCATCTCAGAAATTCAATTCAATTGGAAATGAGTTACGCAGGCCGCAATAGGAAAGTCCTTTCTACATTCGAAACCATTAATTTTACGAATCGTTGCTTTTACACGACCACCTTGTGTAAAATATATTTTCAGAATTTCGTAGTATATATCAAGGCAAATGAGACGTTTATACAATATAGTCCAATTTAGTTTCAATTCGCGGCCCTTGGCTTGAAGAAGAATAAACGGCCAGAACCGCATTGTAACGGGACATTAAAAGAAATATATTAAGGCTGGCAGACCGACACGGTGGTTCTCTTTTAATAATTCACGAAAAGACATGCTTTTTTTCACGGTAAATCATCGATAGTTTCACAGCTTTAACCTACACCCACTAAACGCTACAGGTATTTGCGGCTCGTTACGTAGAAGAATCATTAACCGTTACTCGGAAAAGCAAGCGAGTTTAAGCAAACACAAATGACTGTTTTATTCATCGAGTCTTATGAATTTTCGAGGAACGTAATGTTGTTATCTTTAATGCGAAATCAAATTTATTTAGTCAATTAATGTGCGTCGCAAAAAAATAAGGAAAAATAAGCGAACACTGTTATTCTTAGTTCCTAAATTCTAAGGCAAACAGACGCTATTCCATTGGTTTTTGATGGATCCTGCAGCCTTTGTTGTAATTTACACTGTTTCAATAACAATCGCTCATGAAAAACATGTAACGATACGCAATTAATACGCCAAATGTAATAAGTACGATGCTCGACCTAATTTTCAATTCTATTTTACATGGCACATGGGATTAGAAGAATCAATTTTAATGGGAAACGATTGTTTTGCACTCTGACCACTAGTACATAACCATAATGATAAAAACTGCGGAAACACACAATACGGGCCAAAAGTATGGTAAATTCCATGAGATGCAAACTGTGACATGCAAGAAGAACATTGAACAAGTCAAGAACTTCAATCATGTTGTTAGTATTGATTATTCTAAGTAATTTCTAACAGTTTGTGGTTACTATCAATCGGGTGTTTTAAGCAGGACTGAGACATGAGAGTGGAACAGTAGTAGAAACAGTGGTATTCAAAAGTACCGCAAGCCCAAATAAAGGCTTAATAATTCAAGCGAGAAGACTCGTGGCAATCATTTTTTTTATGACTCCAATATTGTAGATTCATTCAAATGGATTGTATTTTATCAAAGGGTTTTAATGGAGTTGTCACTTTTCACAATATTGAAGGCCTTCAAATTTCACAAAAACTGCATTTGTGGTAGTTCGTCCAACAAAGTTTCCTGCTGGTTATTTTTTTTTCATTTAACTTCTGCCACAAGCTCGTATATCCTGCTATATTAAAAGCATATTTAGGGCAGGATTAACGTAAATTCACTCCACTGGACAATAATAATCGATGTTCCAACTTATAGGTTGATATATTCATGAAGTTCAGTGAATTTATGTTAGGTGCAAATATAATTATAGGGGGGAAAACATTGAAAAGGTCGTTATGTTGAGTTGCGTTTTGATAATAATAGATTTTACTGCGGAGGATAGGCGGACTATTTTATGTCAAAAGAAAAATGAACCATTTCCTATAAAAAGACCGTCTATGTGCGTGCGTGTGTGTGTGTGTTGTTTTTTCCACGTCAAATAAATAATTCTAAGTTTGGTGGTACCCGGTACAATGAATAAAAATTTTTATCATCTTTCAACTAAATTTAACAGCCCAGTTAATCCCAGTCAGTTTGGAAATATCGAAGCCTACATAAGCGCAATAAAAATAATTTCTGGCTGTTTATTTGGATTAGCTGAGCTGGATTGGCGCCACAGGTGATTGATTTATTTTGAAAATAAGTGCTAATTTCACGTACGCGCATAATAAAACTGCAAATAACGTCTTTGTATCCCAAATAACTGTGAAAACGAGTTCCGAGGTAATAAACGAGAGTGTTAACTTTGTAGCCTTGTAAAAAATTCAGGCGCGGGTCAATTTTTCTTCTTTTTTTTTTCATGATTACTTCCAATCCAATTTTGCAAAAAGCCTCACTCGCGAATAGGCCATAGCACCACCTAGTCTAGCACGAATACACTAACTGGGCCTTGGTTAATCTGCAAATATCTTTTGATATAAATAAGTAACGTCTACCACCACACCTTGAACTAATCAAAGGGCATCATATTTATGAAATTTTACCGGAAACCAAAAGCGGCGTTGTCGAACATAAGGAAAACTACGTAAATTACAGGGATTTTTTACTTTAAAAGGGTTTCCATTCGCATTAACATAAACAATTCTAGCATTTAACCAGCTTTTGAGGGATCCTCGTGGGATTTCATGTGATTTACAATACTGTTGTACATTATAGGACTTTAATTAGATGAATGGAGCTGTCTATTTGGACAATTTGTCTGGTGGATACAGGAAATTTTGAAGTTAAATTCACAACGACAAACTATACGAGCATTTTAACAAAACTAATAAATATTCCGTGGCGCCAAGGGGATTTTAAGACTTTTACATCAAGTTTGGAACGGGCCACCAACTGAATAAGTTCACATCGTGCCAATACCATGGCATTTCTCAACAAACAATCGATTCTCGTAATCGAAATCGACACCCCAAAAACAAAAACAAAAAAATATGTCCAAAAATAATCGAGAAACCCGTTCTCCGTAAATAATCACATTAAAAAAACATGCGGCAACAACGTATGCAAACACCGTTTTACTACACGGGTATACTAAGCCTCTTCCTCAGTTTAAGTCAGTTTGCCGGTGTATTTATGCACGAATAGACGAGTCTCGCGCTTTCTCTAAGTCAATTCATAACCTCAAAATCCACGTCGTAAATAAAGTGTTTTTTCAAATGGTTTAAAATGGGACTCGCGTAAAAGTGCGTTTTGGGTGTTGATAAACCTTGTTTTTTTTTTTTTTTTGGACTTGAATTGCAAGAACAGAAAAAGGGGTACCCCAGCACCATGACCGTAATTTTTACGTTTTGGTTTCTGGTTCAGCTCGGATTCGAATTAGGCAAGTGTGTTTGTTTGGATTATGTGAGGTTGAAGCGCGATTTTTGTGAAGAAAAAATCAGCAACATTAAAAAAAACCCGAGGTGATAAAAAGTATAATGTACCCGTATGATGTAATAAATTTTAACAAATTTTATTGAGAGGTTTCTGCCTGTGATCGTGCTTTGTCTATATTGCTTTGCCGATATTATTATTGTATGTATAGATAACAGTTGTTATTTTGTTATTTTTATATGGAAATACCTATTGGGGACAGTTGACCTCGTCAAAGATACGAAATTATAAATTTCTTAAAAATCTATACACTTGACAACGCTGGCGGCCTAACAAATAAATGGAAAATAAACAATTAATTTCTTGGAAACCACTATTCATCTAATGTCAATAGATTTTTCCATAATTTCTTCCTCCTCCTGAAACCACAATTAGTAGGATCTATTTTGCGTATCTCAAAAAGAAGATAAAAAATATCAAAATAAAAAATAGTATAAATCCAGACGATAAGGCTGAGTTTCTGTTTTAAACTTTGCTACCTCGAAAACGATAAATATCGTAACAAAATGATACCTTTTCATTTTGCATGGACTTTTATGAGTCCAAAGACCACCTGACTGGTGGAGTACTTTCTATACATAATATTATGGCGGTGCAAAATTAAACACCATCTGTAAAAAATTACGTTCGATTGCAAAAATGTGCGAACGTAGGCAACATTCTGGCACGTAGCATTTTGTGGTGTTTAATAACGAATACAATAAACTTGGAAACATGCAGTTCTAATTCGAGGTAGTCAAATATAAATAATTAAACGAGTGTATGTGCAAATTATTAATCAGTGTAATCAGACTATATTTAACTAAAACCCAGTTTTCAACTGTCTTCGATTAACTAAGGCGAGACGTTTGTTGAAGGGACAACTTTTCTGGATTAACTCGAATCCAGGTAAACTTTTCTAGCATTAAAACCAGCTCCCGGCTAAAATAAATATTTTGTTTTCATTTTTTTTTTTCATTCCTGTGGCCTTATGAAGTGGAAAAACTAATAATCATTGATGGCGTGATAAGATAAGGAAAAATTAGGTCAAGAATAGTTTTTGTCAACTAAAATGTAATTTTCTAGTCGATTTTTTGGATATTTAGGTAACAATCAGAAACCAAACGTGATATGTACTATATAGATTTTGGCTGAATACACTTTACGCAAATATTACGAAATCACTGCATATGCAAAGGAAATTGATAAATGTATTAATGTTTGTTGAGAATATCCTGTTAATAATGTAGCGATGTTTGCTTGGGAAACAATATGATATATGACAAACAAATTTTTCAACAACAATAATTTTTTTATTGATTAATTTATTTAAATCGTTAATTTTTAGAAAATTGACCTACACAAATACAAATAACAATCAGCAATCTCGTCGGAGGTCTCTAAAAAGATTCCAGTTGCTTGAACTTTTAGTGCTTTTCCTCCTGCCGAAAGTTCTTCTCCCCTTAACTCAAAGCATTCTCAATTCATTGTTCGAGTAAGAGACGCCTTTTGTCCTGGCGTCTCTTAACGATGGGCTTGCAATGAGCATCATATGCCCCCGAATATGTTCATTTAATAGATGTGACGCAATTACGAGGACATCTTTCGTACTGATCTTCTTCCACCCTTGTTTTTTAGGTTATCTTGATCATCGTCTTGGATTTCGACCCCATTCTGTCTCTCTACGACATCGAATGAGCAGTCGCATTTGCCCATGGAGGGCACATCAAGACTCCTCTAATCATCGAGCCTAAAGTAATGTTTATAATTGATCCACGAAGATTTGCTGCTGCTCTTTGTTAAGAATATTCAGGCCAAATGGATTTCTAAAAAAAAGTAAAACATTAATTCGAAGTTGTTATTTGAACTTATTGGAAACGCCGCTTTACCGTACTATGTAGGTCCAATAGAATACTATTATTTTTTCCAGAAAAAGTAGTAAGTATTAGAGCACAATATGCAAAGTGTCCATAAGTTTTTGCAATTTTGAAATTCTCTTGCTCCTACGATGAAACGGAATGAGGGAGAGGTGTGCCGCCGTTCACATTCGGTAGTTCGTTTCAGGGAATTTTAGTCTCCATGGATTACTCTATGGGAGAACAACATGCGTTCTCTATAAAAACAACGAAAAAATAACAAAATTGTAAGTGCTGAAGCAAAGAAAACTTAAAACTGAAACATTAAAGACCTCTCCATTCTCAAAAAATAATAGTTTGAACGGTTATGTCCTCAAAAAACATTATTGGTCCATACTTCTTTGAAAACGGCAAGGCATTTATTTTACGGTTACTTCTGAAATGTATGTAGTGATGTAAAACCTATTTCTCCATCCCCAACTCTAGCAATGGCTTGTATACGACAACAATATTTGAATGCAACAAGACAGGGCAAGCTGCCATACTTTGAATATGACTATACCGGTGGTGACCGTTTCCCCTCAGAGTGATATCTTCGAGATGCAACATTCCCTCGACATGCATCCCTGACTTAACACCACTTGATTTTCTTTTGTGGGATAACTCGAAAACAGAGTTTACTGAATAATTCAGCTACTATAGACCAGCTGAAGGATAATATTTATTGTTCAGGAAATAGCCGAAAGTTCGGAAGCTTTACATATATAGAAGGATTTTTCAAAATGTTGGTATCAAATTCGAAGTATGCCACTGGCGGAATAGTGGACATTCAAATGGTTATGACTAAGATTGAAATGTAATTTTTATGTTGTTACGTTAATTCTATCATTTAAATAAAAATTTGTTTTCCTGCAACTCGTACTTTTTTTGTTATTGGGTCCTAAAAAGTATAAAAATTGATGGGACCCCTGTATTTCAAAATTGACATTAAGTGGAAGAAGTTAACTGGATAAAGTTCACTGCAAAGGCTGATATACAAGATTCACATTCGATTTAAGGGAAATAAAGAGCAAATTGCAAACAGCAGCAGCAGGTAGCTAATTTCTTGGGTTTTAGAGGTAAATTAGGAGAAGGCAATGAAAAAAAGGAAAAAAATGGTGTTTTCCATTTTGCTTGCAATTTCAGTATTCGTTTAATTAAACGCTTCCCTCTAGCTCTTCTTTGGAAAGAGGGGGACTTTGATTTAATCCGCCGCAACACAATAATTAAGAGTTTCCTCTTAGGGCATATAATTATGAGTAGGTTCCGACTACGAGGTTCATAGTCTACTGCCTCACCACTGTCGAGCCCTATATATTTTCACTCACAAGCCACAATAGAAAGTGTAATTACCGCCATGAATCTGTTTTAATTTTCCGTCTCCTTTTTCCTTTCAGTACAAAGACATAACCTGACCCGTTCTTACGCGAATTCTATTTCACGAAAATTAATATTATTGCGCGGGGGCGCAAAATTATTTCCAGTCCAGGGGAATCTTATGTGCGTGTATGCGCGCTCCAGCGCAGAGAAAATCTGCTTTTCGTCTTGGAATTATATTTTTAAAAATAAACTCCGGGTAATAATCGAACCTCGTGTGCCAATAATAATTTGTCAGTACTCGGATACGTGAATGTATTTTTATAGATGTGTGTACGTTCGAACCTGTTGTATTACACGGGAAAGTTCCTGCTGCCAAATTTCTGAGGGATTACCGTTCTTTTACGATTACATCATCATTCATTTTAATTCGTTGCAACAAACACAGGTTAATACACATACTGTTACAGTTTGTGTTACGATTGAGTTTTTTCCGAAATTTATAACTAAACTTGACGAGTCTCTCCTCCTTATCTTTTTCTTTGTCTCGTGTTGTATTTTTTTCTGGGTTGTCAAATTTTTACAACCAAAACAATAACAACCAAATGACCTTCTAGATAACATTATCTTAATGTCGAAATTCCACAATTTTGGCTATTAACCCGTTGTTTATTGTCTGGGGTAGTACCATAGACATATGAAAAAAAATTTGAAGCATTTTTCGTGTGTTTCTCGATAAAATTTCCTTTTTGTCAACATCCGTTTCCAGGTCTAGTATATCAAAGTATTGTTGCCAAAAAAAGAGGGGAATATTAAAGTTTAAATTTCCACACAAATCTATATGAAGAGATTTATGAGCTCCATTTAGGTTTTTGGTCAGCTCCAATTGCACTAAAAACAGAAAAAAAAAGGCCAATTTCCCAATACAAAATTAACTTGTACCATTTAATTTTATTCATGCTTCACAGACTTCGAAAACGAAACCACAGTCAAACGATGGTCGATGCTCTACACGATAGATTTTTAAAATATACAAACTGCCATTCAGTCTATTGAATTTTCTATGTTCGGTCGAATTTTCGTTTATTGCCCATTATCTCTTCAAATGTCGATTGATATCAGGTTAGGAATGAGCTTGAAAACATTAATAACATAAAATGGTAGAGCTCAATGACCATTACCATGCAAATGGTTTGATGATGATGGTCGTGAACGAACAACGAGTTTAAGCTATTTACAAAAGTATATTGAATCTTTTATTATTTAGCATTCAAACCGATAGATATCTAGAGTCATTTTTCATTTGAACAAATTGGAAAATCATTTAATGTGTTCCAGAAGATTTAATAGGTTTCACGCATCAAATGCATGGGAAAAGCTTAAGATATTTGTACGGATGGAAAAAGTAATTAAGAAAATTTTAAAGAAACAAACAAAATTCTCAATTGATTTTCAGTTATTGTCTAAAACGCAATAAATATTCGATTTCCATTGAACTGGCAAGAATTGCTGACTCAATACGACATCAATCCCATATCGTAAATCGTGAATATTTTATCGAACAACTAACTCACTGACCGGAATTGCAATTCTCACCTCTTGTTCAACCTAGTAATTCGATAGTTGCACCTTAATTGCAAAAAAAAACAACATTTTATTATCATAACAATCTCTAGGAAATTGTTGTAGAATTCCAATAATTGTTTGTAAAGAGAAAAAAAATTGTTGCTAATGTTGCAAATTCTGTCAAGATTTTGAAAAAATCATGACAATCAATATTGACAGAGAAAAGAAATTGCTGAAGGAAGTTCCAAGACATCGATCATAGATTATTAATTAGCTTCACGGTATTGTAAGCAAGAAAAAAATGAAAAAACATCATTCCTCTTTGTCACCATCAATGTGTAATGAATAATCTTTAGATGCAATCGTATAAATTACATGCAAATTAAGATAGTTTGCATTATTTTCACGTATTGTATTGACATCGACCCATTACCAGCTATTAACGATAACTAATTATGTTATTAATGACTAGAAATAGTTAATTTATTCGTCGATTGTCGGATTCGTGTTATCAATCGGCGGTGATCAAAGAAATTTTAAATTGACCGTATATGTAATAAAGTGTTTTTAATATTGGGGACGGCATCATTGAAATTTGCGAAATGTTTCTTCTGTTGATGCGTGTCCGATTATTTGGCAGAACCGTGCAATTTTTCAGCGAAAAATATTCGCCCACATAATGAAGAATTGACGGAGTGTATATATACGTTAAAACTTTATTTATTTTGCCATAATTTTAAACAATTTATTGCAATACTGGAATTTTTATTGTCAGAATTTTAAACAATGGGAATGGGTTGTTTGCATAGTTGTTTTCCAAACTTTTTTTTTTTAATTACATACATTTATATGTATGTATAGTACTTAGATTTCTCTCAATAACTCTCAATTGTGAATTACATTCAACAGCAATATATTTTTATATATTATATATTTATAATTTTTGTTTAATATTTTGGACTTTTTTAAGTTTAATTACAAACCATAGTCAGAAGAGATCAAGTCATTCAAGGAAATTAAACGATGACAACATAAAATGAAAATAAATTCCTAAAATCTAAGCGATTTATCTTGAAATATCTATAACGGAATTTCCACAAATTACTTGTAAAAACACCTTCCCTAATCCAAACTAATTTGCGCCCTGTTTTTAAGCATAGTGTGTAACATCTTATCGCTAACATGTGACATATTTTACATTCCACACGATAAGTGTATGCAAATATTTACGAAAAATGGCAGAAAAATATGCGCCGTATTATTTTGATCGTTACTAAAAACCATTGTGACATGAATTTTTATGGTGCAAAGCAATTTTTATAACCGCATGTCCATTATTGAACAATATTTTCCAATGGNCTAATTGCGCCCTGTTTTTAAGCATAGTGTGTAACATCTTATCGCTAACATGTGACATATTTTACATTCCACACGATAAGTGTATGCAAATATTTACGAAAAATGGCAGAAAAATATGCGCCGTATTATTTTGATCGTTACTAAAAACCATTGTGACATGAATTTTTATGGTGCAAAGCAATTTTTATAACCGCATGTCCATTATTGAACAATATTTTCCAATGGGATAAAATGGTGTTAAGTGTGTACTCTACAGAAGCGAAATAAAAAAAAACGAATATCTACACAAGGATTACTCTTATCTACCTATAACGATGCCCATATCAGGGGCTACAACTATCACTCGACAATTCAAGAATAGTTATTCTTTAACTTATATGACGTTATCAAATTTGAGTAGTCTAGGAATAGCTTATTTTATCGTGACTATTATTCAGAATAATTATTCAATCAATTCTTCGATAACTAATTGATTGTCTAGTATGTAACAGCCAATTAACGGACCTTGACTTTTACATTTCTTAAATTATGTTCTTTTCTCAATCCAAACCGAATAATATCGATACAATCAGTAAATATTCGTATCGTTTAATGAGTAAATATGAGCAAATATATAGTATTTGAGACGTGCAAAAAATAAGCAAATGTGGAATGTTTAAAGCAAACAGAGTCTGTGTATGGCGAACTAAAAATATCGATGCACAACCGTGCAGGTGATTTTCGCAATTGCATTACGCAAAAACGAGGCTTTTAGACCGATTGAACATGTAATATTTCATTGAAAAAAAATCAATCAATCAGTACTTCTCATTTTTCACAATTGTCATTTCTGTTCCAGGTACGTTTCAGGAGGATTTATTATGGAGGCCTAGTAATTAACATTAACACATTCACAACAAGGTATTCCTAATAGTTTTTTCTCTTCGAAATATTAACTGGCCGCCAGGCAATTCGATCACCATTAGCAGATAAGAGCGAAGTTAAAAAAAATTCATTATGCTTATAAGGATTTGGTAATGGCCAGTTTAAGTCAGTCACCTCCTCGTGAAGTGGCCCAATAAGGATACCAACAAGGGTACGGCATTACCAAATAGTTGATATTCAATTACCGAATAGATCGTTAGTATTGATCTTGATATTGGTTTAGACTTTAACGATTATTATTATTTTAATGATTAGATCTTGGATTCATGTTCAATATGTGAGGTTCCACTAAAGCTTAATACCTTGTATTGCTGTTCAGTGTTTAACACGCAGCACCATTTGATTAAAAATTTAAATGATACTTCCATATTTTTAAAGTTTATTAGACATTTTGAAGATGTTAATTCCGATAATCACTTGAATAAACGAGTTTTGATCAAGTTTCGCCAGTTGACTTGAATGGAAGCCTCCTTTTTCTGAATAAATCAAAAAAAAGAAAAAACAAATCATAATCTCGAACCATATCTGTCAAATATAATTAATATATTATCCTAATTTAAATTCCATTGCAACACGAGTGTTGAAAAAAAGTAAGACACTGCGCGCCTTAATTAAACCCGATTTGGCGGATCTGCCTTAATTGGTTTGTATGTTAATTATTATTTTGCGGGATATTAATAGCCTCTTAATATGGCTTATCATGTTTCATATAAAGACTACCTGAAAAAAACAACAAAACGGTTTTTTTGACAGCTACAGTTTTTGGTTTATTCACCTCGAGGCTGAGGCTGCACCAGAAGATGAACAAGAAGAGTGGTTTCATAATTTTTTTGTAACTCGACCAATTAGGTTTTGGGTTTTTTTTTAGTTTTTTTTTTTGGTTAACCAGCTTACCGAGTCAGATTGTAGTTAAAAAATATATATTTTTTTACCTCTGGAGCCATATAATTAACGAAATATACACAAATAAATCTCGTTCCCTCAAGGTATTCATTACGCAAACCGAATCGTTTTTTACGTTTCGGTAAATGGCAACTTTTTTTTTTCTCGGCTCAGGTACATTTATTTCTCGTTACGTTTTTACATAAAAAAAAACAACCACAACCAGCGTTCTGTTTTACTTTTGCATAAAATATTGGATTAATTATATTCGTTCGATGAAGATGAAAATGGAGAAAAAATTAATGGATATTTTCGCGGATCTCGATACGGCTACATTTTAAACGTGTCGCTAACAGCTATAATTACACTAGTCGTAAATTAGACGATTGGATTATAGTTACGAGTAAATTTAATTTTGTTGTTACTTCATAACGTACAGGGTGGCCAAAAATATAAAATAAACTAACAATGAATGTTAATAGATAATGAACATGGTTTACGTGCCACTTTGTAACTACGAGAAAAGTTCCAAAGGTTTCTGATCAATGAAATGATTAAAAAGATATAGGTACTGACACTATCAAAGCGTGCCATGATTTATTAAACAATTTGCAAAAATATAAATTATGTTAAATTATACGGAAATATATAGAGGCTGTAATGAAAAATAACTCAAACGTTTTATGACTTATTTCTATCTTGTCTGGAACACAGAATCGGACCGAAAACGTTTAGCGCTTCCCTCGTAATATACTATAGCAACCATTAAAGGCATAGATTACATATACACGTATACATATAGATAAAGTCAATTCAATCCAACTTCACATTCTATATTTAGGCTATTCTCAGTTATGAGTATGTCAAAATTTTTTTTTTTTGTAAAGTCAGTTATGTATTTATTTTTTAAGGTTCCTGTGTAGAAGCTCATTATCCGATGTTGTTTTTGATTTTTTTATGCTGTTTATCATCACGTTTTCAAGTTCAAGCTGAACTTCAAAATACAATTAAAACGTCATTTGTCTTTTTGTAGTAAATATGTTATTTTAATAAGAACATGAAACATATGAATCTCGAAATGAAAAATTCTAGTTGTTCAACTAAAAATTTAGTTAATACGAATTTTCAATATCTACAGTACTCGCCAAAAATATTGAACACTTTTAAATAATTATTTATTTGCTTATCATATCTCTTAAATATATCTGAAAAATTCTTAATTGTAGTAGGTAGCTAATGTAAATGTAGACTGGTTCACATGATAATCCTCGAATCTTCTGAATTATCCACCCACTTATATATCTAAAAAAGTAGACTAACATTTTCCAGTATTGAATCATTGGAAGGAGACTTTAAGAAGGAAACTTGACAGGCGAGAAAAATATAGTCGTTGTAAAAAAAGAGAACTAACTCTGAATGGACTCTTAAAATTCCAACATTAAATATAATTTATTGAAGCATCGGATCAGAAACCACATAGTGGTATCAAAGAAACATATTAGAAATGTTTAAATTAAGAATTCAAGGAAAATTACATAAATTACAACTAGGAGTGAAGCCCTACTGAAAAATTTTCCGAATATCCCTCGTATTGGTAATTCTCTCAATTCGTTGTCTGCCAAGTTAATTTATCTAATACTTGTACCAATTGATTTGTTTGGCCCTGTTCTAGCGAACTATATTTCTCTAATGTTCTCTTAGAAATAAATTAATAATAATGATCGTTACGAAAATTCCACTTGCCACCAAAAAACCAGTGTTGCCAAGGTGGCTCGGCCAAACTTTTTATACATTAGTACAGAATTGATCGAAAATCCTGGATTCAAAAACGTATTGGATTGTGATACAAACACAATGAAAATTCTAAACAATTCAAATCCCTCGTATTTTGAGAAATTGCTTATAGATTGGCAACACTGCCAAATGCAATGAATACATCTAAAAGAACTAAATCTTCCTGCATGACAATCTATTTACACCACTTGTAACGAAGAATGAAAAATAAGCAGCTAATGCTGATAACAAATAGGTACATTTATCATACAGGGTCCTGTTATAAATTTCTGTTGATTGTATTTGTTAGTGTCAAAGTGGATAACGCAATTTATACTTAATAGATTAGGCTATAAATTGGCAGGAAAAATTTACAATTTGACATCATTCGTTTCCGTTGTCAGGTGCATTGAATTTATTTGGATCATATACATTGTCCATATGTAGCTGTTTTCTAAATCGATTTTTTATGTAGCGAGCTCGAATTTTTGATGGGACAATCACGAAACTGGTAGTGGTTTCATTTTATTACAAAGGAATTTCAAATTTGGAATTCGAGCAGCTTTTTTAATTGTTAAATTTCATGCTTCGTTAATTTTATTTGTACGTTGGGATTCGTATCAATAACAATACTTTTAGATATTTTTAGAATACCTGTCTACCTGTCTTTTAGGATCCTTCCGTTCCGGTCAAAGTACAGGGTTTTTTGACCCATTTAAAAGGATATTTTACGGTTCCAAAGGGATCAAAGAGAGGGTTATAAAATGAAATAAAAAAAATCTCAATTCAGTAAGTTACAAAAAAAATATAAACGATAGTATTAAGCCTGATATATGAAAATCAAATTTCCCCATAAATTTCCATAATTCTTCTGTCCTAAAAAGTCCAGCCAAAATATAATGAGCGGTTCCCGATTCTGGAAATTCCCGAAATCCGCATTAAAAGTTCCCCTTCGTTTTTTTGCGAATTGAACGAATTTTCCTGCTACAAAATAAAATGTAGGAAAATTTCTATCGGCAGGATGAAACATTTGAAAACAAAACTACATAAAAAAACACAAACGAACGTGGCGCTATTCAATTTCAAGCTTGTTTAATTCAGTTTCGACACCGAAAGATACACGTTAATATCGTTCTGTATTTTTTTTTTAAGAGAAAAAACGCGGGCGTTCCTATTCACTCCCTAATCATTTGTGGCCCGTCACAGAAAATCATATTGAATGGCGCGATCAATTGTAATTAGGTCCGGTCGAATCGGAGGTCGACCGATAAAGTACCCCGTCGCGATGTCAAGGCGAACAACAACAATAATTCTTCGTCTCCTTATATCGTTTAAACGGTTCGTCTGATGGTCGAATGAGTTTAACTGAGCAACAATGTTACCGGTCTCAATATGAATTTTAATAATTATTATTTAACAAATGGTAATTCATTGGCGCCATTGGTTTTAACATTCAACTGTGTTTTGCGGTCGAGACGAGTGGAAAAAATTTAAATTTTAAAAAGGTGTAGTTATTTTTTTTGGTAGGGACATAAAGTCCTTTGAAATACGATTTACTGTTTTCACGTCGACTTTTATTTACCCAGGTAGGTGTATGGAATATGGAAATTTCTTTTGAAAAATGTTAAACAAATATTCAATTCAAGGCTTCAATTCGGCCGAATGACCACTTCATTTCGGTATATTAAACAGCATGTATGAGTTTTTTCCAATGAAATTAGCCTAGAAATTGGAGTCGAACGTGAGAACCAGTTTGTGAGAGGATTAATAAAGCAATTGGAATAAATTTGACCGAAAATTCCCGCTCGTCTGTGTCTAATTGACGTTGAGCTTTAACCATTTCCATGATTTAAGTGTGGTCTTTTTTCATGTAGCCGACTTTCCCGTTTTCGGTTCGCTTTAAAATCCATAACTTTTAAATGAAGGAGTTCTCTGGCTCAATTAGGGCTTAATCGCAGCCATTAATGATGAAATTTTTGCCGAATTATAGTCGGCATTCAATGGAAAAATTTCATATCGATCCTATGCGAGGTTCCATATCTTAAATTTTGCCAGGGAGCTTTTGTCGTTCATTTTCCGGCCAATTTTCAATTTGGTTTTTACGACCCGACTATTGGATCTTCAGCACTGATCTTCGATAAAAATCGACCTGCCTCTAATAGCATCAGTCAGTCTAGACAGTTATATTGCCTGGAAAAGCCTCCCGATTTGAATTATCCATACCTACGTCTCCGCTATTATTATTATTATCGCATTACAGATCTAGCCTGCCCTAGAAAATCAGATTTTCTCGAAGTTAGCGATGAGAATTTAAATAAAAATTGATCTCAATAAAGGATTTTTCCAGTATCATCATGACATAAATCAAATACGGTCTAGTTTTTATTGCACCTACATGATGTCCCAGGAAAGCTAATAAACCCTCACGAAGATTGACGGTTATTCTCCAAAGAATCCAGGAACTCTTAATAAGAATTGCAAGCTTTCTTACACAAGTCTGATTTCCAATACAGACCCATAGCGGTCATATTCACTCGATAAAGTTCACTTTTATGTCATTTACCATAAATCTCATGGTCATGCTTTAATGCAATTCTTCTTCAGGCGTCATTTGTAACGATCATAAACTTAGGGAATTTCTCTTTATTTGTTAGAAGGACGCACACGTCGAGGAAAAGGCAAAGAAAAGTGGAAAAATAAAAAGTCGAAACCGTTCTCAGATTGCCATAAATCTTACTCTATTTTCCTAAGGGTGAATTATGAATGGACATTACTTTTTGCTATTAGAGCCCATGACCTTTCTGTCGGCAAAGTTCTTTCTGTTTGTTTATGACTAAAGCGTATCTAATTTATGATATTTCAAATGTAAATTGGGCCGTCTTTCGCTTCAGTAATTGTATCAGGTAGTTGTTTATTTGGTTTTTGAAGAAAATTTCCCAAAAACTCTTTAGAAGTTACCCTCACTCCTTTGGGATTTCATTTGCAAGTGAACCTTTGAGTGGAACAGTCGAAAATGGCAAGTGCAGAAAATCCTGATTACCTTAAAGATTTCGTTTGTCGTGTTAAAGGCAATTTGAAGAGATGCATTCGTGTCAACGGCTTCACCCACTATTTAGTCTACAGTAGTGAAACTGCAAAAGAGTGGTTGTGCATTGAAAAATGTAATTGCATGATTCTATCGAATGCAGAAAACATTTATGAGACCACGTTAGGCACTCACGAGCATAGGAAGAGTCCTGCTGATGATTTTTTCATTACATCTCTGAGTAAAATTGAGAGTGAAGAAATTTTAACGTATCCCATTGAAGATCAACGCCATATCAAATATCATGTGGTAAATAAGCTCCTAAAAAAGTGCAAGTATAAGGCTCTTCGAAAAAACGTTTTGGCTTTGAATTTAGCCAGTTCTTGCATTAATAAGTTCAAACATCTGGACAAAGACAAAATGTAAAAGAAATGGAGGTAACTGATTTAAGAACTCAATGTAGTAATCCTTTATAGTTTATTTAAAAGTTATTGTTTCAATATTGTTCAATGATTTAATTTAATTTTTGTTACATTTCAAATTTCTAATCAATATCTGTTCATATTTTCTTCATCGAATATAGTAAGCATGTAATTATCATTGTGTTTTATTACTACCCACAACTACATCTGCAAATCCACCGTATTTTCTAGGTAAAAACTGGAAAAAACTCAATTAAATTTTTATTGAAACACGTGAAAATCGATAGAAAAACTGTATAATTGGACAACTAACACAAAATTGCCTAGGAAATGATAAAAAAAAAATTAGAAACCCGAAGAAACATCATCCGCCTTTTTGTCCTATTTGTGGGCTCTAGATTTTACCAATTTGGAAGAATCTATTAAAAATCATCCATTTACGTAGGTATAATTTATGGGCAGTACCTTGTCCATTATTCTGAATTGAATTCTAATTGTCTGATCACTTAATAACTGAAACTGGTAGTAGTGATCTTCAACCATGAACAATATTTAAATCTGTTCAAATATTGAAAAAAGGGATTCGTAACATAAATAACTGGAGATTTCGAGCTTGAAGACTGTGCTTCCGGAGGTTGGGTAAGCGCTCTCCTCTTTTGTACCTCCTCGCTTGCTTATGTTTTCTAAGAAAATAATGGACTAATGGAGATGGATGTAAGAATTGTTGAATACACAAGAGGAGTGGAAGGTCCGTATTGTTGCACGGATCGAGTCGAGTTGTTTGTACAGCCATGGGAAAAGTAGATTTTGAAAGCCAATAAGTCGATATGGGCGTACGCTCTTGTTCTCGTGATTATTGCTCCAAAAAGGCAACGTTTTTATTTTCAATAATACCATCAGGTCATTAGGTACAGACCTGGTAATAAATTTTAAAAGAATTAAGTCATTAAAGTGGAATTTTCAAGTTTTTGGTACAGTGGCGCCTAAGTTTACGTCTAGATTTTTACAGGAGACACTTCAGATAATAAAATTTATTGTTCTGTTGTCTGAGTCTGGAGAACCGATACGAAAAATCACTGACAGTTTCGATATACATTTTTTTTCAAAATAAAAAATAAATAAAAAAGTTAAAAAAATCGACAGTCGAATGTGTGTGAGTAATGCATTTCTCATTTTCGAGACTTAAAACGCACACATATTGGTATCTCGGTTAATTGCCAGTTAGATTCGTGTTGCTGATAGCAATTACCGCCTGATTCCTGCTAATAAATCAGAACGCAGTATCTCTTTAATTAATTTATTCGTGTGTGTGTGTATGTGTGTGTATATGTGTGTCTGTGTATATGTGTGTGTGTGTGTGTAATGCAGCCTCCGTCCTTCATAGCTAATCATTGGGGAGATGAGACAATTTATTGTTCCCTGGCCTTTTAAATAAAAAAAAATTAAAATCAAAATCATTTCTTTCCTGTTGCGTAGCCAATAATCGTCGTTTAAATCAGAATATTTGAGGAGAGAGGTTTTGTAAAATACGGATATTGCAGGCTATTTATCATTTTGTACGATTAAAATTCCGTTTTTGTAAACGAATATTCGAGAATGAAATTTAATAAATTAATAAGTTTCTTTTGCGATTTCAAGTTTAGTCGCATAAAACTTTGCAGCATGACTCCCGGAACGGGTATTTAGGTTGAACTGTCAAAAGTTTATTATTTGCAAAAGACAAATTATTTCCTATGTTTAGAATGTTATTTTTACTTTGCTTTTAGTTGAACTTTATCGATCTCGATATATAAATGATAAGAGATGTAAATTGTATGCCCCCCGAAAATGGGCATTTTTTACGAGCCCTTCTCGAGCAAAAGCTAAACAGCACAAGGTAAACACATCCGAGCACATTAACACTTCAGTTTTATGGAAAAATGTTAAGAGCTTTTCCGAAAACTTAAAGGTAAAGTCGTTATGTATGTTTGATGTCTTCTTGAGAGTCTATTAATTGAAAAAATTATGTAACGTTTGTTGGGTACCTGAACGAATATTAAGAATGGTACTAGAGCTAGTTTAGAGAGAACTTGCCAATGAACTGTAGTTATACGTGAGGACTGAAATAGCTATGTTCATGTATTTTATAATTCCTGATAGCTTACTTATTGATCTGTACTATCTGTTTAGATTGCTGCTTGCTTTCATAGATTTCTTCATCACTCTGATATTCACTTTCTTTCAAATTGTTGAAAAATGACCTGAGGTATAGACTATTTTCTGCAATTCTTATCATGTTTTCCATTTGGTTGTTTTCTAGTTCTTTTAGAGCTTTGTTTCATTTGTCGTGTCCTAAAACTTACTTAATTTTTTTGAATTTAGCCCCTCCATCAATGTCTTCTATTAATATGTTTTCAGAATTACTACGGTTCCATGCAGTATTGAAAACGTTTTGAAAACGGAATTGGGGTTATTCTCTAACATTCAAATCACACATGTCAAAATCCAATGCAATTTTGAATTTGAATTTTCAATACTACATGGAAACGTAGTATGTTTGGATTCTAGTTCCTGTAATTCTTTTGTGATTTCCTTGGTGTTTGCTTGTTTTTGATAAAGTTCCACTAGAATTTGTAGTATATTCATATTTTAATATGTTTTTTTCGGTTGTAATTACAATATGATGTTTCTTGTTATTTTTTCTAACTGTTGCTTGTCCTTAAATTTCTTAATTTTCAATTCCTTTTTCTGTTAGAATTTCCTATTTTCGTGATGATTATTTAAACGTGACTAAGCGATATTTAAACAATGTTCACATGTATGTTATAGGTTTGAATGCAATCATTTGGCCTGTAACCTTTGAAAAATTGCTTAGACTGATTTTTGCTTGAGAAGCATCTTTTTGTGTTTTATTTACAAAAGGAAATTTCCTGGAAAATCTTCGGTGGTGTTTTGTTAATACGAAAAACGAATATAGACGTCGATTTTGTTATTTTTCGAATACAAACTTGTTTGGATATGCATACGAAATGTGCCTTGCAAGATATTATATCAGATTTCAGCGGTTTATTATTTTGCTTTGATGGCAAAGTTTGTTTCTTTGAAAAGCTCGACCGAATATGTTAGTCAACAAGAGAAAAGTATAATATGTAACAACTTTGGCCATTGACGATCGCTTGCGAACAATAACGGTTTACCATTTTTGGCAATTGACACAACGAACATGAAATTTCTATATGAAACCGTTTGAAAATAACTTTACGGTGTGCAGATGTGTTGACTTTATTGTCTCAAATGTAAACTCTCTACGTAGTATACAGGTGGTAGCGATTAAAAATGTTGGCACGCTCTAAATTGTTTACATAACGTATATTTCATGTGTTATTTACAGATTTATTTTCCTTTTTGTCCAAACATAGCGTTACACAGTACTTGGATGCTACTGGTTTATTTGCGCGCAATTGCTGGCGATAACTCTTAAGTACGAGCTTCAAATGCGTTAACATTTCATGGGCGGAACGTGATTTTTATTTATTTTCTTTTTTCAATTTGCATATTTTTTGTATTTTTATTCCTGGCCAATGTAACAATAATTCACTGTCTCTCAATGACTTGTTCCAGGAATTTTTACACGTAACGAATGTATTTTTTTTCTCTGCTAGAAAAATAAACTATTTTTTTCAGGTACTTTACAACATTAGTTACATATTGTCTGTTCGTATTTAAACTCTGTATTATTTGGATAAAAAAATCAACTTAACAGTAAAGCCATAAATTCCTTGGGCCATTAAAACCAGATATTATGCAAACAAATAAATTCTCTTCGACATGGAACGTTTACCTTATCTGGCAATTTCACCGTTCTTTCTTTCTCCACTCTTTTATCATCTTCTCTCTTGTAATATTTCAAAACTGTCTCCGACACATTTAATCGTGTTTATTATAATTTTATCCGCAATAAATACGTATCTCTGTCAACGTACTGAACGCTTAGTAGTATAGAAACAACTTTTATTAAACTGTTCATCTCGAGTAAATACGTTTTAACGCATCTCCTATGTTCGATGATTACAAAGAACGATCGGCAATTCAATCGGGTTTCCGTGACGCAACAGATGCAATATTCAATTTGCAGATATCATCATTCAGTTCTAATTTGTATCAATTCACGTCAAGTTGAATAGTTTTTTCGACATCTTAATAAGAAAACACTGCCTATTTGGAATATTAACTGCTTTTTAAATTATCATTTACTTTAATTGATTTTCAACTACTTTTGAATATGATGGTGGCGGAATGCAATAGACAGAGTGACAACTGAACACCAGAAAGACGAAATATATGATCAACACTAAGAATAAGATTACGAATGAAAACTTACTTGTGAAAAATGAATTCCTACAGAGAACAAAGACATATAGATACTTGGGTGCAAATATAAATGACAATTGGGATCCCTCTGGGGAAATCAACTGCCGCAAAGAAATAGCAAGAGCAGCATTTTTTAAGATGAAGTGCATTTAAACGGGCAGGGACCTAAATCTGTGTCTTCGTATTAAAATTTCTCCATTCATTTGTATAGGATGGACGTATGGACTTTACAAGATGCAACTTTGAAGAAATTGAAAGCATTTGAAATGTGGTTATATGCTAAAGAAATGGTTGACAGGATAAAATACGAAATAAGGACGTTTTGGCTAGGATACAAAAAGAAAAAGAATGATCTGTTGAAACGGGAAAACTATTTTATTTTGGTCATGTAATGCGCAACACTAACAATATTTCACCTGAACATCCAAGCCATAATCAAGGGAAAGCGACAAGCGGGACGACCAAGAACATCATGGCTGAAAAATCTACGGTAATGGTTCAAGCAATCAATTACTGCACTATTCAGAAGTGTAGTTAATAAAGTAATAATAGTCAATACGACTGCCAACGTTTGGTAATGAATACGGAACTAGAACAAGAAGAATCTGGAATTAACTTCCCGAAAATGAGACATTCGTGTCATTAATAGATCTCAACATTTTGACACTATAGAGCGGCTTCTGTCCCGGACATTTTCAATACCATGAGCCTGATTAATTGACATCCCTATGGTGTACTAGCAGAATGGACATGTTCCAGCTTAAGTATCTGACTTTTGTTATGTTATTCGTTATTAAATAGTTTCTATTTTCGTGGCAATCGATCAAATTTAATATTTATAATAATGTTCAATATGATAGAGTCCCACCATATCTTTTTTTGAGTTCAAACGCTGATTTGTAGTAGAGAAAGATCTTATTCTCCGGGATCACTATAGAATTTCTGTATACAATCCACTTTTCATCCCCAGTTGAAATCTATTACAACAAATCTCAAGAGCAATCTGGTACTAGTAGGGGCTTATCAATCTGTTTAAATGGAAATTCAAATTGTTGGATATTGAGTTTTGTTTCCCAGTGAAAGTTCATGTGGCACCCACATTCCTTCTCTTTGTGCTTTGTTTCGGTGCCTTAAAAGCCTTTGTAATGTGGGTAATGAAGTTTCAAGCTGCAATTTCTGGGAACAACAAATCCCTCATGATTATTAATTTTTTTGAAACCCACGCTTACATGTTCTGATATCCAACGACAGAACTGACATGTCTAAATGGATCTCATCCGTTTTCATTTTTCGACCAATTTTCGTGAAAATCCCTCCATGTTTTAACATGACAAGAAACATTCTATTTCTCGTAAATGCAATCGCCTACATGTGGTTAAAAACTGATCAATACAGAAAACCTTGATTTGCAAACCACAAAATATTGAAATTCCTGTAAACGACCACAGGAACGTTTATAAATAGACGTAATTAGGTTAGTAAATCGTCCTGCAACACAATCGAATGTATAACGATATGTCTGGGCCGATCAATTTGGTTTTTAGACGGGCGTGCTCCGATGGTGTCGTAAACTTTCACACCCTTAAAACATTCGTTCATTGAAATCTGATCGTTCAATTGTGTTCCCTGACAGTGAACAGACTGTTGCTATTGATTTTATTTGAAAATCCGGTACTTTTTTGTATGCTGTCTTTGAATGGAATTTGGAGTGATTGTTTTACTAACACGTTAAGTGAAATGTGAAAATTTTCCTAATATTTGGAATAGTTTCGCACACGCACTGACCTTTCTCCTAAAACGCGAGCCAGATGTGTTGTGTGTGGAAAATCTCTTGTCGACATGAAAACAACCAAAATTCCAGAAATAAAACCCGGTTAATTGATATAAATAGAGGAACTGGAGGCATTTCTCGGTTGCAGCAAGGTCGTCTCTATTCTCTTTAAGTTTTTCCACGCTCAATTTACAATTACCAATTGCTTGGATGGTGATAAATAAAAACAATATCCTCGGGTCAAACCAATCAATGGGATCAAATAATTTTGTTGATAAGAAATATTTGTTCTCATAACCATTGACACGTGAAAGAGCGTCATCATGATCAAAGGCGACCGCCAAAACACGTCCCGGACTTATAAATCTATCGAGTTATGTTATTGTTGGCCATATGGTATGAGAGGTTAAAGTAAAAATAGCATTTCAATGCTAAAAATACCCACTGATCCACATTTCATAATTTTATCCCGACATTATTATCACCCACCGCCGACACGATTATTAATTATTTACCTACCCATGAGTTATCGTGACCGTGTTAACCCAAAAACATTTTTAAACCTCCTTGCAAACCAGATTTACAACTCTTTGACCATATCGATGGCGAACGTGTCGAATATATTTTATGTATATGCAAACCGATTGTTACGAAATCCACACATACTCTCTCTCTACGTAGAGTATTATTAGACATTGCATGGTCTTAAGGAGTAAGAATCTCGAGCCAAAAACTAATTTAATAGTGAAGACGAGGACCACACAAATCACCGTCATCGACATTTCGTTAACGCCAAGAGACGCCCATCAAAAAAGAAGTTTAGCTATTCTATCGAGAGCTAATTAAAACTCTTGGCAAATGGTGTCTCGTCTACTTTAGGTGAGCAACCATGTAAATTAAAAAAAAAGACAATATTTCTTTGATGAGTTCGAAGGTAACCTTGAACTTGGTTTGGTTTTCTTCGTATTTCTGCAACCCAAACATGTTTGAAAATCGATTCTAACCCACAGAGCAGGTAGCAGGAACGACATTTCGCACAATTCGTACATATGCTCAAGTTACGTAACTCGCGTACTGCTTATTAAAACAACTAAAAAGCACTATTAAAGGGCCGAAATGACCTTTTTAATATTAATTTTCGTATGTGACAAGGTAATTGTTAATCAAACAGCGGCTTAATTACCATTATTTATCTGTGAAATTTATTGGCACGTCAAATCTCGAACATTATTCACCACATCATTAAAAAAAACAATTCATTGTGTCACGGTTGCATATTTAATGTTGTTCTCTCAAGTTTCAACCTTGACCTATGAAATTATAGTTTTGCTCTTTCCTGTTGTTGTTGAATTTCTAGTCCGAAAGAATAGAGGACCGTAAATTTGACCATTTACTAGTGCCGAAATGGGACATTTACAACCATAATATTGTGTTTCGCTTAATTGTAAAAGCCCCTATGCTGAATAAACATTTTTCTACTCACTAATATTTCGGATTATGTCTGGAGTACTTGAATACAAAATTTCGTTTTTGGAGTCGTAAAACGAGAGGCGTGCCTATAAAATGTTGAAAGATTATTCTTATGTTGTGAGTAATCTATGGTTCAAGTGACCATAAAAGATGTAGCTTTTATAGACGATAAGATTTTGAGAAGAAAAATTTTACGATATTGCCAATTGAATAAATCATTGCTTATGATAAACTGGCAAGGTTAAATCAAATGTCATTAAAAGGAACTCAGACTTACACCTTGTCTGACGACAATCAAACGCGATTTTCAACTTGAAAAACGTGCCATCGTACTTAATTATGTCTTTAACGCCACTGAGACCTGAAGCTGGCGTGTTTGTAATTGTGACTACCGGATCTTCTTGGTCAAATCTTCAACGAAGATTTTTCTCAGAGCATTAGTATTGTGATTTATAGTCAAGAAGTTTTAAGTAAGAACCTAAATAACCGGTTGCGGCGAGCATTAAGGCTTAAAACAAAATTTTTGGCATAAAAATTGATTGTTTCTTCTCGTAAAATGTCGTTTTATACGTGCAATGATGAGTCATACAATTGGCAAATAAATAACATTGCGGGAGTTTACAGGCGGCTGACACACCATTGAAGAATTTTGTGTGTAGCGCGCCTTACTTAATCAACTTTTGCCAAACGATTTTGTTGATCATGAAGCAAAAAATAAATATTTAGTCTTTTTATGATCTCATCTTGTTCACCATTTAACATCTTCTGCTAATTTAAAGCCCGTCAGATTTTGACAAATTCCACAAACAATGGTCCCTTTTGAATTTCCCGAGCAAATAAGATGCAAATTTATAGCAGGTCGTAATAGTGAAGCAGCACTACTTGCACGAATATTTATAAAGACTATCATCGGTCTTCTTGAGGACAAGCTCTCTGGGTATTTGGATGAGTGATGCGACCACTTTACGTTCAACAGGATGTGGGCACTTTAGGTGTTTTATTTATGTAGAAGTGGACGCTGGTCGTCTGATTTGATCAATATGTGATTGTTTTTAGACTAAAAACCAATCTCTGTATGAAAACGTGATGACAAGTGAATGCAAGAATGTGATTTTGGTAATTTTAAGGTTCTTTTTGGAAATACGTGTGCTTTACGAAGAAACCTGTTAATTTTTCCCAAGGCGCTGAATAAAATCTTGTCACTTATGATAAATTACGGAAATATAGTTCTAATTTTAACGCTAGCTTTAAAAATCTTTAATTTGTGGAGAGCAATTTGTTTGGAGAAATTGGCAAAACAATGCGGAAGCTGTAAAAAATTGTTGAACTACAAAGAAGAATAGGTGTTTCCGCTTCGCGTACATTAGTTGCCCCATTTTTCATTCTCTCGGTTTAATAAATTTTAACAATATTTAGTGAAATTCCCGGATGGAAATTTCATTTTCAACGAAAAGCCAACCGTTTTCTTTTTTTTTTCGTTAGAATTACTTTCGTAAAAAAAATGGTTGACGCACACTCGGATCAATGAGCAGGAAAGGTAAATAGAAAATTAACTCGACAAAGTTCAGGAATAATACGGCAATAAATAACGAAGATGCCTCCATAGTCACACCCTTTTGGGGTCCTTATGGGGAAGATGTGTGAGTAATATCCTGTTTTATTTATGGTTCGATTTATTTCCCTGCCTACTCCTATGAAGTTTTGATTGGTTTCGTTTCGAGTGAGGGCGTAAATAGGAAAGTTTATTGCCTTTAAAAAAAAACCGTAGGTATATCTCAACTTTCTCAATCGCTTATTAATCGGAATTTAATATAACGGAAGAAACCTGATCAAAATTTTATTCTCGTTGTCGCGGTTTAGTATGAAGAAAGTTAAATTTGTTTCCCGCTTTTTAGTAACGAACGAGGATTTTGTTTTTGATCAGACAAGATAATCTTATGTTTTTTCAGATCGAGCGACCCTTGATTTTGTCCGCTACGAACTTTTCCTATCAAAAAAAAAACCTGATTAAACTTTCCAACCTTTAATTTTCACAGCAAAAGGACAGGTTCGGGCTGAGCACAACCGACTACAAGCACCTGTTTCAAGTGTTTTCATAACTGAAAGGTTAAAAATTTAATTAGATTTTACCTTGAAAAATATCAACTATAAATGAAATGTAATACATTTCTTTCCGACAATTTATTATTAGAAAATTTGAAAAAGTGAACTTATGTCTGTATGTAAATTCGAGATATAAATCCATACATAAGTCTATTGTAGAGAAACGAATTTTCTAATTTACGACGTATTATCGTAAAGTTATGTGTTTCCAGATAGAGTCGACTTCTAAGTATGCAGAAAACATTCTAATTTCATCAATGTTGTAGAGCCGACTATCTCAATTTTGAGGGTGGAGTGATAGTGGGTAATTCTCCGAGTGAATACAAAATTTTGCAAATGCATATCTAACAATTCAATTGAATATTTAACTTTAAAAAAGAAAACTAATTTAGTGACTTCACAAAAGAATATAGAGGTTTTCTTTTTAGAGAAGCACCCATGTTATCTCTTTCTTGAACAACGTGAATGTATTTTTCGTGTAAAGCATGCCTAGCAAATTTGGCTGAAAAACGATTACCGGGTTTACGAACCCAACGACGATTATCTTATCTCTCGGAAAAAAATTATATTTTTCTTCTAATAGAAGGGCTTGAACTGGAAGAAGTTTACGAGCCAATTCGGTGTTTACTATTGCTTTCACGTTCTCACATAAAAAATGGGACTCAAGCACCATCTTTCGATTGGCGACGTTCAACGTCAAGCAGTTCATTGTATTAAAGTTTTTTTTATTTTCCCCAAATACATTTCAATTTTCACCTTTCCACGAGTTCTGTTATACAATAAGGACCGACCAAAGGACCGATGTACAGTTGTCCAAATACAGTGACAAAAAAAATCGTAGAATTACAGGCCATCAAGTATAACAAATAACAACATAAACGAAGAATCGAAGGTAATTGAATGGGAATTTTATGAGTAATTTTGCCATCGTCTCCGCAAATTTGAATTAATGAAACGGTGAGCCCCCGCCACCAAAGGGGCATTACTACCGACCAGTTTACGGTTCTCAATAAAACTCTAATGGTTTCCCCGTTTATGGGAATGTTACAATTGCGTTATTAGACCTCGATACACGATCGTAAAATCTTGCTATTCTCAGACACAATTAATAATTCCACGAACACTTTTCAAGTTCTATTGAAGATTTCGATCTTCCAGACACTTGATGACTGGACGAAAACGGCAACAATAAACGATGAGATTCTATTCGAGATTTGTATGTAGCCTTTTGTGTGATTTTAATTATCAGTGGGTGGACTGCCGGTTCAAACCCTGACTCCTTTAATTAAGAGAGAATAGAGTGAAAATTAGACCTTCCTGCACAAATTAATTGTTTAAAATTAGAAATATTCAGTGGCATGAAGTCACTGCAGCATAGATATTCATCCGTAGCACCTTTGCAGGAAATATTTAACATTTTACGTGTTTCCGCAATTTTAGTTTCAACCAGCCGCATGCCCTCTTTCCCAAAATGCCCAATAAATAATTCAGCGACAGAATGGAAATTCCTGTGGATCGATCAATGATTAATTTATTATCTCTGAATTGCATTTGAAAGTTAGTGATGATGTTAATTGATACAGAAGTTGTTGAAAAAATCAAGTATTGTACTGAAACGAAGTGGGCTGCTTCCTGGCATCCTGCGGTGTCGCAGGAATTTATGGAACGTCTTAGCGTTTCCTTAAGTGTCTGAATATGACGGCATCAGGAGAGTCCATTGTTAAATGGGAAACGTATATGTGCAACGCGTCGTTTGATATCCATTTCCAGTCGCTTTGGATTATGCATGTCTTTTGACGAATATGACTCTCTCTCTCTTGGTCTCTCTCTCGCTCGCATCCTAATTGATTCGGCGAGTGGTGTTGTTAATTAATTGCAACGTAAACTGGCTTAACTCAATTGTTAAATTGCTTAATTAATGGCATACGGTCGATTTTCAAAAGAGATTCCATACCGTTGAGGTTTCTGGAATGTGAGTGAAAAATTGCCGTTAAAATAGCTTCCAGGTATTTTTTAGGTAATTTATGAGTTCGTAATTAAATAAATTTGAAACTTTAATGCGAAACCTTGATGAAACTGCCATAAAAGTGGATTTTTTTTTGGAAAGAGGTAATCACTTCATCAAAACGATTTTCGCAATAAAAACTTTCACAGATTTAACCCAAATAAACAGAGCCGTAATAGCAAAAGTGGAAAAGGTCAAATTGAATCACCATTGAACCACACCACCGCATGGGAAAAAAAACGTATCAGATCTTCTCTCGGGCGAGATCGTCAAGAACCCAAAAGAGATGAAACGTGCCGCTCAAGATGTCGCGTACCCTGTCGGGGTTCGTGCTTCGAATAATTCCTACACTCGGAAGAACAAAAGAAGAGATACCGCTTACATTGTTCGGTATTTATGTTTAGATTGTTTGTTCAATCATACCAAAACCTTCGACGATGAGGTTCAATTAGACGTGGTTTTTGATCTGTTACCGATTATAGCCTCGAGAGTGTTTGGACATGACCGTTGTTTCGTTAATTGACTCGCTAACTGTTTAACAGCTAACTTTTTTCTCAACTGTTTCGTGATCGCACTACTACTATACACAACCATCTGGTATACACAGTAATTGATTAATTTATAGCTATAATTGTCGTTGCTGAGCAAAAAAAAAATGAAAAACGTTTAATGAAAGCCGCACATTCCGACGAGGAAGTCCCACGCGCACTCCACATCTGTTTTTCTTAAGGAAGATGCAATTTCGTCCAAAAGTTAATTACATCTGCAATGGAATGCCGCACAGAGCTTGAGGCTTCATATAAATGGCACGCGATGAATCAGATTTGAAAAATATACATGTATGAATAAAGAGTCATAAAAATATATGTATGTTGTTTGTCACCATTAGCTTGTTTATTGTTGTATTTGTAGCGACAAGTTTAAAATTGTTTATTAACTTTCTTCTGGTTTTCATATTTTAAATTGGTGGCGTTTAATTACTTGTAATGCATTTTTAGAACAATCGTTCAGGGTAATTTCGATGGAATTTTTAATGGAGTTGCCGCCCATAAAGGCCGTTAATCAGCCAGAACAATGACGTTCACACTGAACCTGATCGATATTCATATTGGGAAATTATTAAGGAAATGGTCCTGGAGACCTCTGACATATTGCAATGGCAGAAACGTGTCTGCGCCATTCCACGCCTAATCACTCTGATTAGAAATAATAGTCCTCAATGAGGGACAGAACCGTTAAACACGCACAGCACCATTTTCTATGTAACAACAATTCGAATGGACGACAAATAATTATTTATTCAAAGTTCGCTCGTTTATCGTAACTATAATTTTTAGGTAGCACCCATATGATTGATGATTTAACTTTGTTGTATCTCGAATCTTACGTTGCATTGTTTATATGCGTTATTCATTGATTCAACCCAGTTAATTTGATTGATAATCATGATCTAAAAGCGGTAGAAATAAGAAGAGTTCCTGATCGGACCCGAGAGCCAGTCATCATTGATTTTCTTCTCTATTTTTCCTATAACATTCTTCAATCAATCGAATTAATCAATTTCGAAATTCCACTACTTACCGCCCCCCAAAGGCTTATATTGTTTGTTGATTCTAAACCCTCGTGGGAAACAAAAGCTCTTCGCTCTTAATTATCCGGTGTTTCCGAGACCACCTGACGCTTCTCGTATATCTGCAATACTCGCAAGGCGCTTAAGATTTTTCCCGATCGCTTCCAAGTTCGGTGAAGCGATTAAATCAATCATCCCGATTAACTTCTGCTCTTGCGAAAATCTAAAATCATTTTTCATCCATACCTCTACCTGTAACGTCACAAGAATCGACACTAACATAAGGGGAAAATCCACTAGCACAGTATACTTATTTTCGTATATATCACAGAGAATCTTTTTTTCGCCGATTAAAATGATGAGCCTATTCGTTTAAGGCCACCATGAATTATCGCCCTCAACCTAAAGTCTCTAGGGGAAGATAACACTCGATTTATGTAATTCAAAGACATCCATTTGCACCACTTTTATACCCATTTTCCTGATGTTTTTCTTGTGTGCGACCTACAAGACATAATAAACTCTATTAGTGTGTGAACCTGAAACTCTCGTCATCAGCAATGAATCACAGATGTTTCCATTTAATGCCTCAACGTCGTTTGAATTATGCATCACGTGCATCTGGGGCGCTTATCCGGATTGTTGACGGGAACGCAATATTTTTTTGGTCTAGGTTTGTCATGCGATAAGATGAGTTCGCATAATTTAATTTTTTCCTAAAATCTTAGCGGCACTCCCTTTTTCACGATGAATCATGGAGAAACAGTTAATTTCTCATTGAACAAGAGATTTTACTGTTTAGAAGACAACAAACAGGCTTTTAATTGTTTTTGTCGCAGAGAAAATAACTAATTTTCAATTTCTTTTCCAGGTAAACAAAGACGCACTTAAGCTCTCATCAGTAATCCAATTAAAGTAAGTTTGCAAAATGCTTTGTCAACTTTATAAGCGACACTGTAGTGTTTTTCCCTTAAAGAATTCCAATATTTCCAGCTAAGATCTATTACATTTTCTTCCTATCAAATAATCCCCTTATATTTTCCCCTGGTAACAGTAAATTTTCTTGCGTTCTTCATATCTATCTCGATTATGGGGCCCTTAACTGAAAGGTGAAACGTTGCCTGAATAGCCTTTATGGCGATCAGCTGGGATTGGGAACAGGAGCTTCGAGTATAGCCCTCCAACAATGTCCTGCAAGGGATTTAACCGAATTGTACGACATCCAACACGTGAAATAGCGAATATCAAGAAACGTTTAAGCGAACTAGTGTTTCAGATTTATTTTTAGTTTGGTTCGAACAAAATTTAGAAATCGAGCGTGTCTAACTTTTTGGTTTAACCACACGCGATCGCCCACCGGTCAGGCATATAAATATAGGAAATTACCTCAAACTTGATCGCACCTTGAAAATGTGTTTCTGGATTATCTCAAATCCATGCAACGTTTTAGAATTTATTAAGCGTATGGTGGAAAAATGTTTTTCGAACGGGAATTTATCAGTTCCAATTTGATATTCCTGCTACGATGCGCTGCTTCTTAACAGTATTCGTCATAAGTTTCCTGCTACAACGTTCATTTTTCCAAAAATTTAAGCCATTTTTCTTGTTGAGACTCCCACAGTTTTCATTCTATTTCTGCTTTATTGCAAAAAGTTCATTTCAGTTTTTCTCTCATTCATTTTCCGATCAAAAGTGGTTCCTGTTTAAAAAGAAGGGGGTTAATACGAAAGTACACATCGAATGTGTGCTTAACGTCGACCCACTTCACTTCACTGAGAGCGAGAGAGAGACTTACAATTTCTATTGAGGCCTGGAAAAATATTTGTTCGTTCATTTTCAAGACGTTTCCCTTTCGGTGAACAGATGCCCTTGCTATCATTGGTTTTTTTTTGTTCAAAACATCCTAACGACCCAATAATTCTTCATCTTATTATGGAAGAAAATCGTAATATATCCGTTTTTCGAAATGCGTGAAAGGAAAACCTTCTACGTCTTTTATCGGAATAAATGCCCCTGTAAATTATTTGGAGTGGGGGTAATATTTTATTTTATTGAGCCGCGCCGTTATAAGCTCGCCTTCGATCTTTTTTGAAGTGAAATTTTTAAATCGCCCGTTTTGCCTTTATTTGAAACCATCGATTCGTTAAGAAAAAAAAAACCTCTTCCTTGGATAAATTTATCATACTTAAACGAAAGTCATCTATTTAAATTACTCGGGGTTGTAACTAGAGGCCCTGTAGCCTTGGTTGGCAAATTTAATCACTTTATCCATCATTCTCAATGAAAACATAAAGGAGAACGTTAGTGTCGATAATGGCGCGACCCATTTTTTAAGAAGAAACCACTTAAAATCACTTGCGGGCCGGGCAACGGTGCCATAACCGCTCCTCGTTCCGAAAACAACATACCCCCCCCATTCAATAGGAAGCATCTTCTCAAGTTATTAATAGTGTCCTTTTGACATTTAGGACCTCTGTTTTATCAATAACCATCAAACCGAAATATTTACCTGTAGTTTGCATAATAACTTTTCCCTGAAAAGGATCGGTCTTTGAAAAAGTGACCACTTAGATTTTCTAAAAGGATTTCTCTTAAAGAAACGTGCAATTTTAAAAGGACTGGATAGCTTAGTCAAGGAAGTTGAAAAGTGTATTACGTTGTTAAGAAATTTATAACCAATTTCAGATTTTTCTTTAAAATGAAATTCTGAAAATACCTAAAAAATTACACATCAATACATGAGAGGTCTGGTCAGAATGGTTCGTGTTCCAGAGTTTAAAAATGAAGAAAACAAGCCTTTATTAAAGATCAAGTTCACTTGATTTAATTCCATACGAGAAGCTAGTTTCACTGCATTGGGTATGGCTGTAAATATTGGAACATTAACATTTGATGACCGTTTTTTCAGCATGGATATATACAAGATTATACAAACCGATACAAGTTAAGACATTCATATTAGATTCTTTTTTAAGAAAAGTACTGGATGACTGTTCTTCTACATAGATATTTTATGAATATTCATAAAATCACTCTAATCTACATATGTAGATATTAAAAGAATATGTAAAAATTATCTGGAATATAGGAATATATTAATGGATTTGGTATATTGTTTGACTGACATATGTAGTTGAAATTTGCCAAGTTTCGGAGAAAAGTCCAGAAATCAAATGCAGATGTTTGGCATTATCTCTATTTCACAGTTTCATAGCGTATTACAGTAATTTCTTGCGGCATTGGTTGCGCAACTTCCTGTTAGGCGTTATCATGAAAATGGATAAGACCCTTTTCTATGTACTAATGCCGTGTACTTAGTCAAGATCTTCATTCTATTTCGTTCATTTTCTTAATTCAGTACTTTTTTGTCTTTAATGGCATAACTCGATTGGAGGATCCTGTGATGAAATAATCCTAATAAAATAGCCATACATATACAGTTTCCCTGATTTTTTTGGTAAAATTTTTGGGAACCATCGTTACACAGCAATGTATCTGATATCAAAATCAATGTTCACATTGCAAACAGTCATTGCATTGTGACCCAGTTTGGATTTGAATCAGGCTCGCGTCAGATACTGCAATAACTTTCTTTAAAATCTCATACGAATAGCTATTGCAAAATGTTTTGGCATTTCTTGCCCGATTTTGAATGGACGGTTTTCCATAATAATGATATTTGACTATTACGAACTTTTCCTATTGTTTCCAATGTAGTTTTCCAATGTGAAGGGTCGGATTGAAATTGAGAAAAGTTGCTGTAGTTCCGATGTCACATAAAAAACCTAAAAAAACAGCCAACTGTTTACGGTTTTCCGGATATGTCTGAACTTTTAACAAGTTGTGTAACGAGAATTTATTGCATTCTCGTAGTCGCATTACGAACTGTATTATTATTTGATGCGATCAGCTTTGGTTAAAGAAAGAAGTGTATGTTTTAGGCCGGGAGCTTTAGCAATACTTCGATCATCAACAGGTACATTTTAATAAAAATTTCATATAAAACCAGTCATTTGTAAAAGGCATTTATGATTGGTTAATTTTCCATAGAAATTATATAAAGATTATAACCATGTTAAAGTAAAGGAAAATGCCTGGACTAGAAAGGAAAAAGGTCGATGTTGCATGGATAACATCAGTTTAGCTGGAGGAATAGGAAATGCGGTAGAACTTTTACTGTTACTAAGTTAGGGGCCCCGTGTTTATTGACATTGTTTATTTAACCAGTGAAGTGCAAAATTGACCGATAAAATTGGAATATCGTTTGAAAATTTATAGCTTCCCTATATCGGGTATGCAGTTTCGGGGACATCGTAACTGTTTCATATATAATAGCTTTGTCTTTGCTTCACTTTTGCTCTTTCTCTCACATTCACGCTCGAACACGTTTAAAAAAATGTCATTTGACGGGCGCGTTTAAGTAAACAACGATGAAATATAAGCAGAAAAATGAAAAATCTCAACCGCCTGAGCCGCCAAATATATTACACACCCTATTTGCTTTTTGGGAGGTATGCAAATATGATTGTAATACTTTTTCGGGTGAAATATCCACTTTTCCAAGCTCCAGCGACCTGACCTTGGTGCTCAGTTTATTTTAGAATTTTTACCGAGAAATATTGAAGCTTTCGCCAAATAAAACATTAACATATGACGACTTCTTAATTAAATTTCTATTAATTTCTGAAAAAGGTTTTTAGTCAATTGCAAATAGAAACTTTCAATTAAAAAGTAAACATTGCGGTTTGAGATATCCGATTCTGCGGGCTTTGATGAATAAAAGATCGTTGTACATTTGCTTCTCTGTGGTTATAGCTGCCACTATTCGAGGAAATTGTCAAACAGAATCGATTTCTGACATCATCATCAGCATCCACAAAGTGCAACGTATTAATCTAGCAATTTTGTAGGAAACATTACAATTACGCGAACGGACGTTTGCAGGACAAATTCATAACTAACCGAACCTCGAGCCGCAACAACTTGCATTTAAACTAGACCACATGCATATTTTAACTACCACCCTCTAAAATACTACTACCAAAAGCCCTTTTGGTGGAGTAGCGCATTGTTCCGTCCTTATCGCAAACGTATTTTCGCACAGTTGCCGTTAAAACGCTCAATTTTTTCCGGTTCGATTTTAATTTATTTCGTTTTTATCGGCTTTTCCCGGATCGTAAATTGTTTATTTGCAGCGTTATTGATAATCCGGAACGGGCATTTGGTCGGTCCTCTGCAATTTCCCACCCCAAACTATAATAGATAACCCAGATCCTATTTTTTTTAACCTTATTGCTTTCAACGGAGTCGTAAATTTCGAAATCTGTTCCCCATATACGGACTTGGGTGGCTTTTTTCCTGTTAAAAATTCCTAAAGACGACCTTGTAGAACTAAGAGAGTTATTTTTCTAATTTGCGTTTGCCGTTCAGGCATTTATAACAACTGCAACACTCGAAATATTCCTGCTATGCAACTGAGTATTCTTCATCGTTGCAGGATCATTAGTTTTGAAAGGCCTCAGAGATATGGAACGCAACGTGAAACTGTTTTTAATGAAATTAATCATTTGATATTTTAATGACAAGAATTATTCATAAAAGTAGAACTATTTGTACTGCTTCTATTGCATTTTTAAAGGAAAAAATTGATTTTTTCTCTTAAAAAAACGAAATTTACGATCGAACCGCTTTGTTTTAAAAACTGTCGTATTTCATTTCGAAACCAAACCCGTTGTCAGTTCTTTTCCATACGAAAAACCTGCAGGCACTCGCTGGATATTCTTTTCTGTCAATTCAATCGATTAAACGTCACTTACGAAGGTTCGTTATATGACTATCTTGTGAAAGAATCTCTTTGATGAAATACGGTGAAAAAAATAAGAATATCCTGAAAATGATCTCTCAACATTTCAATAGACACGCCCAGACAGGAAGCGATTTCCGAGAGTAACTTTATTACATTTCTTCAACGAGACACGGGAAAAAGAAATCGCCGGAGAGTTATGTGACAGGTTAGAATCAGTGAACTCCAAATGGATGCGATCCTATCCACGAGAAAGATTTATTTATGTACCGTCTTCACAAAGCCCAGCATAATTATTACACACTGCTTTTCTAAGTTGTGAGAGCATTTTTTCTGGAAACTGAAAAGGTTTTTGTTGGGATCCAGACAATTAATCCTTAAAAATGTCTTTAGCAATTATCAGTAAGATTGTCTTGGCAGTTTGATGACTGAGAACGCTATGCTGCTGCTTCTGCTGCTGCTGCAGTGCTAACAAGAATGCCATTAAAACTAATAGAATTCTTGCTTGAGTCCCCAATTTACTTTACCATTCCATTGTTGTCAGCGCTAAATAAATTTGGCAACGTATTTTATCCAGTCAAGACAGGCATTGCTGATTAATTAGATATCTCCTGCAGCACCACCACCATCAGCAACTATGGTAATCTAATGTGCAAGAAGTGATTATGGCCCTTAATGATATTAAAGAGTTACCTATTAGTACTGGAAAGCTAAAACTGTTAAAGAATCTTTATTTTTCTTTTGGAAACGTGTTTGAGATTCGTAATTAATCAGTTCAGAAGTAGAGAAACCTGAAAAGTTAGTGCAGGGAGTTTTTTTTTGTCGGAAATCAATCGTGACGAGACCCTTTTTGTGTGTCTCGTTCAAATTACTGCTTCTTTTTGTTCTCAAAAAAGGGTCCTATAGAATCATGGTGGTCAAATATGGATTTAATACCCGAATTTTATTAAGGCGGATCCGAGAAGAAGAGATGAAATAATGAAAATAATAAAGGGCATTTCTTCTTCTTTTCTTTAGAACGTTCTAAATTTTTTTTATTTCTTTATTTTTTTATACTTTATTCTATCTTGATCCGGCTTTTTTACCCTTAGTTTCTCCTAGAATATTAAAAAACAAACTGTTTTCTAATGACCTGACACAAGAATTCCAGTTTATTTTATATGTCAATAGATCTTTTGTTCTTTCCATAAAGCCGTCCCAGGGACTGACGTGTGTGTGTATATTAGTTATGCCCGTCTAAATTTGCTCGCGAATATTAATAATTTTCAAATAACCGTGCCGCCTTTCAATCAAACATCGATGGTATCGCCTGTATAACGTAAGATGGATGTTATTTTTGGCGAAACATCACACTGTCGAGCATAATATTTCAAACGCAAACGACGGCCACATCCAGTGGGAGAGAATCTTGAAAACAATGTGAAAACAAAATTTCACTAAAAAAGTTCTCCAAATAATATATTTCAAATTGAACTTATATGGTCCTAACCGGAATAGCAAAATTCTCAATTGCGAACTGGTTATGAAAGTTTAAAAATTCCTATATAATTTTGCGAACCTCTACTCCATTGTGTATCGTTATGCCGTTTTGTGTATTAGACTCGTTGGCAAAGGCGTTGACACGTTCACAGTGTGATGAGAATGTTGACAAAGCATTTTATTATCCAGGGGATCTTCCCTATCCCAATGTTTACATTCATAAGAACGGTGAAACGGGGATCCGGATAAAAACCTCTGGTGGAAAAAACCTGCCACCCCCCGGACACACACATACACAAACACACAGTGAGAAAAATAAATGTGTACCGAATTTTTTTTCGTTAACAAAAGCACAAATTTATTACCACAAAAAGAATAACGAAAAAAACAGGTCAGACAATAGAATTTTGGAAATTAATTATGGACCATTGTTTTAAGGAAGAAAAATCCCCGAGGGTAAGATAATAAAGCCACTTAGGCGCCCCTTTTAAAACTCGCGTAGCGGTTTCGTCGTATTTTCTTTGAGTCATCGTTGAGAAACTTTACATTTCCCTTAAAATCAAATGAGGTGGCAAAAGGTTTTCTTTCTCCAATTTCTTGCGTCGATTCGCCATCAGGGCGTGGGTACTTTTGTTGCAAGTAGAATGAAGGAGCGAGTGAAAGAGAGATACAAGGGAGAGAAAAAAGCAATTCTAGTTTTATACTCATCGAAATCCTCGTATTTCCTACTACTTTTGACACTCGGCTTTATTCTATAGCTTCCCAGTATTGTATCTTGTTTCCTATTTCAAAAATGCACTTGTTTTTATCCTGAAAATATTCCAGACGTGACTCCTGTCCTATTTATCATTTATTACGTGACATTTTCTTTATGGATTTTGAATCTTGAACTGGCCAACCGATTCAACCTGATTTTGAATGGAGATCGAGAGCTTATCAAACTTGCATCCAAACTGAGAAAGTTACTCATTGCCCTTGGCATGAGTATATAAACAAGAACTGGAAGCGCAATCCAGAGAAGAAAACTTTCAATATCCACGTCGAAAAATCAAAAAACATGTTTTGCTGAAGCAAATCCTATATTATTACATCTTGGAAAAATTGATATGCATCCCGAAATCTAGAAAATGCGCTTGTAAAAAACTTCATATCCATGTAGAATATCGTACTTTTTTTGGGTCCAGAATTCTTATTGTGTGTAGGAGTACAACATTTCTAATGCACATCTCGGTTTTTGAATTTCGTTCGGGTATTCGTGTAGTACACATGCCACTGCACTTTAATCTCCTTTTAAACTCAGGATCCATTCCTGCAACCATGCATGTCATCTTCGGCATCTGAGATCGATAAACGTTATTTTCCGGGCGTCATTTGCCCCATTGCCAATGCCAAAGTTGGAAAAACATCTTTTTCATATAAGCCATAATCGAGAATGCCTTTCGGGCACAACTGGAGACTTTCTCCGCACCTACTCAATTTTCTCGATACCCATTTTGTCCCTTCGAAAATGCGAGTTTCACCCTTGTATTATGTAGGCTTGTGTATCGTTTTTACATGCCTATTTGAATAAAGTTACTTGGGCCATGTATAGGAAGGATCTGAACCTTTAACTATTTAAAAAGGGAAAAAAATCAAATTTTTTCAGCATGAATATTGGATTGACGGAAAATCCAGTTGTTGGAGTGGCTTGACAATTGTCTGTGAATTAAATCAATCAATTTTTTTCGTTCGCAATCACGTCTGTGCAGTCGCATGCCAATATTTTATGAATGCAGTTTCGTGATGGGTGGTAAATTAGAATTGAAATTGATTTGGAATTGTGACTGACAGTTTTATTGATACTGTAGTTGATACAAGCTGATTTTGTCATATCCATGTATGCGGTTTTTTTCCTTTTTTTACAGCATTTCCTAGTCAACGAAGAGGCAATTTTACAGCGATTATTCGCATTCGATGGCCAGTTTTAAAGTGATTTTAAACGACACTGAAAATAATTACTACAATTATGCCTTCAGTAATTAGTATACAATTAGGAGCTGAAGGCTGAAAATCCTCGAAATTATCCATTTTGTTCAACCGGGTGGTCCCACTTAATGGATTAAAATAGGTGTTTGTTCTAATATGCTTTCTGGCATTATTTATGACCGATGCCAATTGACCATTTTGCAAAAAGTTTATTGTCGATCGTTCGGTCGTATTTATGTGAGCGTGGCGTACACACTCATCAAATTTTTACCAGAAATAAAATTGGTAACAGATGTCAGTCGTTGATGGAAGCGGACGACCATAACGACGACCCCCGCTTTGTTTTGACACCAATTGGATTGCGTCCAATGCATCTGGAACAATTTATTTGAAAATTTCCATGAAGGGATCTTGTCAAATTGTATTAATGGAGAAGGTTTTCATTGATTGTTCAACCCTTAAAAGCGGCTTTCATTAAAATATTTCGGTTTTAATAGAACTGACATTTACGAAAATGAATGTTAAAAAATCATCATAAATCTTCTGGATTTGTTCACGGACTTAACGACATCAGTTTAGAGCTTATATACCATTTTTTTGTTAATCTTGTTCAGACATAAGTTATTTTCCAAACGGAAATAGAACTGTCAATTTAAAGCGTGTTCGGCACGAAACAAAAGGCCGCCACGTAATCCAGAATCCGGAAATAAAAATACGCGACGTCTTTCAGAAAACGTGTGTAGTAGTCGAATCCCGGATTGAGTCGCCTCGTGGGAAATTTTGCCTGCGGCTTTATCAGAGGAAATTGTTTTTAAACATTATTTTAATTTTCTCAACAGTTACTACTTGACAATAAAACCCGTAAAACACTTATAAACTTCAGGTTTACTGTTTAGTATTACGTTTCCAGAAACAGCAGCCGCTTAAGAGGAAGTAACAATAGAAGAAGAGGAGGAATTTTCCAAAAAATACCCAAAAATCGGAATTGGGTGGCATTAACATCTCTACCTGTCTCGTAACTGATAACAAGTTCCGCTTTAACATGGTGCAGGAAACTAGTAATGAAAGTCATCGTATTCCACGGAATTGGCTCTAAATTGTTCGTGAAGCGAAGCTGATTGCCGTATTAGCAACCGGTTTACGAGCCGAAATGCAACTGCATATTAGGAAATAAACGAAAACAGTTTCTGCTTATTATCGGGTTGGGCGTTTGGTCGGGTAGAAACGTAAGGAAATAATGAAGTTAACCGAGATTTGAATCATGAGCCCTGGCAGTAAGATTTCCCAAGGGAAAATCACGATGTGTGTTGGTAGTGAAGAGGGTCCTCATCTCTCGACACTGACCAAGAGCTGAGAGACTCCTCTTTTATTTCCTGGTTCTTATTACGTCTTAGGGGAATTTATGTTTCGCTTCGGCGACGGGCAAAACGGAAATTTTTATGGACACTATCACTGTCCTAACTGTTATTTACTGGGAAGTTATTTTGCTGTTGTTGTGGACGAAAAATAGAAGGGGGAATTTTGAAAGTTCGCCGAGCCGTTAACAAATAAAAACTCCAATTTCCGAATTTCAATCAATATCTAACATTTCGTGATGGTTATTTTAAGGAAAATTACAAAATGTTCGACATTTAAATAGCAACAATCCTATTCGTCCAATTCTCGCCTAATTGTGAAAATTTTGAAAAGCACTTCTCTCAAGTGCTTTTCCATAATTAAAAGTGCGAAATCCTAATTTGCCTTACATTTAAAAATGAAAATCCATCCAAAAGTCTGGTATTTTTCTTTGAATTTAATGACCTTTTTTATTTGGCACCCACCAGACGTATCCATACATTTAATACGCAGCAACCAGCACATTGGACCAATAAAAGAGATAATTTTCGATCTGGTCCTTTCGACATGCACTTTTACAAAGTGCCCTAAATTTCCGAAAGCTCTTTTAGCAGAAGGGGGCCCCCCCATTATCAAATTTATTACCGGGCGAATCGTAACCATTTAAGTTCAAGAGTTCGGAAAGCTTTTATCATGAAAATGCACCAGATAACCGCCAGAACATTTGAAATTTAATAATCACCTACTCCCATTCTAAATGAATGCTTGTGTGTGTGTGTGTGTGTGTGTGTGTGTGTGTGTGTGTGTGTGTGTGTGTGTGTGTGTGTCGTACGTANTTATTTTTCTCGAACAATAATTCGAATTATCTTCGTTAATTTCGAAAACAATATGGGTTGTCACAATATGTATGTAGCCAACAATACTGTTATTGATTCATATGGTAATTATTAAATCAACAATTGTGACAGTTCTGATTACGATTCCTTTTTTATTCATAAAGAATTCATAAAAATTTTGAAGGAAATTATATGATTAATTTATATTCATGTAATAATTAAAGAACAAAAAAAAATGCGAGAAAATGAAATTAAAATTTTTTGAAATAGAAAGGAAGGAAAATAAAAATAAAACCAAATTAATTAAAATGTTTAATGTAATCCTTTTTTCCCTGTAATTTTTGGGTAAAATGTAATTTAAACTTTTTTTAGTTGAATACAAATTTCTTGGAAAATTTGTTGTATTCATTATGAATAAAGAACAAATTGAAATCACAACTGTTAACATAATTATGAATATTAATTAATGACAATATGACCTACATATTTTGACATGAATCCATTTTGTTTTCAAATTTAACTAAAATAGTTCAAATAAATAAAATCGTAAATTAATCGTCAAAATTGCATAAAGAATAGGCCGATTTCTAATAGAAAGAAATTTTGAATTAAATTAATAAAGATATACACTGTGTGCAAAAAAGTTCAGCAACCCTGAATTATTTCGAAAAATACATAATTTATTAAGAAAAAATACCTTTAAATAAAAATTGAAAGATCTTAAAAGTTCTATCAGTCGGTGGCATTCAAAAATATACAGGATGAGTCACAAAGCGTGAGCAGTGAATTGAGGTTACAGTTTTTTTTTATGGAACGGCATATTTTTTATGACATTTTCTTATTTACTCTCTAATTTTGATTACATTTCATGTAACACGGTCTATGGTTTAACTTTACCAGTTCATCACTAAAACCGATCAATTTAAATGAATTGAGAAGAAGAATTGTTGAAAAATGTCACCTTATTACTCCTGAAATGTTAGAACAAATTTTATTTGAACTTAGCTTATTGTCAAGCAATTCAGGAGGTACATTTTAACCATTTAATTAATAAAACTAAGTTTATTTATATAAAAATATTATGTCTTTAATAACACCATAGCTGCTGAAATGGTAGGGTTGGCCATAAGACATGTTACATAAAATATTATCAAAATTCTAGAATAAATTAGAAAATATCATAAAAAGTATACCGTCCCGTAAGAAAAACCATAACGTCAATCCACTACTACGTTGTAACTCACCCTGTATATTTATAAATATCACAGATTGGTAGAACTCTTAAGATCCTTCAATTTTTATTTAAGGTAATTTTTAATAAATTGTATATATTTCGAAATAATTCAGGGTTGCGAAACTTTATACGTACACTGTATATAAACAAACATAGGGTATTCTATTTGAAATAGATGATGTTTTATCCTTCAAAGTGTTTTAAATTCGACATCTTTTTTTGGTACAATATTTATTAAAACTATTCCAGTCATCGTAATCGATCATCTTTGGCTAACACGTCAACAAAATTTCATAAAACTGGCTTTGGAAACAGCCGGAAATTTTACATTTAAAATATTGCCTTTCAGCAAAAATAAAAAAAATAAAAATTTTCAAAAACAATAATTTAGTTTCGGTATAAGGAAATTTAACAAATATTTAATCGGCTTAATGCCTAAAATCCAAAAGCCCCAAATAGGGCATTCTGTTTAAAATAATTTACATTTCCTACCGGTATTACCGTTAGTAGCGTCCATTTTCAAAATATTTTTAATTGATCGGGCGTGGCAGGAACAATTTATCTCCATAATTTTTATAATTATAGCTTCCAATATACGGATAGACGTCCATAATCGTCAGATATCCTATATAAACATACGTAATAATAAAGTTTTAGTTTTCAATAAAAAATGATTGATGAGAACTCAAGTTTAATCAGCAGCTTAATTCGAAGAAGGCGAGTCTATTCTGACGAAAGGAAAAAATACAGGAAATATTACTTCATTTCTTCGAAAAATCGAGTCGAGGAAAATATAGAGGGAACGAGACCCCGGAAAACGAAAAAGAAAATACGAACAAAGCCGCGTAAAGCGGTTATTAAAACAAATTGAGTTTTCCTTCTCGAACCGATTATAGAGCGATCTTGTTTTTCCCTCTTGGCCACATCCGAAAATTACCTTCACATACATGTAAAGGAAAAATTGCTTCCTGAATGTTCCATATTCAATCACGTAATGGCAAATTAAGAGTTAGATGAAGGGAAAATTGGGCGCTCTGGGGCGCGCGATAAACCGAAATTAGCTTCTAATTTAAATTGGCACAAAATTGGCGGAGCGTAGGCTATTTATTAGGCAAATCTCGATAACACATTCCACGCCATGACATAATTTCTTTCGCCTAAGGACACTTTCTCTCGTGGAAGGAGTTCCTCCATGTACTGAACTCTTTAAAGATCGAAACAACTCATGCAACTAATTTAGGTATCTATGTAGCTGGAACGTTTTTTTTTTATGTCGTTACTAAGCACTTTACGAGGGTCGTTTCAAAAGTTCACAGTGCCACAAAAAGAAGTGTATTCAAATAAAGCTTTCCTTCCTCGACAAGCCCGTAATTGGCCATCCTTTTATGGAGGAATCATTGTTTCAAAACTTTTATTCTTCCATGACACCACGTCGGACGGCTGAGACTTTTCATGTAGCTCACGTAGAGTAAACTCAATTGGCCCTTTTGGGATCTTACAATTAATTGCAATATTTGTTGATCGTTTAAATCCTGTGCTGTGTGTGTTCGAAACGAAGCCCTTTTGATCAAAAACGTTTAGGTGGTGAGACCAGGTCAATTTGGCTACATTGTCACACTGATTGATATGAAATCCGTTAATACAAGCCTAATTAGCGTTCAAAATTTATACGATTCAGTCCAGATAAAATTCAACCGCAATTCGGACATGTTTCCAATTATCCAGATAAGATCAGTTTAGCTTTTTTTGCCAATGTAAAATGCAATTATCGACCTACACCGGTTTAGTATGGTTTGACAAATTTTTCAGTCGAAAAATGCCCATTTAATCGGTTCCGGAACGATTTAATAATAAATTTCGATGTACGTTTTAGCCATTTAGGTCGGCGAAACGGATTAGGATTCGCGCTTAACAGCGTTAGACGTAAATGTAAAGGAGAACCGAGTTTCGACTAATATTAATTTTGGGTGATTTAAGCGAGATATATTTCGAAACTAGTTTAAAATTCAAATTGCATCAAAGTTGACGTTGGAACATGTGCGTTTTGTGTTGGTTAAATTGAAATAACGCGGTGGGTAAAGCCCAAGGTATATGCCATTCAGTTCTAATAATGATTTGCGTAACAAATTTAATCAATTTTGAACACTACTGTTGCACAATAAAGATGTACAATATCTAAGAACAGTTTTGGTTTATATTGAAGGCCTAGAATTGAAAGTCTTTCTAATCGACAATTTACATGAAGTTCTAGAAAATATACTGATTTAGAATATTTGTTAATATTCATCATGTGCAACTGCAAAATTCATTATTCCTTGACATTTAAAACGAATACTAAATAGGCTGAATGTATCAATTTTCATAAATCTTCACATTTGGTGAATAATGATGTATATGCATATGCAGTTTAACGTCGAATTCGATTTAGCACTTTACAGAGACTATCGAAACGTATAATAACTAAATTAATCTTTAATATACAATCTAAAATCCATAATTTATTTAAAATTATAATCAAACATCAAATAAAAATGAAATTTTCTTGCAGGACTAGCAGCCCCTTCAATTGAGGCCTGTCCCCCCGACAGTCAATTTGAAGACGACACTTGCATTTGCAACCCAAATTACTGCACTCCGCCTCCATGTCTCTCCGAACTGAAAATTGCCGCTCCCGGAAACGACATACCAGGAGATTGCTGTCCTATATACTCTTGTGAAGGTATATTTTACAAATCTTTGTTAAAGATAAATAGTTGACATAAAATTTGCAGGCTGCAAAAATGAGACGTTACTTGAAGGCAAATGTCCTTGCGCCCCTGGAGCAGTTCTGGATGAACGGGGTGTTTGTACTTGCGTGGATAAAGAACGACACCTTGTGGATGGTGAGTGCAAATGTAATCCACAACAATGCGAACTTCCGAAGATCTGTGATAAGAAATCGGTGTTGACCATCATCGAAGATGGTTGCTGCAAGAAATCCAGGTAGAATTTGTTGATTTCTATTAATGAAAACTTAATTTTGGATTTATTCCAGGTGTGTTCCTTGTCCTCAGGACAGTGAGTCAACAAATCTGGAAACTGACTTGCTAGAAGATCACTGTGTCTGCTTGCCCTGCAGCAATGATTGCGGATTCAATAAGACAGTGGTGGTGAAGAAAAAAGGGACTGGATTCCCTGGCAATTGTTGTGATTTATACGAATGTAAACCTTTAATAGAAGAAAAGAATAAAGAATGTGTAGTCGGTGATATTATTTATGATAATAACGAGGAATGGTCTACGGACGATAAACAAACATGCATCTGCACCAATGGACTGTCTTTGTGCAAACCTAAAGATGAGGAGGTAAAGGTCAAATTTTCCAAATGGAAACCATTATTTAAGAAAATGTTTATTTCAGTTATCTTTAAAGAATTGCTATGACGAAGATTTCATGTATAAACACAATCAAACCTGGCTAAAAGACAAAGGTTGCACGTCTTGTATATGTTCAGATGGTGAACTCAAGTGCATCAGCCACTATTGTGACTCCAAGGAAAGTCAAATCAAACAAAACAGCTCGCAATCCTGTATCAAAGAAAAGAAAAATTACATGCATCTTGCCACGTGGACTGAAAGTGATGAGTGCACGAATTGCACATGTTTAAATGGTATACCGAATATGTTTTTAAGAATAACGCTAATGAAAGACTATTTTCAGGTGAAATAACATGCACTTCCGATTTTTGCGAGAGCAAAAAGGAGAAAGTAGGTGAGTGTCAACCATTGTTCAGGTGCAATAAACAGTGCTCTAATGGCTTCCGTATTAATAAACGTGGCTGTGAAATTTGCAAATGCAACCCAGACAAAGTTATCGGTCCCGAGTTGCTTACGAAATATAACATAACTTATGGCGATTTGCTTAAAATCCTTGACGAGTACACTAAAAATAGAGCGAGCACTAGCACCACCTTAGCACCTACCACAACTGAAAAAGTCACCCCTGTACCTACCATACTCATTATAAGACGTAATGGAGATGAGAAAACGGTTACCTCCGAAACGATGATAACGCCAGCGTATAAGGAGGGTAAGTTCGGGCACAACTTACCTTCTTTAAAATGAATAAAAATGTATTTTGTTATTTTTGCAATTATCTCTTTCTGTTGCAGACCCTTCACAATGGATCCTTTTAGCTGTTTTGGTGGTTATAGTGGTAATAATTGCTTTTGGTCTATTGCTGGTGTATTGCTATAGGAAAAGGCACCACAATTATAAACTGACCCCAACTAGGGGTAGTTACCATTCAGTAACGAGTACTACGGATAATAACAATACCATCAAAAAGGATTCCATCCGGTTCGACAGCGAATGAGTGAGATGCTCTACGCTTAAATTTGTGATAGTTTTGTGTGAAAAGCACGAGGGATGTTCCTTTTAAAGAGAAATAGCATTGAAGTATGCTCCTCCTACATAATAATATATTTTGTAAAATAGTTAATTAAGGATTCTCGTTGTTAATAGTCAATAGACGCAAACAAGAAACACTGATAAAATTATGACATAACAAATTGGTATTTCGATCTCAACCCATTTTGATGTCACATTTCGAAAAAAAATTATGTACAAAAAATAAAGAGCGTTGTCTTTGGGTCAAGCTCCAAATAAGGAAAAGTTTTAGTGTCGTTCCTATTGTTAAGACTTTATATTAACTTATTTTAGTACTTAGCTATAAGTTGACCTAATAATAAGAAATTGTTAGATTTTTGCCAATAACCCAGACTGCCACCACATACAGTGTTGTATACGATTCTTGCACAAAAAAAAAATCATTTATTTTAGGTCTGGCATTGGTCCTCAGTATTTCACAAAGTATTTTTTATAACTTATTTTTGTTGAATTAAATTATATTCTTGTTAATAACATGAATATAATACGATCAAAATGTAATTTTATACATGTACATATTAGTTTAGTTCAAACCAGTGATTTACGATTACTTTTTTTCTAAGTTATACCTATTGACACCTTAACAGTGCTTAATTTAAGTTGACGTTATATACAGGGTGATTTATGGAAAAATGGGTGAGATAAAAGGGGCTTTTCATCTTGTCTTTTTAATAAATAAATAAATAGAATTTCTCAAATTTCTTTTGGTTTCGAAGTGATTTTGCATTTAAAAAAAAAGTATTTCAAGATAGCAAACGAAGAAACATAATGAATGTACAATATTATTTAACTTCCAATCTCCAGTTCTCTCTTCTTCCATTCTTGATGACTCACCCTGTATATTATTCCAATTTTTTGTTATGTTGTTACAAACTATTAATGATAAAATAAGGCTTTTCACTATTTATAAACGTAGTTGTATATCTTAAAACAGTTTAAGATGAATAGTTTGCAATCTTGCTGTAAATACGTTCAATAATGATTGTTAAAAGCAATTATAAATTTAATAAAAACTGATTACCCAATAATGTTATTTTTAATACGAACGGATATTGATAAGTCCAATTTTGCTCATCGACACTAACGAGATCTTGACTGGAGTTCTAAAAAGGTGATTTGTAAATCAAGAGGATTTTTTTTTATTATGTACTACGCTCAAAGGCGCGATGCAGTCTAAAAAATATGAAGTTTAATGTCAAAGTCATATAACTCTAGCAATGCGTAATGGCATCAGTATATCATTTCCTTGATGATGCTCTTCATGTGGCTGAAGATATTGTAAAAAATTATGAGTAAGCCATACAAGGGAAATTTTTTAATCAAAAACTTAAATTCACCATATTTTTCAGACAACAAGATCAGGACTTATTAAAGAAACATCAAGCTGCCACCTTAATCCAAAAGAACCTTTAGAAGATACATAGCTCATAACAAATATATGAATCAAATGCAAGCTACGATAGTCTTACAAAAATACTGTAGAGGTTGGTTGGTGCGATGCCATCTGTCAAAAATTCTTAAGGAATTCTATGATTCTTTATGCCAGAAACAGTATAATATGGCCGCCAATAAAATACAAGCTGCCTGGAAAGGTAAACAGGTTCGAAAACAATATGATATAACAGAGGTTATGAAGGAAAAACGAAAAACTATTGAGGAATCTCAAGCCTTAATGAAGCCTGGAAATTTCGGATATGAACTTAGCGACACCGATAGTCTCAAACAGAGTATAACTAATAATAAAAACTCGGATAAAGATTTAAATTATAATAATGATGTTGATGAGACCGAAGACAATTTGAAAACCCGTATTTTAGAGCTTATGTTTGATCGACATCACTTAGTGAGTACAGAAATTCGTAAGGGAGTTTTACATTGTAACGAGTGAGTTTGAGTTAAACCTCTAACTCTTGTTAACAAAGAGAAATTGTAGAGAACTGAAAGAAATTGAAAAATTACTGAAAACATTACCATGGAAAGACTTTATGAAGAAACGAAAAAAGTTATATTACAAGTATCTGGATATGATAAATCAAGACCAAAATCACTATATATTTCAAGACAAGAAAATGAGGAAGCAAGAAGATCTTTACAGGCTAAGAAATAAAAGCAATGATCTAAAAAGAGACTCTCTTGAAAAAATAGATGTTCATCCAAGAAAGTCGTAAGTTAAATCTTCTTTAACGTATTTTAGACGTATTTTTACGTTATTATGTAGGTTCATATTGAATTCTAAATTATCAAAACAAAGCTACCAAAGAGACTTATTGCTTCAAGGACCCTATGCACGAAGAGAAATAAATATTACACGAACTGAAGACAAATCGAAAAACATTTGCGACAAAGACTTTATACTCGCTCTGAGAAATGTAGCCAAAGATTGCAACATTCCTCCTTACTACCCTAACTTTTGGTATGAACAATGTATTGGCCATTATTTTACTGAATAATACAGCAAGATTTGTTAAAAAAGGTATTTATTTCTACAATAAATAGTACAGTGTATGTACAAAAAAAATATTGTCAGGTGATGTTAAATCTAGATCTAAACTTATCTTCTAACCTTTCTGAGATAGTGCACCGCTTTTTTTTTAAATAAACACAGCCTGTTTAAAGAAAAATATTCCGTAACAAATGAGGCTCTTACATAAATTCAACTTTAACAATTGACTCTAACTCTCTTTGTTCGTTGGTTGCTTCTATCTTTCAAAATTAAAATTTAAAAATTTGTTTTATTCATTTGAATCTTAACCTAAACCCAGCACGTATTTAGGCACCTGCATGGTCAGCCTTGGTATTGACATTATCACTGAAACACTGAAATTCTATTGTGAAAACCACATAGCTCTCAAAATTATAATAGACACATTAAGCAGAGAAATCAGTTAGTAAGCTTGAATACATACCTTTAACTCAATACCAATGGGTTACATCAGATTTTGTGGATCACCTACACCAAACTATAAGAGAAAATCGATTAGTAGAAACTGTATTTACAACAGAAAAAGAATTAAAAAGTGGTTAATTCATCCAGAAACCGTGAAATTTTAGAAAATCTTGGAAAAATGGGACCACTTACGAGACAGAAATCGTGTTGTAAAGCCATTCTCTCCAGGTGGTGGCCGATGAATCGATTCGAGATTCGATCGATTGGCACAAATTTTTCCGATCGTGCGAACGACCCGAATGCAAATCGCACAAAATCTTTTTCTTGCATTCCATATCGCATGAAGGACGAACAGGACTGGCTTTATAATAGTACCTATGTAGGAAAGAGCCATTTTACTGTATTGTTCATAGAGACCTAAAGCAAAAATATACGAGGATGAGATGAATATTTCCTCCAAATATTACCCTGAAATGATTTTATAAATCACCCAATATGAGCATCCATCTTGCGGATGACATACCTTCTACGACAGGAGAATTTTCAACCTGCCCTCGTAGAGGTCTTTACTACCAAAAGATCTCATACTCACTTATAAAACAATTCAAATAATTTCGGATCGTTTGTCATCCTTTCAACGAAATCGTCCCAATCCCTAGGCCTGAGTGCTTCCATACCAAACGACTGTCTGGCGCTGTACAATTGAAACCATATGGGATAACCATAAATATTAGCCTCTCTTAAATTCATAGTCCAAGTTTCGTGATCAACCACCGCCTTAAAAAGAGCGAAATCAATTAGATTTCAACAAGAAAATATCTTTTTACTCTAGTTGTTTCATCATGATCACCATCAACGTAGTAGATTCTATATCCAGGATTTAAATCGTAATAAGGTGATACAGATGGTCCTACATAAGCGACGTTTATGGGTCGACCTAAAACACACCCACAATTTTATCTGGTGCATATTGAGTATAATTAGACATGTTTACTTAAATCAGTATGGTCATAAAAGACCTCGAATTCATCAAAATGAGTGTGTCCAAAAAATTGCGAAATAATTGTCGACTCGTAACGGCTTATTATGGCGTAGTAATTCCTAGACCACACTTTTAAGCAATCTGAATGGCCAGGAGGAATATGACCTATGTATTTGAAGAGGTTTTAATGTTAGTGATTTATTTGATTTGCGTAAAATTGCCTACCGATTACATGGACTTTCTCGCCATTAAATTCTGCAGATTGCAGCTCGTATATGAACCATTGGAGCTCTGTAGCTGGATCAGTACTGTTTAAAAGAAGCCACCTACCAAATTTTTCAATCAATGATATCATTTTTAATTTTGTGTTAAATAGTGTTACCAATTTTTGTTGTTACAATAATTCATGTTGAGAGATATGAGTCTAAAACCTGGTCTGACTAACACCGAGTAAAAGGCTCCTCTTCTAACAGTGTTACTAACGGAACTCGGCAACCATTTGCGCCATTGAACATCCAATTCATCATACAACCAAGAAATGGAACTGTCTGGCGTATTTACAAACGGTGGTGGAAAACTACAAGTGTTTAAAACCAATAAATAGACTGAACATTTGATTAATTATTATACCTATTAACGGGAGCGGCTTCGTGGTTGCCCAAAGCTGGAAAAATTGGAATACCCGGAAACATTACCGACATCTGTTTCACGGTTTCCTTAAGAATTTTTATGTTTTCATCTCTGGTTTGGTTCCAAATATCGTGTGGTGGCAAATCTCCAGTCCAAATTATATAGTCTATGTCCTGAAAGAGAAAATGGTAAAAACAATTGACAGTTTTGCATACAATTAACTCACAGGATGAGTATCTTGGATGTGCTGCAACATGTTATCAACTGTAATTTTCGGTGTATCACACTTTCTATAGTCACCCCATCTTAAATAAATCCCATATCAGTAACGTGAATACATCAAGTTCATCATTATTAAATCTTACTTTCCAGCTGCAGATTCTTTAGTTAAAGCTTGTCCATTGGTCAATCGGCAACACAATGGTTCTGAACAGTCCGCATTTGCTCCTTCCATATAATATGGATCATAGTGAGTGTCCGAGAGATGAAGAACTTTAAAAGTAGGAGCTTTTGCCTATAAAAAGTAAAACATTTGTATAAGACAATAGGCAAATGCAGACAGTTCGTAAGAATTGTACCTCTGGAATTTTTGGTTCGACCACAGTGGGTTTTGGTACTGGTGGAAAGACAACTTCCCATTCGTGATACGGATTGTACACGTCACCGCAAGCATCACCAATCACGAAACTACAAATTTCATCTGGTCCTGCAAGTTGAACTTAATCAATGAAATGTAATTTACGATAAATGTTCAATTAAAAAAATGATCAGGTTTAAGCAATTCTAAATCTGCACGAACTGTAATATCGTATGAAAATATCGGACAACTGGAAACTGATTTATCTGCTTAGTCGTGTATGAAGTAGGATGTCTTATAACAAATTCCTAGCAAGTTTCTGGTCTTTCATGGCCAGAAAAATCGTTAAGAAAATTTTCATGAGGGTTTCATTTCTGTGATACAAAAAAACATCTGCAGAGGCGATGAGGTACAGGCGATGAAGTGACCTCATTCAGTCAGTTTCTGTCACGCAGTCAATAAAATAATGTCGGCTTCTACTTCATCGATTCTGAAGATCCCACAGTTATGAGCGTAACGTCAGATGTAATAACCGTTCGACCATGGCAATTAGGCCCGGATGAAAGCTCTTAACGAAACCACTTATAGTTTCAACTTAGCCCTTTAGAGATATTACAAAAAGAAGAGGTAGGATTTGTAGGCAGTTGCAAGAATTTACCATTAAAAAATTGACAAATTAATAAGAGCAGATGACTTTTTTTTAATCCTTGAACAAACTGATTTCCTTCGCGTGTTTCTATCGACAAATCTTCGTACCTGTCCTTAGTAATAGACAATGCATATTTCATACTTCCTTGTGATATGTATGTGAATGGGAATTACCATAGATGTATTACCATAAAATTACCATATAATTGAATTTTCAAGTTCGTGTTTGCATCCAATTTAATCCCAAAATACTTGTTAAGCACTGTCCTGTACACCAATTAGCAAAAATAATTGCCTTCTCGCTTACGCTTCTTCAACAAAATGACTCGCTTACCGATATTAACTTTGCCCAAAACGTAAATAACTTCGCCTGCAAACAATTCAGTGATTCCCTCACAGACCCTTGAAGACTGTATTTTGAGATTAACACAAAATTGATAAATTGTCTTCTTAATTTCCTTCTCTGATTTCCCAGTTTTCGTGTAGTGTTGTAACAGCCCAGCCCCTAAAAATATAGTTGTTAATAAACAAATTGCATAGAGTAAAATGTAAAATTTACCTGCTCTGCATGCAGTACATGACACCTTGGACATGACCGAGTTTTCAATTTCGAATGCAACCTGTTTTAAATCAATAATTTCAGAGCTTTGTCCACAAATGGGGGCAAATGTGAAGATTTTTCCTGATCGAGGCCCCATAATAGTCTTGCCTAAAGACGTAAAAATTTAGTAAAATTAGTAAACCATATTCGTGGTGTCCACAATACCTACTTACAGTACTGCTATTTGCTGTAGGTGGTAAAGTATGATTTCTTATTAAAGCTGATAATAATGGCACTTTACTTTGTTGCACTCTATAGTTCCAGTTGTCTTTGAACTCTTCTCGACTCGATGTTACTGACACATCTTCATCAGACTCTTTGTTGATGGTGTTTCCAATTGGTGAAGCTGAAGTGTTTTTTTTGTTTTTAGTATGTAATACTGAAATCTTACTGTAGTATACCTTGAGTTATATGGGTGCAAAACGCATAGATGGCCAAAAGGCACAATTTCCTCGTCATGGTCTGAAACAATTAAATAAAATTACTAAAAAAAGCGCCACGCCACTGGTTAAAAACTCAATAGTTTAATAAGCGCGCCAAATTAATAAACCTATTTTGAAAGCACCGTTGTTTTCTACTGTTGCCATACTAACCTGACTTTAATGCGCTAATTTTTAATAAATCATGTTGCCTGTTTAAATCAAGAAATATTTAACAAATTCACCAACAATAAAACATGTGAAACTTTCATTTTTAACAATCGCTGAGCAAACATATGAATATTTTAGACTGCTTTCACGTATGTATACACGCATGTTGGTAAAACTCACGGTTTTCTTATTAATTATATAACATGGCAATATACAGGGGAATTGGTACATGATTTTCCATTACGAGACCATTAATCGCTCTAAAGAGGCTTTATCCATTATTACTAAATGCTTTAGTCCTTTCAGGCGGCCAAACTACTACCGGATTATACATTAAATCATACATTTCATACACGAAAAATCTCCACGACATACCCTCTTATCTACCTCCCGATGGTATTCTCGCTAACCAGATAATCAACCGCCCCATCGTCATGCATCCTTTAATATTGATAATAATCCTAGACTGGGGTAACTTTGTTAAGTCCTAGTTTATTTCTCTTGCAGGTAGCATATTTAATAGCTTGCGCTTTATGTAATTCAAGCCTCTGAATTTGCCTTCTCTCTGGCAAATTGTAAATTGTCAACTCTGGGGCAACGAGGCAGTGGTCCGAGAGCGATTACCAACTCCTAGGTCACCACCCTCCTAACACGGACTGTCAGCTGCTTGGCCTAAATGTATTGATTGTGCAGATGTTTCAAAAATGAATAATAAATAAAGGTGTTTTCATAAGAAATAATGACTCGGGAAGTACATATATAGAAATGAAAAATGAGTTGTAATTGAAAAATTTGAAATTAACAGTAACTAAAACACGTGCAGTAGTCGTATAATTCATTTCATTATAGTTTATGAAATGTTAAAATAGGCATTGGAAAAACGACCACAACAAGAACAAGTTCCTGGGTTTAGAATTTAAAAATCTTTTAAATGTTACCAATAAAAAAATGAATTGAATCAGTCATTTCAAAAACGACATAAGTCACATAATCATAATTTTTCAAAAGACAATAATAATTATCTCATTCACAATCTAACTACTAGTTTTCAAGTAATTTATTAGGCTGAATATATAGTTTTTGAAGCAGAAGCAGATACTGCGGTATGTAATTTTTATCCAGATTATAAATCTGCCTTAAAGTAAACGTTTGCACCAAAAAAGTAATTTTTAAAAAATTTGGACTTATGTTGTTTTTGAAATAACCGATTCAATTCCTAAAAATGCTCTTTTTCCTCAAAATAAAATATATCCTAATCAAAGAATAGCGTATGTCAAATGACCGCATGCACTGGTTATAATGCCAAAATACTTGTTGAAGACCCGAACAATCTAAGCTAACAATTTAAGTTCAGTTTTCCTACCACAGCCTCACATAATAGATCCACAAATTCCCTGAAAAGTACTGCAAAATTTTCTCTACATCGAAGAAATGATGCCCTCAAAATAGTTGTTTCAATAAAATAACGATCAGAAGCTTATAAACCAAGCAACTAAACACTTATTTTTAGATAATCACAATGGAATTACATGAATGACCGGCACATTCTCCAGACTTTAATTTAAATAAAAACTTCCTAGGTGATGTTAGGAAAGCTCTATGTAGAATAAAACAAATGAATCTCTCACACAGCTGAAGAGAAATAAATGAAAACAAATTGCATAAAATGAAATACAACTTACCTCAATGTTGTTTTGATAACTGATACAAATATTAATTCAATAATGTCCTTTATATTGAGACTAAAAAGATCTTATTGGTTGATCAATAACACGCCATAGTTCAACATTGTTGTACAAATACACTCATACTGATAATAGTTGAAGAAATGTGTTTTTTCATCGGAATTTTTTAAATGACGATTTTAATTCTTACCAGGCCTTAAATCGTACACGAAAATGGGGTTATCACTAAATAGATGTATATTAATTGACCAGCATTTTACGCAAATGCCAAATGTCGAAATCGGTTCTTTCGTTATCAAGCTGAAGTGGAGTCGTACGGTTCTAAGTTCATATAACGGTAAACTATTGTAAAAAAAAACTCATGGGTTGAAACCATGCATGCCAAATTAACCTATTCTCTTTTCATTTTAAGAACTGTCCCTCTCTTTCTTCGGCAAAAAATCTCCAAAAAAAAAGTGGTGTAGTCAGGTGACTGATGAAAAGTGAAGAAACGAAAGTGCACTCACTCAAGGCCAGTGGATTTACGTAGGTTCATACCTACATTCATGGTCAAATTAATAATATTGAATTTAAAGGAAATTTAGCTACTTCGTTCCGTTTTCTCTTTTTCATCTTATCCTGTCCCAGTAATTCGGTATGAAACTGATTGGATTGTTCAGGTAGATGACCAGTGAAGGTGAATAAACTGTCCGCTGATCGGTTCATTGCAAACTAAGAAAAGTGCTTGACACTCTCAAGCCATGATAAAGATGAGTTGAAAATCACGTCATTATTTACGAAAAATTACCATTTCTTTAAAAATAACAGGTCTTCAGATTATTTGATTTGCAGTTCACTTCACTGCAATGGTCAATTTTGGAGATAATTTCCATTGATTAATAGCTGGCCCACAATGAGATAAAATATTTATGGTCTGAGACATTGTGATAACTTCATGGCGTTCATAACATATTTTTTCCTATTTGGACACTAGTATTGTAATTGAGAAAATCACCCAATTAGGAAATGTCACACGGAGATTATGTTAAAGAGTAAAAACTAACATATAATATGAAATGCGCCAGAAGTTAATAGTGGGACGTAGTAAACATAATGGAAATCCTTAGTAATGCGAGCGAACCGTTAATCTGATTCATGATTCCAATATGTAGGTGCAATTCTTTATTGTATTGACTGCTTCAGTAAGAGTTTACAGTGTTAAAAAACGCTATATTATTTATCCAAAAGTCCAGTTCCGAATAAGATTGAAAAAAGAAAGCAATGGAAATTTATAGTAATACAGTTCCTCACTAAATTTTACTTTCTCATTACCAATTCATAACAATAACGGTTAAAGCGCATTCACAAAAGACAAATTTCACTGAAGCTCCCCTGCCGAAGAAAACGTTTTGAAATGGAAACACGAAATGCAAGCATTAAAAACTAGTAGGCAGGCAACTTTCATATGGCAATGAATATGTGGAATACAGGAAGTAATCAATTCCAAATAAACAGTTTCATTAAAACTAATTAAATCAAGTGCACGCGAACTTACCATAAACAAAAATTTAGATTAAACAACAGAAAAACGAAAATCCAAACATGGACAATGGATTGGTTATCCTGCCAAACCAATCCTTTCGACATGTAAGCACTGATCTTCAGTCTCAGCCTGTTGATTGGTGCTGTTTAACAACTTCTCGTTCGCGTTTTCACACAAAGCCGCAGATCGACCAACGGCCGGATCGACCTCTCACTCAGCCCGTCATTCACAGACTGGCGGCACTGGTAAGACAGTGGCGGTGTGTGACCCCCTTTCACAACTGGGTCAGAGATCGCCGATATTTTCAAACCTTTAATGATCGTTGTTCATCGTTTGGTGAAATTTCACCAAAACTATTTAAATGCAAATCTGTTCATTTTCAATGTGCTCCTGTATATTGAAAATCATTCCTTTGTAATTGAGGGTGATTTACCTTCGGTACTGAATGGACCATTAAATAGACACACTTCCTTTCATTTTCATTTCAGATAAACAATATTTGCTGATTAAAAACTATGATAAAAAATTAATATTATTTAATTTTTAGAACAGATCCGGACTTAGCCCTTTTTAATATAAAATTTTACTTACATTTTTTGGCATCTCAAACCGATTCTGACCAATATATGTTCTAAATAATGAATTTGACTTTAGTTTTATTCATTTTTTGCTGAAAAGAATAGTATGTATCTACAAAAGCTTTTAGTGTATAATATTGTTTTTTGGTTACTTTCAATTTCTTATACTCACAGCCAAACAAGTAAGTTTACAGTCAATTAGAAAACTGGACAAAATTTTATTAAAACTTCTGTTGTGCAGCATCTCTTGATGGAGAACCTTCTACTGACACCACTGTCGAAAGTCTTTCAACTACTTCATCTAATACTGCAGAGCCTTATGAAACCACAACTCAAGATATATCTGACACAACAACTGTTGGTTCACCAACAAATCAAGAAGATTTAACAACATCTTCTATGGGTATTGAAAGTACACTTCCAGCTGTTGAAACCACATATTCAGCTGATGAAACTACATATTCAGCTGTTGAAACTACATATTCAGCTGTTGACACTACATATTTAGCTGTTGAAACTACACCAAAAGTAACAAGAACAGAACCAACACAAATAATAAATATGACTGTGGACACGACAACTGAATCCTCAATGATTTGTAGAGAAAATGAAATTTATTCTTGTTTACCTTTATGTCCAAGAACGTGCAACAATCCTTTATCGCAACTTATTTGCAAACCTATACCGAGCTATATTACCTTCTGTCGTAGAGGTTGTGTGTGCAAACGGGGATATATTTTTGAAAAAACTTTAGGAAAATGTGTTGAAAAATGTCCTAAAGTACAATCGCTGCTCTATTAAATATTGTTATTGACATATAAATACTAAAAAAACATTAAATGAATACAAGAAATACAGTAAAATAAAGATCAAGTTCAGTCTTCTTTGTAATAATTGGCTTTGGTCAAAATAAGTTCTTCCTTTACATTTAAAACTTCATTAAGCAGTCCTTCATTGTTCTGTTGCAAAGTTTTTATTGTTGATTTGTAAACTTTCTCATTTACTTTGTACTTTTTAAGTAGTTGCAAAGCGATTTCATTAGTTGATTTCTTAGAATCTAAAATTAGTTACCAAAGTTCAGTAATAACCAAAGTTTGACCGTTTATACACTTACTTAAATCCTGTCCACACATTTCCTTTAATTTCTGAATTTCCAATTGAAGCTTTTTAATATTTTTTTCAGAAAGTTCGTCTTTTTTAATTTGAGCACTCCTTAATTTTCTTATTTCTTCTTTATAACTAAATTCTTTTTTCTTTAAATCGGTTATTTCTAAGGCAAGCTTGTTTGTATGTTTTTTAATTGAAAGACATTTTTCTTCCAAATCATTAACACTTCGTTTGTAATCATTAATTTGTTGCTTGAACAGAAAATCGATTCGTAATACTGGGTGTGACATGATGCAAGTAAGGAGCGTCTTCCGTAGGTCATTTCAAGCAGGAAATGTATACATAATTAGCCATTGAGCATGAGAACGGCCATAAGACCCGGAAAGCAGTAATCAATCTACATAAACCTATTATCTGAAAATTGACTTGAAACCATTCTGGCCACTTGGATATTTAATAGAAAAATAATATTTGATTGAGATGACATCGTCAATTCAGCTTCTTAAGTTTATACAGTACATTATGCAACACCCTGTATGACATGAAATACATCTTACTTTTAACTCTTGATGTCTCTGATGGTGTGATACAGTATCGATATTCTTCTGTTTGATCATACCAAGAGTATTTCTATGAATTTGTACCAAATCTCTTGAATTTGTTAAAACTTCATGTAAAATTTCTGTCAATGTATTTGAAACATTAATTGTGGGTAAACCTAAGGAGTCAAATTCCTTAAAAATAAAATAAATGTTATACTAATTTAGAAATAATAAAATTGCAAATTCTTACTTTTGATAGTACTTCCAAGTTTGCATGAAGTGCAACTGGAATTCTTGGACATTTTTTTACAGATTTAGTTGTATACTTGCATTCAATTTCCTCCAGTTCTCTATTTATTTGCTGCAAATTGAGTTCCATATTATAGTTGCGGGAATCAATTGCTTCGTATGCACAACGAAGTTACTATTCTATTACAAGCACAACGGTTACCAAAAAGTTTTCAATTCTTCTTCTTCTTCTTCTTCAATAATGGCTTTTGCTACTAAGGCAATTGCCAGGTCTGAACATTGGAGTACTCGGTTAGACAGATTTCGATCTCCGAGTTACTCCGAACACTTGCACTGGATTTACTGATATTATGCTTGAAATAACTATTGTACTATTTTTGTGGCTTTTGAACTTTGTTATTCTTGTTGATGTCGCAGTTAGTATTTATCACCATACAGGTAGAAAACAACACACTACATAAAAAACCTCTGAAAAAACGAACACACATGATACTATTTTTAAAGGAATGTGAGATTTCATCCGTTTCAAATTCAATTATA
>JABRWK010000087.1:316974-330719 GCA_013372445.1 Hypothenemus hampei | reverse complement strand
AAATGTAAGAAGTGTTAATAAATTGAATATCTCTGGAAGGGTTCAACATAAATGGACGATTAAAAAAACAAAATACTCAGGATACACCAGGCTACATGACTGCATAGTTCTTATATACCTCAGCCACCTGATGTTGCCCATGGAAGACGTCAAACTTTGATTAAAAAACAAGACACTATTTACCCGCACTGTATAATATGTAGATTGTATTTTTTGGGCATCTCCTCGCTGGAGGAAATTCACCCATTATGGGGCTACAATTGAAAAAAAAAATTAATCAAATCTGACCAGTGGTTTAAAAGATATTGATCGTCAAAATTTAATAAAGTTTCAAAATATGCAAAACATTTTTGAGTGTGTGTATATAATGTATACATATACAGGGTGATTCACAACTTATTTATAAAATTTTAGGGGTAAATAAGTCATAAAAAACTAAGTCGATTTTCTGAGAAAATTTTTTGAAAAATTTTTATAGTTTCTACAAAAAAATGATTAAAGTTTAACCACTTATAAGCAATATATAACTGGGCGGCTGTAAAATTTACAAATATAAAAGAAATTTTTTTGCAGAATCCCTTTTTGGTTGACCTAGGTCACCTTATTTAGTTATGGTTAGATTTTACAGTTGACCAATTTTGAGTATCATATAGTTAATTATTTTTAATTGATTTTCGAAGTGTCTTTTTCGATTTTTTTTTGTACAAATGTGATTGAACCGCCGGAACACTCCAATTTTTTTTTTATAGATAAGTTGTAAATCAATTTGTAGTTCGTAAGCTGTTTTTCTAACACCATCCCTATTTGGTGCAAATCCAGATTTTTGTAATTTGAATATGTGGATAACTAAAATCTTTCCCGTTTCCTCTTCAAGTTGAGATTAAAATAAACATATTTTTTCACGTCATGTCAAATCTCTTATACATTTACTAACGAAAAAAATATGAATTCCGGTATGATTCAGCGATAATATTCTATAAATTAACTGCGTACAACTTAAAGTCAAAACGTGAACAAAAAAAAACATCTGTTAGGAACATTTTATAAAATTAATTTTGGTCCGTCTATCTCGCTGGTTCAACATAATATATCGGACTTGCCCTATAAATACAATACATATAACCATAATAAATATTAACATGAGGATGACAGCGATAAGAAAAATTCATTTTATTATTTGCATAAAAGTCTAGTCACATGGTAAAATGGGAGTAATTGGTCAGTTAATGAGACAATGATAGATTATGTTATTGTTTGCGTTTAGGAATATACATATTTAGGGGACACTGGGGAAGAATGATACACGTTTTCTTAAGTTATAAAATTTTAACATATAATACATATAACAAATTTGCTAAGATACCTAATGCAATGTTCTTTTGTAACAACACCCGTCTTAAATTTTTCACACAAAAATAGAAAATAAACGCACAACATCCAGTATATCATGAAAAAAAAAAAGAAAAGATTACATTCGTATGAAACTTCCCATACTATAGGAGGATATCCCTCTTCGGGAGGTTTGATACAATAAAGTAAAATCAAACATAACTACCACAAATGTTTATTTTTTAAATTACTTTCCTGAAATAAAAGAAAACATTAAAATAAACCATTTGATATAGTTATGCCTGATTTTAATTTATTATTTAAACTTCTCATAATATGAGAGAAATCATAAGAATGTATTTTTTCATTCTATTTATGACATACTGGATTTTGAGTGTTCATTTATTTATTTTTTCTTTTAAAAAGTTACCCCCGGTATTATTATAAAAAAATATTGCATATATGTTATATGTTAAATTTTAAAACTTAACGAAACGTGTATCAATGCTTTCATATGATAAAATCTTGTATAAAATTTACGAGAAAAAAAAATCACTTAATTTTGAAATTTAATAAATTAACTAGAATGATCTTCTCTATATGCTTAATCATATGGGAGAGATCAATTTATTAAATAATAAATACTTATTTTTTTATAAGGAAAAAGAGTTAATTTACATGCCAGGAATTACATTTTACACCAAAAACATTCATTCTTCATCAAATTGTGAATAATCTTGTGGATGAACGCCGATTTAACTAGTATCAATAGTTATTTCCTATTCCGGCGATTGTTTAAACGCAAAATTGGCAGTCGCCGTTGTAGAGAGAGAGTGAGGTAGAAAGGACAAGCATTTTTGAAAAGCTTATAGTAACTCAACAACAAGTGAAGTGATAGGTATGCTGAAAAAGAGGTTATGTTTGTGAACTTTTAGCATTTCTTGTCGTTACTTTTTTAATAAAGTTATGGAACAGTGGACGGAGAACACTGCGTTTTCCCTGATCGCCTTGTTTCCAAATTTGGTGACATTGATTGGCTCCCTCGGTCCCCCGACCTATCCCTGTGCGATTTTTTAGGGTTACCTCAAAGCACATGTATACGATCATAATCCTCGCACATTAGAAAAATTGAAAGAAGCTATTCGAGGTAAAGTTGCCCAAATCGACAGCGCGATTTTCGAAAGAGCAAAGGGCAACTTCAAAGAATGTTTGCGGAAATGTATCGATAATAACGGACACCATATGAGAGATGTTATTTTCCACATTGGAATTTCTAAAATGCTGGGTTAATACGAACTCAAGTCTGTGAATAAATTTGTTTTTAAAAATTATTAAAAATGTCATGGTTGTTTGAAAAACACTTGTTCTTTCTGCCCCACCCTGTAATAAGGGATGAATTTTGAAATAATATCATACCTCCCGAGGAATCATACCTCCCCAGTTTCCCCTAATTCAATCATCTTACTAAAGAAAAGGCGAAATAAAGTTTGGTTTGGAGTTTGAACACTTGGATAAAAGGAAAAAGACTCTAACAGGCTCTTTTTTAAACTAAAGTAAACTTAACCTCGCTTACTTGTTCCAATAAATGCCTACAAAAATATTGAATTATATTGTTTGGCCTGATATAATGTAAGTTTATTGGATTAGAGTTTACGTCGACAGAAACAATAGTAAAAAGTTTTTTTTTATTTTTCGGCCGTTTGTCGAGATTTTACTAGCTGACTAGGTTATTTCTCAACTGACTGATTCGAGTGATAGCCTACGATATACAGAGAAGTCGTAAAGTCTGAAATAAATTCATTTAAAATTGAAAAGTTTTTGAAAAACCGCTCGGATCCGTCGATTCTTATTTTTGCCTAGGATCTTTTTAATGATAAATTCATGTATACAGGGTTTCACAAAAATCAGTAACGAGCATCGACGTTATTTTTTCAAATGGAAACACGTATTTTTTATTTCATCTTTGAATTCTGCTTTTTAAATTTTAAGTATTCGCCATATACCATATCCAATACCTAAACTCAGCAGTTATCGAGAAATTTACAATGGAATATGTATATCAATAGCTAAGACTTAACATATCAATAAGTAAGGTCCCGAGCATTTATGGTTAAAATCATTGGACACGTAAACTTACTTTTTTTAATGCGAACACTTTTTAATAGTCATCTTTTGTTTTTTTTTTGATCTTTTTTTTGAGTGGGGTTGAAAACAGTAGATCATTATCAAATATATTCACATTGAAAAAAATAAGTTTACGTATCCGAGAATTTTAGCTTCAAACGTTTGGGGCCTTAGTTATTGATATGCATCGTTTTAATTATTAATACTATGTTCAATCGTAAATTTCTTGGTACCTGTTGAATTTAGGTATAGGACATGAAACATGAAATATATTTAGAATCTAAAGGAAAATTAAAAAATTAAATAAAAAATACGTCTTTCCATTTGAAAATAAGAAGTTGATGGTCGTTACTGATTTTTATGCATCCCTGTATAGATGAATTTATCATCAAAAAAACCGCAGGCAAAAATAAGAATCGACGGATCCGAGCGGTTTTTCAAAAAAGAAACCCCTGAATTTTAAATGAATTTATTCCAGCTTTACATTCTACCTGTGCATACAGACTAATGATAAAGTTCTGCATAAAATTCATAACTTTGTTATGCAAGATTTTTCGGAAAAATCCTCGCCTAGATCAGTTTTATTTTTAAGTTAGTTTTTTTCTGATAGGACAAAATCATGTCTGTCGTCATTTTTTTCAGAGTAATGACGTTACCATTTATTTTTTTAAATGACAACCCTCAATTTTTTTTTTAATTTTAAGCGACTTTTGCACTAATTGAACAGAAGTGTCAAAAAATATTGGTTTCTTACATACCGTCAATTGGGGTAATAAGGAACACTGGGGGCAATAAGGAACAAATCTTTCAGTTTGTGTTCGGACGAAGTAGTATTGAAATTTCAATCTCGGAATATGTGAATCTCAAATCTAATATAAAACCCTTCAATGTTCACATACTTCCAAGTTGAAAATTCAACACGAACTCCTCCGAACACAAACTGAAAGATTTGTTCCTTATTGCCCCTAGTGTTCCTTATTACCCCAATTGAATTTTTTTGAGAAAAGTGCACTAACCCAGACCGAAGTTGATAGGAACTTTTTTTACTTATAAAATCACCCTTTGAATTAAAAACATATTGTTACGAAACATTCTGTGTAGTCTAGCTGTGAGTTAGAAATTATTCTAGTATGCTCTGCACAATTTAAAAACAAATGCACCTAATGATATTTCTGAAGAAAAGGCGAAGAAATTCCCTTCGGTATTTTTTTTTTCACGTTTTTATCGACATTCTTGCGACAATTTCTCGAATTTTCTTTCACTATTCCTCGACTTCTCTTCGATTTTTTATCGATTTATCTTTGACCTCCCTTCGACTTCTGAAGAAAAGACAGACATTCCCTTCGATTTTTCTTCGACTATTTTTCGACATTCATTCGACAATTTATCTAATGTTTCTGAAGTTATCACTACAAATTTCTCAATTTAAATTTAGATTTCCATTAGTCGGTACTGCTCAGAGAAATAAATTGGTCATCGCTACCTGGGAATTGTGGTACGCAACCGTGGGAAGAGGAATGATTGTTCCGTAGAGAATGAAACGAAAAACAGGAAAGTGGTAATATTCGGTTTGTTATTTTGAGTTATTTTATGTTGTTATAGTTAATATTTGGACAATAAATTAATGATTCTAGCATTGTAGTTATTTATTCTTGGTTATTTATCTTTTTAACCCAACAATAAGTATAAAAGTGTATACATTTTTTAGTTTGTATTATTAGTTGACCTAAAATTTGCGGAGTGTTATCGCTACTGTCACCACGGAATCGGGCGAATATTCTAAGTAAATTTACGTTTAGATTTACCACGCCGACAAGAGGTCATAAGTAGGAACGGATATTATATTGTGTAATAAATACTATTGAAGGCGAAAAAACTGTTTATTAAATTTTTTTCTTTCACGTTCGAAACGGGCAGAATTTTGAAAAACAAAGTAATTATTTATGAGTTTATTTGAATTTTAGTCACTCGAACACTAATGAAATTTCAGTGACAAAAAAATGTTTTTTATTTTGATTAACTCTCATGTCATTACATACTACATCTGATTTTACATTCTACAGAGCATACTTTGATTTATGCGTAATATGAAACTTATAGGTGAGCAATAAATATATTTTAACATGCCAATCTGTAAAAACATCTAAATATCAAGTTTCCCTCGTCGTATTTCTACCAATTTTAGTTTCAAATTTGATTAATAAAATTGCGTCATCTATTTAACTTTTCATTCTCCAAACATTTTGAGAAAAGTTAACTATCTTCAGGTTAGACTCCGGATTCACTCAAAAAGTTTTCAATTGGAACAAATGAACTTTTTCCAAAAATAATTTAATTGGTTTCACTAAGGCTGATTCTCGCTTGGGTCTATTTGCATCCAATTTAGTAACACAATTCTCAAATCCATTATGAATGGGGAAAAATATTACCCCAAGGCAAGAGAAATCCAAAAGTAATACATTTTCAACCTGCCGTCTAATTATTTATTTGACATTAGGCTTCGAATGACGGTGGCTCGAGAAGATCAAAAAATATTCTATAGGGTGTTCCTTAATGTTTTGTCTATACTATTATAAATCGGTGAAATTCTAGGATTATTTAAATTCTCGAATCCTTGACATAAAAATAATGTGATTTAGTTAAATTTATGTTATATCAAAAGTTAATAATAACCGAGAAATAGGGTGTACGTCAAGAATCCACCATTGTTTTGTGTCTAATTACTTAAGATTCACCCTATATAGTCTCAGTCGTAAGCTTTCGAGTTACAAGGTCTCTCATAGTTTTTACAAAAAAAATAGACATTTTATTAACATCTTAAAAAGTCTTCCGGTGATATTTTTGAAACTTGACAGGTTTGTTTATGGAAGAGAGGGGGCTTTTTTGGGCTTATTAAGCTTAAAATTGTGCATTTCAGTGACGTTTAGAAGAGTAACTTAATTTGAATTTTAGAAGAAAGAACATTGTAAGTAATTTCATTTAAATATTTTCGGGCGAAAACAAAAAAAATGTTCTGGAACACCATTTACCACATTTGATTTCTTAGCAAATTTGTACATCTTTCAATAATACAAAATACAAATATAAAAATAATAAAAAATATATTTATATCACTATTAGTTATATGAATAGTCAGAAAATCGACGAGACAAAAGATCCTTTATGCCACATTTACTAAAAACTGTTCTTAAAAATGTGTTTCTACCTCGGTTTCTACTGTGGCATGTGGCCCATAAATGTTGTCACAATCCAAATTGTGATTTATTTCAACTGTCTGGATGTACTATTTACAGAAATTAATTGATAAAGAAATATCTCGTTGAAGCAGCGCCTGCACATTTTAATGCGGTAAGGATATGGCTGAAAGTCGCGTAAAATACGCCAAACAATGTGTTGACAAATTCATACATTTCTGGCAATTTTTCTGGTGTCGGTTTCTGGATGTTCTCCTATTTTATAAAAACAGCTTTATTTTGCGGTGTTCTAACAACATAAAGTGTCCGCACATGAATGATAAATACAGGGTGCCAAGTAATTCTGATACAAGGCGATATATCCGTTACGTTTAAACATATACGGAAATGTTTTAGGAACAAATTTTTTGATTTGAAAAATGCAGAGTGTGTTGGGAGTATATTTTTTTCCTACATCTGGTTATAATGGAAGTCAAAAGCAACATACTTATTTCTATCTTAACACCCTATATGTTTTTGTATTTTTAGGTTCTAGGCATTAAACTGATTAAATACTTATTATAAATATTTCCCTATACCTAGACCTAAGCGATTTTGAGATATCTTGCTTTAAAAGAAAAATCTTTCGAAAATGTCATAAATGAAAAATGTGAAATTCTCCGTTATTTTAAAAGTTAATCTTATGAAACTTTGTTGACATATTAAACAGACATGATAGATTGGCTTGACATGAAGAGTTTTTATAAATATTATATAAGGTGTTTAAAAAATAATTTCGAATTTAAAGAAATTCGATAGCAATAAAGTCCATTATTTTGAATGGAAGACATTTTATCTTTTTCCAGATTAGAATAAACAAATGCTTACAAGTTAATAAAAATAATTTTGAACATTTATAACTTAATCTCTTTCATTTAATAGATGAACGACTTTTTTGCTTTCAGAATTTTTTGAATGAGAGTTTGAAGAGAAATATAATTAGATTAGACAAACAACTTTATCATTAGATGGTAGTAATTCCTGGATTCGTTACGTTCTTTGCGACACCAACTCAGGAGCTCACTCAACCTATTTTGATAGAAGGACGTATTTTTGTGAACAAATAAAGTAAAAGTTACATAATAATTTATTTTCTGATTAATCCACGACACTCTGTTAATCGTTAAAACTAGTAGATATTCTAGGGTGGTACGAAACCATATAATGAGCTTTTAATGAGTTACTAATGAGCTAAATAGTTGAGACAGGAGCGTACATATATTATTTATATTTTAAAAAAGAGATTTTATTGATACGCTTATGATATGTTTGAATTTTAAATTGCTTAAAATATCATTCGCATAGATTGCTATTTTAAGAGCAACAAAAAGCTTCTTTTACATTCAACGTCATTTTACTAGTGAATTTTCAAGAAAATTTTCAATATCTGAAGTTATCATAGTGAGTAAACAACTACGATGAACAAAATAAGTAAAAAAGTAAATTGAATATATTATTCTTCTTTGAATTTTACAATTTTCTTATCATTTTACCATATTTTCTTTAATTTAACAACAGCGTCAACATCAAATAATGAAAATATAAACGCCACCATCACCACCAGTAATAACAGTAGCAGCAACAGCAACAAGAGGTTACCCTTAAAAATGGATCCAACAAGGGTATCAACATCGTCAACACAAACAATTAAAAGTAATTTTAAAAGGGATTTAATCGTTTAATATTCATCTTACCTTATACGAACTTTGCATAAAAGAGTTGAAAATATTATATTTTTGATAATCAAATACAAAATTATGGTTGAAAAACTTTAATTTTGAAATTATTTCTTGTAAAAGGGCGATCACTCAAGATTTTTTATCATTCGGTATTGGGCGTAAATTGCAAACCAACATAGAATTATTGAAATTATTCAAAAAATATATTTTACGTACGTATGAAGGTAATGGATGTGACAATAGTGAACATGTTCAATGAGAAAATGTTAAAACCTTTTTCAAGGAAGAGTTAAGACTGGCATTAACTTTATGCATCAAAACTTGAAGCAATTTTTCTTCGACATATTTCCAATTTTTCACAACAATGTAAGACACCAATTTTCCATCATTAAATTTAACGCTAAGTATTGTGATAAACTTGTTAAAGAAATTGGTGGTCTTTCTGTTATTGATTTAAAATACTTCAACATTAAAAATGCTTTAATTGATTAAAGTCTAAATTTAAATCAATGGTTGATAAAAATGTATAAATCTCCATTTTAAATACAGTAGACTCACGATGCTGTGAACCGAAAAAAACCGGGGGTATTCACGTTAACGATTTGTTCACATTATCGAAAGTTGTATAAAATTATACATATTTTATTTCCTACTACTCATTTTATAAATACATGTTAACAAAACATTAACACTTTATTTAAATTTACAGTGGGTGGAAGAGAGTAATTTTACTGACTTTAGTATCCTATAGTAATTGAGTACATAATTAAATCTTTAATTTAATTTAATTTAATATTTTATTAAAAAAGTTATTTAATGTTAAAAAAATCCAATATTTTTGTTTATTTTTGATGATTTCTCAGCATTCATACAGTAAAGTTCGGTTATAACAAATCCAAGAAATGCAACAAAATTGTTTCATTATATCCGAAATTCGTTATAATCGGTGAAAATTTCCATTGATTTTCTTACAAAATTTTCGTTCTGCTTCAAATTTTTCGAGTTCATTATAACCGGGTTCGTTACAACCAGACTCTACTGTATATACAGAAAATACCCAATGGGAAAATATTGATTTTCTAAAAAAATAGTTGTTTCCATAAGTGTATCACGAGTCTACTGTATATTTTCTGCATTTCTCTGCAAGAATTCGGGATGGCCTCTACAAAGAATTATATTTCTAGAAATTAATATCAATAGACATCAGATAGGTAATGAATTTTTGAACAAATAATTAAAATTTAAAAAACATTAAAATGATCAAGAAACGGACATGCAGTAGAATAGAATGGCACTCTATCTCTTATAGTTTCTAAGTTATAAGTCCAAGTGTGAAAAGTAACAAAAACCTCCCCTTTCTCCCCTAATATTTAGAATATTAACAACGCGTGTTTCAATTGATCCAATCTTTTTCCAGGTTTAAAAATCACAACAACCGAATTTCTTTATATTCGTATTACAACACTGTTTTAAGTGTAGGAAGTTTAGAAATACTCGCCTCTTTAAAACGGCGTTAGATAGAGCGAGTCTCGCAGACCCCAAAAGAAATTTTAACGGCTGTAAAAAAAAATTTAATTCATACCTATACACTTTTAATGATTTCAGTATCATCCAATTAAACATTTTCCTATTGAATACTAATTAGTATGATTATAATCATTTGTCTATCGTTTTTTTGATACCTACTGACAAAAACATATTGCTTCAATATTGTTGAGGGTCAATCACACCCAACATGCCGATTCTCGCTACAATTTCCCTGCGTTTTCTTGATAAGTTATTTTAGTAAATATTTTCTATTTTCTTTCTTTCTATATCTTGTTTTTTTGTTAATATTTACTTATATCAGAACCATCTCTAAAAGTATACTTTTGTTTATATTTATTTACTTTTTTTTTCGGAATAAATAAATTATGTTCTATTGAAAAATCAATGGATATCAGTGCATCCAATATTTTGTTTACACCTCAATTTCAATTATTTGAATAATTTTTCCAGATTTACATTACTTTAAGTATAAAGAATTTGAATTTCATTCATACTTATTTTAGAAAAAAAAAATGATACATATTTTCAAGGCTCAGCTGTATTTATTGAGTTGGAATTACTAATATCTACCCTAAAGTTCCATAATTTGTATTATTAGGAGTGATTCAAGTTATATTCTATTTATTTCGAATTAACACTGTTCAAAGTTTATTATTTTTCTTTTGAAAAGCCGGAAAAATCTCTTTGTATCCAAAATGTGATTTTTCAAAATTAGGGTCTACTGGACGACACCTGACCGATCTCGTAATTTTTGTCTGTCCATCTATTGTCGAGTTAAACAAAATATATAAATTTGCAAGAATAAACAATATTTCGGTAAATGTTAACGGATTAAAAATGTTTGTTACATCAAAAAATTAAAAAAAAAACCTATACAATGGTTCCAGCCAGGTCAACACCTCAAAAATTAAATAAACATGTTAATTTTCTTTTAGTACAGGATTTTGAACAGTAAATTGAATAATTACAATCCAATTCCTATAGATACTTATGAATAAAATGTTGATATTATTTATCACTATTGCTCGATTAAAGATGTGCCACAATTAATATCCTCACAGTTGAGTAAAAAGATTTAGATGTTCGAAATTATTTCTCGAATAAAGATTTACTACTAACACGAGTTGAAGTAGTGTGCATTAAATTGAATGACTGACAAATTTCATTTCATAAATATGATTTTATACAGTTTATAAACAAAAAGCTCCATTGATTATTTAGGCTGATTTCGAAAATCATCTAGAAAATGTTTCTTACTTGACAGAGAAATCAGATAAATATTGAAGCTACTACATGAAATGTTCCTATAATGAATTTTTATTTAAATTCAAAACTTATCGACTGTATATAACGGTTTGTTAATGAAATTGTACAAATATCATATATACAGGGTGTTTCGCAAACATTGTATTATACACGTATTTCAGGAAACGATTGTCTATAAAAAAATAATGGTAGTTTAGTTTATAAACTATATTCCAATGAAGCTTCGTTACAAAGTTACAGGGTGTTAAAGTTTTATTACAAAATTCAAAATTTATTAATAACTTCGAAATCGAAAAATATTCAAAAATCACTCTTCTAATTGAATTTGGTATGTAACATAATTTTTGATTAAATTTATGAAATGTCAATGTATCGTTTCAATTACATATAACACTGTGTAACAAATTATCCTGGTCATGGTGATAGATATGGATGATTTTTGGTAGAAAGTTTATTTACGTCAAAAAAATGATATGTGTCCCGAGAATTTGTTGGGTTAGTTGGAAAAATTGAGATTCTTTTCTTGTTCGGCATTAATAATGACATTAAAATATGCGGTCATATCGATCTATCTTATAAAACACTTTTTTTTCTGTACTACTTAGATTTAAAAATTGAAAAAAGTGCTTTTTATGACAGACAGATATGATCGCATATTTAGAACGTCATTATTAATATCGAACAGCTGTTGGTTGCGATATACTTAAAAATAAAGGTAATTTACTCTTGTATGAAAATCATATTTTTCGATATACCTCATATACGACTTAAAATTATTGATATTTAACAGCTGGATCTTGCGTTTCAGAATCTGTCGTACTTTTTGTAAAGAATAACAATTTTTCGTAAAACTAAAAACAGAAAAGTTTTCCATGTTGCCACAACTTAAGTATATATACTATATATTGTACACACTTTTTTGCTATAAAAACGAAAAACACTTTTATATACATCATTTTGATCTTTTAGGACATTTAGGTAGTATAAATGTGGAAAATTGTACGTACAATTGCCATTTCGTCTACCCCAAACTTTAAGATATTCAAATGAATAAATCTCAATTTTTCACAGTAAACCAGGAAATTCTCGGGACACGTATAATTTTTTTTTTGACGTAAATAAACTTCCTACCAAAAATCGTCCATGCCCATCATCATGGCCAGTAATTTATTCCACAGTGTAATTAGCATAAAATATCGTGTATAAAAATGGATTTTATTTTTTAATAGCAAACGGGGCGTCAGATAAAAAAAAGTCAAGTGAATTTTGTTGTTCTACATTGAGCAAGGACTCCAAAAATAATTTTTATGTTGAGGAGAACCGGTGACGGACAATTTTTTTCGTTTAAAATGTCTTGATGTCACTGCCAGTACGTACGCCACTGATGAAATTAAAAATAATAATTTCTTTTACATAAAAAATATATTAGGTCTACGTTAACTATTAAAACATGGAAAATTTCATTTCAATATATCAAGCGGTTTTGAAGATATTAATAAATTTTGAATTTTTTAATAAAACTTTAATACCCTGTAACTTTGTAACGAAGCTTTATTGGAATATAGTTTATACGTAAAACTACCATTATTTTTCTATGAATATCCTGAAATACACTGCAATGTTCATAAAACACTCTGTATAATTTACGATGTAACTAAAAAAAATAAATAAATAAAAATTAGGCCTCTCTTATACAAATACTAAAATTAGTCACATTTGTGAAAAAGAGTTTTCATCTGAAGAGGAATAGTTTGCGAACATGATTATTTCATTGAAATTTTGGAGGATTTGTTAATTCGATTTGCAATTTAAATTATTGGAAATTAAGTGTGGTTACGATTATTTTCCAGTACTTCTCTGGATATGATTGTCATTTTTTAATTAAAATTCTAACTTTAATATAACCGAAATTAACATTAAATTGAGATAGTATCCTTTCAGATTTTTGGCTGCATCTCTAGATAATTTAGGAAAGAAGATTTAAATATCGTAAGGAGTCAATTTGCGAATGAGGATTAGGAAAAATTCAAGCTGTAGCACGTAAAAGTGTATTTTACTATGATTATATGTATTGATAGACTTGATAAAACAGATAAAATTGCTTTATCAGCTAAGGAATATTTTTAAAATAAATTGGAAGATCCAAATATCGATGAGAAAAAATATAAACATACCTTAACCCGTTTTTTACCGCTGATGCGAAAACGCAACAGTCATTTCAGTAATTTTTTTTATCTTAAAAGAATGTACTTATAAATATGAGGGGAACTATATCAATATCAGTTGTTACAAGGGTCACAAAATATTTGTTTAATGTCATAATTTTTGAAAAAATATAGTTAAAATTTTGGCTTTTTTACATAAATATATATGTATTACTGTTTTTATGTTATGCGCATTTTTCATGTAACGTTCGATAAATCAAACTTATTGTCTGATATTGCATCTAGGTCTCACCAACTAGAAACAATAAAAAAAACGCTTCGTTTTTCGAGTATCTTGTCTAAAATTTCAACTGATGCGAAAACGCAACATGTATTTTTTCCCCTATTTCGAATTTTTTTTT
>JABRWK010000087.1:295314-312604 GCA_013372445.1 Hypothenemus hampei | reverse complement strand
AACGGAGAAAAGCAAAATGATTGTCTTTCAATTCCCCATCGAACCTAGGTTCCAGGATCAAATTCCTAGGTTAAGGATTAAAAGTTATTGCCAAAAAACCAAAATTGGGGAAATTTTGGGGGTGCATTTCACCCCTTAAACCTTGATGACTGCTGGTAAAAAAAATACGTGTCTCTTATTTTGGTCTAAAGTACTTGTGTGCACAATCTCATTAAAATCTGGGGGGACACCTGGGAATGTTCCCTTGTTGTTAGTTGTTAGTAAGAAGAGACTAGTACCTACCAGCCAACAAGCATAATGTCAATGCCCCTTTATTGAAAAAAGTATACATAGTGCCAAAGAGAAAACGTTTCAAATTTTGTACTCATATCTTCTCAAATTATTAATATTCTTAAATAATGAATTGTTATAATGATTATAACTAAACCAAGAACTTACGGTAACATTAATCTTAAAAAAGGAAGTTTAAGATCACGTACAGTACATTTCCTTTAAAGAATAGAATAAGTTCATGAATTCATTTTTAATCAAGTAGGTGCTCGGAGCATCAGTTTAAGTGTATGCCAAGTTTTATGACATACGGATATGAGTCATATATTAGTAATAGGGATCAGTTCATTAGATTTGAAGTTGAAGGTTTTTAAAAGAAGCATTGTAACGTGATTAAGTATTGTCGTTCAACAAAAAAGATGCAAGAAAGATAGAAAATTATTGGTGAGATTTACAAACAGAGGACTGATACGGAAAATGTAGTTTACTCATGAGAAAAAGTTTAACATAGAAGCCCTAAAAATACTCAAAGTGATAGTTTACGCCAATGTTCGTATAAAGAAGGATATCCGACATAAAAGACTGTTACGCGAAAGAGCGCATTTTAATGACTCTTTTATGGTTCCTTAAGTGTTTCAAGTGAAGGAAAAACTACTTTGATATGTGTAGAAACAAGTATAAAATTAAATACTCAATTGTACATACTGTGACGACATCACCACCACAAGGATTCCCATTATCGAAGACACAATGACTGATTATTGCTTTATGCATGACAGCGCTTCATCACGTGAACGCAAACAATAAGATATCTTCAGCTGAACTGTCCTGGTTTTTAGTACTATCTCTTTAGAATAAAAGTCTAACATCTTATTCATAAATATTGGGCTTTTTTCATTGTTATTTCATCATTATTTAAAAAATATTAATAACTTACGAAGATGTGAACGTAAAAAAATTGTACTGTTTTCTCTTTGGCCCACTATGTTTATATATCACGTGAGTAAAGATGTTTTATAACATTTATTTGAAGTTTATTGCACTTCGCCTTCGGCTCGGTAGAAAATTCCTGAACTCGTCATAAAACATTACTTTGGACATTTATTGCATAAATAATAGTTATTTATAAGAGTTACAATCATAATATTTTTTTTATTTAAAATTCTTAAATATGATTTAGGGATCCAATATCCTAAATCATCCCGATCACAGTGTCAATAAATCCTTGAAAATACATACAAAGAAGCTCAAATTTAAAATATAATGGATATAAAGGATTAATTACATTGTGTGACACGATGTTAGTATTCATAAAACAAAGATCGACAACCACTAACTTCACTGTTACTTATAGGATGTAGGTAGAAGGTCACAAATATTTATCACGTTTAGTTATTAAGGTGTCCATCGGTACTTGTATTGCTGACCTGGTGAGACTGATTTAGGTATATAAAAGATATCCTGTAGATCATCGAGCAGGGTAGTATGTGGATCAAAAAAAGTCAATTTAACCCAACTTACTATAAAAAAAAATTGATAATAATAAAGATACAGGATAAAATATTAATTTTTTTTTCATTTTTTCATGTTTTAAAAGTTAACAACTTTATCTGCTTTGGAAATTATAGTATTGTGTTCCAAACTAGTAATTTGTTTATTTAATTATAATTACAATTAACAATTTTTGTCATTGGTTCTTATTAAATAAGTAATTTATAATTATAATACATAAAAGCAAAAACACACATAACTACATTCCTAATATGTGATTAAAAGAAAGTAAGCAATAGGAAAATTGTAAAAATACGCATTTTTTTAAATTTGTAACGAAGTGTTATACATTTTCCATTAATTTTTGTTTAAAAGCTTATTATTAATATAATTTTGTTACTATTCCTTATAAATAAATAAATTTATTCAAAATAAGTTCCTGTGGAATGTGGAAAAAGTTAAAATAAATCAGTATTTTGGATTGCATCGCCCATTCGAAATTCTCGAATTGTTAAGGATCCTACATATTCAAATCATGAATAGTGTTCGAGCAAGTTCTTAACTGATATCGGTTCAACATTGTTTCTTTTTTCTTTGACACTGTTTTTGTAAAAATATATGTACAATTAATGTGGGAACTCGTCCCAGGATGAAATAATAACAATTTATTTTGAAACGTTTATTTCACCAAGAATGTAAGTAATAATACAAAAAATAATAATTTGGTAGAGCGAAAAACGTTCTGGAATAATTCTACAGGATACGTTTCAAAGGATACAGGGCATTTTCAAAATAACACATTCTAGTAGCGCCGTATATTGATGGCTGTCTAATTCAGAAAAGCATATTTTTCACTAATGTTCTGTCAAAATTTTATGAACATTGAACGATTAGAATTCGAGTTATTGCGTTGTAAGTGATAGTGTTTGTTGCATCGGTGCAAAAAATACACTATCACATCGAAAAAAGAGCCAAAATTACATTCTGTTTTACAGTTGGTAAAACTTTTATCGAAACTTTTTCAATTAATGAAAAAAGTTTATTGTTATTAGTATTTATCCCGTAGTAAAGTCCGCGGGTGGTAACGCGTTTTAGGCTGAGAACATGTTTTTATTTCGACGCGATACGTTGAGATGCAACGCAACGTATCGCGTATGGATCAGACGGTAGATTTTACATGTTTGTAAACGTACAGCATGCACATTAGTCTGATACTATGTTATGTGACGCAATGTGAACCATGCAAACCTTTTCTGTCCAGATTTTCGTTATATAGCGAAGCATCGCGTTACATTGGAGAAATATGTTCCAGGCCTTAAGGATAGTCGTGAAGATGTAAATGATGACCAACATATTAACTAATCAAAATTTGTGATAACCAAACATGCCATCAAATTGTGCGTGAATTTATTAAAGATATTGAACATTTCTTATGATCAAATATTAATTTACTGTATTCTGACGGAACGTTCAGGCCTTCTACCACACAAATTGGCCGATAACGAAAAATTGCACAGAATTCAATATTTGAAAGAGTTAAAAGGATTGAAATATTGCGAATGGTGAGAAAACGTGCTGTTTTTAATACGATCCAGAAGCCAAACGCCAAAATGCAAAGTGAAAGCATCCATATGAGCCTAGTCCGGAAAAAAGCAGATTGGAAAAGTCAAAAATGAAGATGTTAGATTTTCTTTTACTATTTATTCGTAAATCACAAATTTGTAAAACAGTCTTTTAGAAAAATATAATTAAGAACATAAGACCAAGTCATACGTCAAAAATTATCTATTGTCAAACTTGTCAAAAACATAACTATAACCCATAGACTTATAACAGATAGACCGCGTGAGGTATAAGTCGGTCTGAAAATGGCTGTGGGATAGTCATTGAAAAGAGAATGTTGCTATATGGGCTCTCTATCCTTTTCTTATCCTTATTTAATTTAGGTTAAATTCAAATAAAGGGACGTATGTCAAAAATAAACTAACTGCGCAAGCACGGTTGTGCACAAATAAAAGAGGATAGAAAGGGCCCATATAGTAACGCGCTCTTTTCAATGACTATCTCGGGTATTTGACTTGTTAACGCGGTCTATCTCTGATAAGTCTATGCTATAATCAAAAAATATATTCTATCAGGCGTACAAACAGAAAAGAAAAATAACCGAAACAACATAAAACTCCTATTAATTTAACAGAAGACTATGTTGATTTGTTTCAACCATTCGAAAGAACAATTCATAAGAAGCTTACTCCATCTAGGCAAACGGCTAATGATATGTTTTATGTTAATGTTTTAAAACGTTTTTAGCAGCGTATTCATCGTAATCGACTGAAATATGGTGAAGAAGGAAATTGGCACTTTGCAACACTTTTTTTTATATTTTCCAATTGAGTATAATGACCCCATTAAGTTATGAACAGTTAGTATCAAATCTTTTGAGCAGAAGTTCTATATGGTGAGCAATTAGCCCAGCCTTCGTGGATTCAGGCGCCACTTATTTTTCAAGTTAAATAAGAAAAGCTCTGCTAATGTTTGAGCAGCTGCTAGCAAAAGAAAATGAAACTAGGAAATTAAGAAAGTGATAATATATTTTTTCTCCTTTTTGGTTAACCTAAGAAATTAAAGATATGAGGTCGAATAATAATCAAATTGATAGAATCAATATGGACATTGTGAACCTGGTCGGAGTGGCAGGGTGATTGAAACACTAAAATTGACCTGAAGTATCTTCCAGAAACTTATAACTGCTATTTAACTAATTGTGTGACTCCCTAAGGTGGTCTCGTATGAGGTCAACAGGATCCCAAGAAAACGGATGGTAGAATGGGCTTGAGTTGGGCCTTCAAGATTGTGTCGGTAGGGACTGATTTCCAACTGGCAATGTTAGCCGCTGGGAAGGACCCTCTTTAACTATGAGGGAACACACACAAAAATATTGACTGATAATGATAAAATAACAAGATAATATTCTAAATCAACAGTTTCGGTGAGAGGATGGCCCGAAAAACTTAATCAAAAATCAAAATTCAAATATGGCCAAGATCCTTCACGCACACAGAATGACGGTCGTCGTTTCCCGACCGAAAAAGAAAAGGAAAATTACAATCAAGGCTTCAGTCATCATGATCTCTATGATACGACAATTAATCTCATATAAAATCATGAACATATAACAATAATGATGAATTATAAATCCTTAACATTAAATTCAATTAACATAAAAAACTTATCCTACTCTTTTTGACATTCCTAAGGACATCCCTAAAATACTCGTTGAACATACTTTTTGATTGAACAATTACGATATATGTATAATCTCAAGGAGACTATTTTGAATAAAATAAACGAGTTATGACAAGATAATAAATCTCTTTTCTACGAACTCGTTTTAAAAAAGTCGTGTAACTTAGGAACCCCCTTCCTATAACAAGAAAGATAGTTTTCAAACTTTACTCGACTCTCAGTAACGGCGACATTTCACAACTGTCACTTGGGAGCCGTTTAAAGCGGGACATTCATATAATTAGGTATAAATATCGTCGCCGTTTAAGTCAAAACCTCCTATCTCTAAAAATACAAATTTTCAGGAAACGTAAAAAACTTTCTATAATTCTCTATCATATTTTCTAGTTATGAAGTGGCCATGCTAAAGGCCTGGATTAGAGTAAAAGCTGAAATAAAATAAATTTTGTGTTATTATTTTCGATCTCTATCTAACCATTAAAATATGGAGATTCGAGTTTTCGACTCTTGCTTTGAGTATTATTTTTAAACTTACAAGTTTTTCTTACAGCTGATATAACTTGAACGAATGAAAAAAAAGAAATAGCATTTTAATCTCAATAAAAGTATTAAGATATTGTAAAGAAAACCAAATTCAAAATGAATATTGCTTGAATTTAACTGGAAAACAATTAAGCAAATAATTAATAAACAAGAGTACCATAAAATGCATGATAGTTGCGATGAATGGCCTGTTTTAAGGGTCTCAGATGATCATATTTGTCATTTTTGAATGACAATATAGCTGTGTAGGGTTTATTTATGGTTCCTATTTTCTTTGACATTTGTTTGGAAAGCACAGAACACTCATCGTAAAATTCTAACTTGAGTTATATCCCACTGTCAATTAAATATTTACGAACTACTAGGTCAGTTACGCTAAAATCACTTGTCTTAACACCTGGACGTATGATCATATAATATTCGTAGCTCTTGAAAAAAGTATGATCAACGTAATTTACTTTGTAGGGTCCTTTTGCATTTCGATGCATTTATTCAATAATCTCAATATTACTTGAAGGACCATGAAATTCTCTATTCTTTTTTTGCTAAGCTCTTCGACGGTAGAATGTATGTTGTCACATTTCATTTGAGTATGACCTTTTATTAAATATTTCTGTACAATAATTGTTTTATTTATTATGCTGTAGAGTTTTGAACGGTTAAATAGAGTTACATTGCAATTCTGCACACAGCATCCATCACTGTAGAAGATTTTCATTTTATTTTCAAGTTGTGCATCAATTTCATTGTTCATGAAATCAGTTAGACATATGGTAAAACAATTGTCATCTATTATTTCTTCACTTTTATACCATACGTAACATGGAACCGCATCATCGGCTAAGTTACATATTGTGAAGTTATAATATACATTGCCAACTAATAAAAATTATATAACTATTTTATTAAACTATATACTTATATAGTTTAATAAATAAATAAATTGAAACAAAGTAAAAATTAGGGCGATTTTAATATTTATCTGTCAGTGTCATATTAAAACTTAAAATTCATCTTAAAATCTTAAAATTAAAATTGGAATCAAAGGGATTTATAAATTCAAAATCTGTTATCGTCACACATCTAATTGCTAGAGTTTAAATTACTTAAAAAATTAATTAAAATTACTTTACTTTACCTTGTTTCAATTAACTTTAGACAAACTTTACAACTAAAGTGTGCATTAAGGAAACAGCTCTTTTTTGGAAAATTTTGAGGAAAACAAAAATGTACTATAACTCTTTGTTCTAGTACAATAGAGGTTAAATTAAAGTAGTGTCAAGAAAATTATATGCAAAAAATTATGATTGTTTCCAGAGAAGACTTAAAAATCATATTCAACTAATTGTAAGTTGCGTCTTGGTTATTTATTGAAAACTTCATTGTGAAACGGAATGCATTTAATAAAGAAGAAGAACTCCAAGCAAAATTTCAAATTATAACTAAGAATTGCCTATTGTCTGTAAAAAAAACAAATGAGACATCAATGCCGTTGCATCTCTGGGGAATGGTTAAACGTTTTAAAACTTTTTAAGAAAGTGCTGAAGATAATAGATCATAGAGTGGGACCCAAATTTGAACAATTTTTTTTTTGCGCGTACGAAAATAGTCGCTCCATTGGAGCCAATGTAAGCAACACCAATTGAATCGGTCAGTTCAAAAACCGTACATGTCCAAAATATGACTTTTTGGGTTAAAATGGCCATTTTGCATAAAATTTGTTCTCCTATTTATTAAGAANTGCATTCCATTCGTGAAGTTACCTTGTTTTTAATTATTTTTATAAGAATTTTTATTTTTTGTTATTCTAAAAACTTAATAAAAGTTTATGTTTTGGAAACAATTATTAATTACTGCTAAAAAGTCCATTGGGTCAAAAAGACCCGACGTTGTAGTATAAATTCTGACATTTCACGTTGTAGTCCGAAGGTTAAATATCATATTATGCCTTCAGATTTAAAATTTTCAAAACTAATGACTGATAAGTTATTTAAGAAGAAAAATCGTATAATTCGTCATAGGAATTTGAAGTAAATGTTACCGAATGGGTTAGTTCCAACGAATATATACAAAACTTTTAAAATTTAATCAATCAACATGGTTGAAATTTTATATTGAATTATACTACACTGAGGTGCAAAATTTGCGGAACAACTAAAAATTCATGAAATTTTGACAATCAATATTTTCAATACCACTTATCGTATTCCAATGTTTTTTTTTTCAATTGTAGCTCAATATGGGTCAATCTCCTGTGGTATGGAGATGCCCAAAAAATAAAAGCAATATATTGTACAGGGCGAATAAAAAGTGTCTTGTTTTTTCATCAAAATTTAACATCTTCTGTGGACGAAACCAGGTAGCGGAGACTTCTAATAACGATAAAGGGCTATAGCCTCAAGTCTTCTGAGTATTTTCCTTTTTTAAAAATCAATTTATCTTGGATCCTTCCAGAGATATTCTCTTTTTAAAACATTTTTTGCATTTTGTGTTCGATAATGAATATCTTTCCAATCATGGGTCGGATTTGAATGTTTTTTTTCAATATGTTATACACCCATAAAAGGGCTACAATTGAAAAAAAAACATTGGAATATGATAAGTGGTATTGAAAATATTGATTGTCAAAATTTCATGAATTTTTAGTTGTTCCACTAATTTTGCACCTCAGTGTATAATTAAGTGGATGCATCATTGAAATCGACTTAAAATTTTGAGATTTTCGTTTTTCATTCTTTGGAATGTGAAAAATATTTAAATAAATCAGGAAGCACTACCTTCATCGCACAATTCCAACTATTTGGTATTCGCACGTTTTTTTAATGTTCAAATCGATATACATATTTCGGGAACCCATATACAGTACTCAGGTTCTTACAATAGATTCTTAGATATATATCACTGACTTCGGAGAAAGAATAAGTCAAATGAATTTCCTATTGACTTTGTCGTTTTTCTCCGAAGTCAGTGAAATGTATACTAAAAATTTAGGCGCTAGAACTGCGGTATCTATAATAAGAAGGAAAATTTTTAATTTTGAAGATTTTCAGATTTTTTTTCAAACCTACAAATTTATTTATTCATAGAAAAGCCAAAGGATGCATAAGGGAGTTTTTCGGCCCTAAAACCAAGGAGAACATCAATACGTATAAAATTTTGCATTTAATTATTTTAGGACATACTATCTATTTTCAATTTTTGTCAATATTATTTATACTATTATTACAGTAATTGTTTGTTCCCCAGAACGTTAAGGACTTATAATTTTGGTAAAAATTTCCCCATTTTTAGAGATTTGATCTACTTTTTTTAATAAGACCGCAAGAGTGTAACATTTTCTAATTGAAATATATTACGAAATACACTATGATCAAATTATACCTACATACAAAAGTGTTGCGCTATGAACATTCTTCAGGGAAAAACCTCCTTATGGGCTCTCATCCTTTCATTTTTGGCTCATTCTGCCACCTAAATTTTTAGTAGATATCTTCCTGGTTACAATAAGATCGAAAGCAGAAAAATTGGATGGGTAGACTTTAAATTAGATCAATTTATAGAAAGGTGTGACGTTTTCAGTATAGATATGTAGGTATATCTCCAGGGTATATGTATATATAGTTTTGTTTTTTTTATTAGGTTCTTTTTATGATTAGGAGGACACAAAAAATTATTTAAAAATCCTAGTGGAGATAATAAAAAAAATTAGAATCCCTTTAATCGATTGCAATTTTTGGGTATGAGAAACCTATTGATATTTCCCATCCAAACATTACAATCGCTTAGAGTATAAAAATTGGATCAAAAATAAAAAATTAGATGAATAATTAATACAAGGATTAACACGTTAACTGCCAATTACGAGTTCACTCGTAGTCAGCATTCCGGTCTAAGTGGTCAACTACGAGAAAACTCGTAGGTTTAAATGTGTTTAAACGAGTGTGGTTTCTAGAATTAGAATCTTAAAAATCACCTTGACAGTCAACATATTAAAATCAGCAATAAGGCCAATTTTCAAGTAAAACATATGATGGGCTTATACACAAAAGTAAGGTAACTAACAAAGTAGAAACAAAATATAAATAATGTAAAAAGAGTAAACGCGAAAAAATGTGGTTTATACACTTCAAATAACCAAGCAACAGGTTAGGAGGTTTTAATTTTTTTTTAAAGTTGTTCGATTGTCAAAATTAAGACATTTGCTATAATTGCAATAACGGTTATAAATTTGCGGAAAATTTATTTTTATTTAATAAAAAATGTTTTAAATTCATAATAATAGACGACGTGTTATTTTATCGGGTTGTTAGTTTTGTGTTTGTATCATTAGAATTATCATATCACTACTACCACCATAAACATTAGACAATTTGTTTGAACTTGAACGAATAAGTACGTATTAAAGTAGAAGTAAAGTTAGTAAGTTTAAAGATGCTTTAGTTCTGCTTATTCTACTTATTTTACTTTTCTGTATAAACGTTTTTATAACGGAATATGTGCGCAACTTTTATACTTTTTATTTGTATTCCTTATGTATCTTACCTTACTTGGCTAGATAACCTTAGCATTATGTATTGAATTTATTTAATAATTTAGTGTTTGGAAAAAAAAGAAACACTGGGAAACATCGTGTTGTTAAAATTGTTAAATTGTAGGACGATCGTTACAGTACAACAAAATTCATTTCTAACTCCAGATTTCATCGCAAATTAATTATTGACAATAATTTAATTGTGATTAAATTGAAAAAATCTCAAATCAGTTTTAATAAACTATTGTATGTCAACATGATAATTCTAGGCATTAAATCTATGCATGTAAAATAACAATTAGGTTACTAACCCGGACGTCACTGCAATGCACAATGTTTAATCTTAATAACTTCAAATAAGTTCCGCGCTTCTATAAACAAACCTGCCAAGTTTCATCATTATCAGCGGAAGAGTTTTTAAAATATCAATAAAATACCATTATTTTTTTAACTTTGAGATCTCATAATTCGAAAACAATAAAATTTAAAACACATAAACTTTTAGGTATGAAATAAGCCCAGGATTTACCCTATTTAATATGGATACGATATTAAGAAATACCCTGTATACTATTGGGTAATAAAATCACTTACGTTCATATGAAAAATTTTGTAAACTTCTTGAGTTATTTTTGTTCGAAACCTAACACCTTACGGATAATCCCTTAAGAATATTTTTTTATCTGGATCGTCGAAGTTTTCATTATATTTTACTTGATTATTCCCTATTTGGGTTTACTAGGTTATGATTGTTGATAAATCAGCGGAAAGAGAATATACAGGGTGTCCCGTAAAATGTGGGCGATCTTCCGAAAACAAAAAGTACGCGTGAAAAAGTGATATTTGATTTTAAAAACTGTTTTCAGAAAACTTATTCTTAGAGAGATGTAGTTTTCTTCTGAGTTTAATTTCGGAAATGATATTTCCTAGTTTGATTATATTTTAATTGAAGAAATTAATAAATTTTGGTTCGTTGTTCCAGTGTGGATTATTCAATTTTTTAGTTCTTTAGGGGGAAAAATTATTTTCGGTTGATGTAGGTTAAATGAGCCGTTCTACAAAAAACACAGCTTTGTCAAAAATCGTTAAATTAGTTGGTTCAACATCCATTTCCATTCATTTTATTTAAATAATTCATTAAAAAGAATAGTTTATCACATCTACAACAACAAAATATTGAAATTATTTCAATAGTTTATTGATAATTGAAGGTCAGAAGCCAAGGGATTCAAGTACTCATATTTTTTGTCCTTTTGACTGCTATTTCTTTCATACGAACAAATCAGTTTTTTTTACTCATTAAGGTCACCGGGGGTACACAAGAAGCTGGCAAAATTTTAGCTCGAAACATATTGTTTAAAATAAAATGTGCGTGGCCTATTTTAGTCATCTAGAAGTATCACCAAAAATACATTCCATTTATGAAGGTTTGTATGCCCTACGTCGACCTATAGTCAGCCATTTCTTAAATACTTGTTTTTGAACGAGGTCTATTGGACCCGTACTGTCTTGGAAATAAATTCCTACTTTAGTTTTATCAATTATTGACAATTAAAGGTTTTATAAATATGTATTTTAGTAAAAAGGGTCAATTTTCCCGGAAGAATTTTTGTTACTTCATCCAATTAAATACAATTTTTTCAAATACTATGAATAATTGGATCATGAAAAACAAATATTTTAGTATATTCAGTGCAATTCTTATGATGATATTTCAAAAAATGAAAAAATGGTAACTGACTATTGGAATGAGGTCCATCGGACTTCGTATGATCTTTGTGTTAGAATGTTAATTTATGATTTCAACTGATTAATTTCTAAAAAATAAAAATTTATTTCAATTTTGTTCTTGTTTTTGTAAAAATTTAAAATGGTGAATTTAGACTTTTCTGGTTAATTAATTTCAATTTTGACCAAATTGGAACGTTTACCACAGAAGTATATAAACGATATTAAAAGAAAAGTCCATTCTTGCCATGCGGCACAACTGGTATTTTTAGGAAGTGTTTTCTTGAAAAATATTCAGTCCAATTTAAAAAGTTAAGTAACGATGGAAAAGTGTGTGAAAATCGATGAAATGAGGTTTCACTTGACCCCCGTTCAAATTTAATTTTTTTAAAAGACTGACTCTGCAGGGAGGAGAGATGAAATTGATTAGTCATCATGTACCTGAAAATACGTCCTCCTTGAGAATGTAATGAATGTACTTTATGAATGAATGCCATAAAACAAGGTAATCAAAGTGTCTAGTTTTCCCTGGAATAGTACCTATAACGATTTTATGTGGAACTCTTAACTGATCATGAACTAGTCTAAAAGTAGACGGTATTTTCTAGAAACACTCGACTGCCAATCGACAGTTAACATTTGAGCATATTGAAATGGATTTTGCATATTGCACAGAATTCCGACGAGGGTAAACCGGTCCGCACTTTTGCTGGAAGAAACCTTAGATTTTTTGTTATCATCAAATGATGACCTGAGTCGTCTTCCGTATAATACGTCTATAAAAGGGCAAATTATTTTTTAAATAGAAGAATGAAAAAATGTCAAAAGAGCAATTTGGAGTATAATTACATACTTGAAATTTTTTTAATTTATGATTTTTAAATATTTCCCATTCTAAATACTCTAAGTAATAATTTCTTATGTGCGTGCTTAAAACTTCTTTTTAACAACAAAATATAATGTAATCGTAAATTAGTGATGTTTCGTGTAAACGTCGGAAAGTCAAACACATAAAACAAAAAGGGATTCTCGGCCACCCAAAGCCCCCTCGCTTTTATGGTTCCCCAGGGCGATTGTTTGGTGGAAAACCGACGTCGCCGTCGTCGTGGTCGTCTTTGTGAAAATGCAACTTTGAACTGGCCGCAGAACGATATCGTAAAATTTCCTTCGTCTTTGAAAATAGTGCAAACCCTAATATTAGGTTTTCAGGAAACTTACCTGTCGATCGATATAGACATCAAGGAGAAAACGCTGGCGCAAATCGATAAGACTGAGGTAAACTGACTGATTTTGCAATACAACTCCCCAAAAGGCCAATGGGAGTTTAACATATATACGAAATTAAATGTGACGTTTAATGTTGACACCATCGTGTCGGCCACGGACAGATTCACTGAAATAAAAAATAGGTGTCGATAACGTCATTTTGAAGCAAATACCATTGTTTATGACAATTTAGTATCTAACTAGTTTTTTCGTTAAACTCATATAAATATATTGACGTTCGAAATAAAATCGTATTTCGATTTGTGTCATAAATGACATTCGAATTTTTTCCTATTTAAAAATGATTTATAATTTAATTAAGTTTAATTTTTTTATAAAATATAAAAACTTGGGTTGACTGGTGGTATATACATTTTTTTTTTTCAGGGAAAAAGTGAATATTATTTGTGACAAAAATCGAGATGCGATCTTTTTGTTGGCGTGCAGCGATATGTTTTTAATACATTAAAAGCAATTTTTAACTCACGTAGAAAATAGTTGGTGACGGTTCGCATACGTTTATGAGCCAAAACGATGTATATGACGATCAGGTTACCACCCGTGGCGACGATAACCATGCCCGCATACAGGATGCTCCATAAAACTTGGCGCCATATTGGTAAAATAAACTGGTTACGATCTGGAAACAAAAGAAATAAAAAGCCTAGTCACACAGGATAATTTGCATTACGTGCGGCTGCAGGCGTTTGTTTTAATATCGTATTATTTAATGGGAAAACCAGACCCTAGGATGGCACGATTAATTTTTTAAGAGGGACGCTCGTTCGCAGTACTTTAATTCAGCCTTGAAGCGAAATAGGGGAAGTTTCTAAGCGATAAAGAGTGGCGTAGTGCATTACGTTTGGGGAGGCGTTGCCGTGCCAAATTTCTATTTTTGCTTGTTTTTGTTGATTGCAGATAAAGGGTAACCTGAACTTTCTTATCGACAGTTTTTGATTAATTATGTGGATGTATCTGACCAAATTAACGTTTAATAAGTCAAATTTAGGAATAGTAGGTAATAGGATACACAGTTTTTGAAAGTATTACTAGAAATCTCTAACTTATTTACACTTTCCATTAGTATAGAATTACAAATCAGTCAGGCATAGGGATTGTTTGTTGTCAGTTATCTATATCTGATCTTTTCTATGGAATTTCAAATATACTGTATTAATGCCACGCAAATATTGAGACAGTCAATCTAATCTATATTTCGAATCAAGTAAATTAAACCCTTTGAACTCGTAGTACATCACAAAGTTTAATAATAATAACAAAGTTAGTGCTAAACGCACAGAAATGCAATCATTTGATATTAAAATGAGATTGGTCTCGAGGCTTAACTCTCAAGTGGACAAGGGGCCAAGAGTATTATCAAAGACACACTGCGACAACTCTCCAAGAGCTCACGGGTCTCAAATCAACACGTTGACTTTTGTCTCTCTAACACTAATTTCAGCATTCGAAATAAGCTCGAATGATATTTCGAGTCTAGAAGTCGAAGTGGAGCAAAATAATGAACATACGTAATGGAGAATTGTCTAAATCGTATCAGTCTATAAAGTTGTACCATCTATTATTTTCAAGTACATATTCAACTCAAAAGGCGGTTTATGCTATATACAGGGTGATTCAGGTTTAAATGCACAAAAATGTAAGCAACGCACTTGGCAGTCAAAAAAATATATGTAGAAAAAAGTTAACATAATTATAGGTCAAAAAACACTTTATTCTCCAAATACAGGGTGTTGAAGATGGCATATTGACAATGTTTATTTCGTAACCTGCTAAGTTCAACAAACGGAATTTTGTAGAATAACTAAACATTTTACGCTTATTGAAATGGGATTAAAAAGAAATGCCTCAAATTCCCACGAGCGCAAATAGTAGGGTACGCTAGGGTAAAATGTTTTCTAACTTTTTATGTGTGAGTTTTTCATCTGTTTTTCATTTTAAAACCTCAGAATATTTTCATGAAAAAAGTTATTCATATCTGATTTCGATAGGGCGTACTGGTCTCGAGAAAAATGCCTTTATAGATTAAAATGCAATACACATAAATGAAAAAAAAATGCGCTTCAACATTTTAGTGGTTCGTGTGGTGTTAAATGTTATGACATGGTTTCCTTCAATTTGGGTGCGGGGTACGCCAAACAGTCGGTTGTCAAACCTGCCTTTGTTATGCGGCTTTCCGTGTATTTAACCTCAGGTTTCCATCAAATATTTGCGACATTTTTCTCTTTCTCCGGCACTTTGTATTGTTGTGTAACATTTTTCAATCATGGTTTTCATTTAATTCAGATCAGCCAAATTTCGATGTGTGTTCATAAGTATTGCAACATTAGGAATTCTTCTGTTTATTATTCACGCACTGTGTTGCGACAATTTCCATTGCAATACCCGTTCACCAAATAAATATCTGCATATTCTTGATTAGCGAAAACTCTAGATCCATTGATGAAATTTTAGAAATAAACCAAAAGATAAAAGTATTGGAATCAATAGTATCTACTTAACTGTTAAATATGCTTTTGACACAATAAAAATACCTAATGACAAACCCATAGTAATCTGAAAATCTTTTGTTTTGCGGCCTACTAACAGAGATTTATGTAAATTATGTGCCTCGCACTCTGATTTGTGAAAGTATTTTTTTTAAGAACGGTGCGTTGTATCGAAATGAGATAAAAGTTACTTTTCTTATTACAATATTCTTAGATTTTAAATTAAAAAAAAAAGAAAAAAAATCACACAAAAAACTCATAGGAAATTTTAACCCAGGCTCCCCTACTATCTCTACTCGTGGTAACTTAAGGCATTTCTTTTTAATCTCATTCCAAAAAGGATAAAATGTTTAGTTGTTCTATAAAATTTCGTTTGTTTAACTTAGCAGGTTACGTAAATACTTTGAAGCAAAAATTGGCAGCGTACCATCTTCATCATCCTGTATCTCGAAAACAAAGTGTGTGTGTTTTTCGACCTATAGGTAGATTAGCTTTATTTCATATTTTTGGCGGTAGAGTACGCTGTTCAAATCGGAATCATCCTGTATACTATCCAGGGCAATAAAAGTAATCCTTTTAGGGACATATTACTCTTATAAAAATAAGGAAAAAATTTATATCATCATGGATTCGGAAATGCGCTGTTGCGGAATTACGGCCCTCTCAATGAAAGATTTATAAAGAAAACTCTTTTTAGTGGATTCTAGCTGCGAGGAAAATGTCATTTGAATGAAATTTTGCATACTTATGTTAATTTTCACGTAGAATTTAATGGTAATTAAATGAAATTTGTTAAATTAAATTAAAATTTATGTTTAAGTTTTAATTTAATTACTTCGGCGCAATAACGTGCTCAATGGAATCACTTATTTTTATAACAAATCGAATATCTAAGAATGGATTGAGTGTATCGTTCTGAAACAAGAGCATCCTTTTTATGCAAAATAGTGCGTTATAGCCATTTATTAATCGACAATTAATAAACAGTAAATAGCACAAAAGTTTTCATTCAGAAACATCCTTGCCTCTATAGAACTACGCTTTTTCGACGAAGCATTAATTTAATTGAATTTTTTTGGCAACTAGAACCAACTAAAAACAATTTGCTCTATGCATCATTAAGAGGGCCGTATTTCAACAACAGCGCATTTCCGAATCCATGTTAATCTAAACTTTTTTTTCTTATTTTTATGAGAGGAATATGTCTCTAAAGGAGACATTGACCTTTAAATTACCCTGTATAAAAAATAAACGAATAATCTTTGAAAGTCACAAAACATTAAATTGTGACTTATGTTTGTGTGTACCTGTATATGCGAGAGAAAAATCAAATATTTACAATGTAAATTTTTAATTGCCTTCTGAATATAATATCTATTAGAGTTTACGAAATCTGTCCAGTTAGAATATTTTAATTACTAGACTTGTTTTCTTATTTTTGAACTGTCTTTATTCAAATTTTATAATTAGTTCGAAAACGAAATTAAATAATTAAAGTTGTTTCCAAAATTGTATACCAAATGTCTCTTTTATCAATATTATATTATATATATTATACAGGATGTCCCATAAATGACGGAATACCTCCACACTACGTCGTTAGAGGCCCTTTAAGAAATACAAAAAAAATCGTGGAGGCCTTATTCTTCAGTTATAAGGGTGTAAAGTTGAAAATATAATTTCTTTGTTCTATGGTAGGTAGGGATTC
>JABRWK010000087.1:261436-290977 GCA_013372445.1 Hypothenemus hampei | reverse complement strand
CCTCTATAAAGAACAGTGAATTTATAAAACGCTTAGTTATTAAGCCTCTTTTAATTACTCGAAGTGAAACTTAAATGTTTTTCAAATTAAGTATCGTTTTCAAGATTTTTATTTTTAGTTTATTTATTTATTTTTTGTTGTAATAACGATTATCACAAAAAATACCTTTCTATGGAATCAGAGTAGTCGGTATTGTACAATAAATAAATACAAATTTGACCAATTTTTTGGTACGATTAACGAATAAAAAAAAATAACAGATAAAATAGTCATTTGTGAATATTTGAATAACGAGTAAAAAATTATCCTTTATTTATTATTTGAACAAAAATTTATTCTTTTTCACTCAACTGTGATTTGGACTAACGCAAGTATTACTTACGGAATTATAATTTCATACATTTTTGACATATTGCCAAGTTTGTAAATGTGGAAGGTACGAAGATATTATTTGAAGAAAATTACCATTAAATATAGGAAATAATTTTTTTAAAAGTATTATATTTTAATAAAATTTTGCGAGATTCATTTTCAATTTCGAAAAGATAGAAATACAAAGATACTTCCTTTTTTAAATAGTTTGTCATCTCTTTTTGACAAGTTAATAACGAGGCAGAGGAAAAATGATTTTTGAACGAAACAAAATTCTTCCGTAAAAAATTTGATAAATTTGTCCTGTTTACAGACATCGTAAGTTAAGTTTTTGATACAGGTTTTATGAAAATTGTTTTGCTGGCAATAATTTTAATGGGCTCGATAGTAAATTTGATTAAATTAAAAAAGTCTCATTCTGGACCTGGTAAGTCTATTTTATTAACATAAATGAATGGATGGTTGGAGCAATGTTATAATTTTAAAATTTTATAGGGGAGCTATTTTAGTGATTTCACAGTCAATTTTTGTATTATAGGTCCTCTGCCATCTAATTTCATCCCTGCCTTTCTTTTCCAGGACCTTTCTAAAAAAGTGGTTGGATGCTTTCCAATTATCTTCGGATTTTATCATCATTTCACCGATGTTCTTTAGCGTTAGTACGCAGTTCAATCTCAGCTCTAGTTGTCTACGCAAGTTGTCCCACCTTGGGCACTCCAAAATAGTATGTGTCACACTATCCACGTACTCTGTTGGACAGTAAAAGCACATGTCGGAAGATTCGGGCTTAATTCTTTTACGGTATGTACCAAAGCAACCACGACCTGTAAAAACTTGTGATGTAAAATGATCAGGCATTGCTCAGTTTTTATCCATTCACTCCTGAACATCTTTTATAAAGGTCTTCGTACTTCCCTCATATGCGTTCCACATATCATTCCTATATAATTATTATAGGATATACCACATGCAACGTTGCTCAATAAACTGAAAACAGACACATAACCGTTTAAGCCATATTCTACATCACTTCGAGTAATATTTATAAATTAATTCCTGAGGATTCCAATCCAATTAGCCATAATGAATGTTTCTTAACCAAAAACGAATACCCAAAATTTATAACATGTAACGTTGCGCCAGCGATCCATTCAAATAAGTTAGTTTTTTCTGTGATGTTTAAATATAAATCACATAAAAGTTATTCCTTTTAGAGAAATATAAGTTTTCATACACAAACCTCCAACCATTTACGTAATATGAGAATTTATGTAATTTTATAATGTAATAAATCTAAAAATTTTAGAGATAGAAATGATAATGGGTATTATAAACTTGTTGCCTTACTTTCCTGTGTTATATAGGTGCAAAATCGCATAAAGTTCCAACAGCCCCGCTATTTATATATCTTAGTACAAGACGAAACAAGCCCGGATTCTAATTTAGGGGTTGGCCCTACACATGCTTTATACATATAACTTATTCAAGTTGTACACATTTTGTTGTGTTATACTCGATGACATAAAAATTTCACTTTCAAGATGGAGTAGGAATTTTTTGATTAAACTATACGGGGTATTTCCTAAGTATTCTAAAATATTCCACGGGATCGTTGCTCAGAAAAAAAAAATCGATAATATTATTGAATTTTGAGAGTTGTAAAACTGTTAATATTTTAACGTTTCTAAAAATGAAATGTTTCAATAAATAAAGTGGTTGACCATCACTGAACAAGTGTTTTCTATTTTCCCAGTTTCCGTAAATGTGAATCAACTGTGAAACTCTTCGAAATTTCATTGTTTTATAATAATAAAAGGTGTTCAAAAAGAAATCTGTTTGGAGTTGACTATGATCCAAACGAATTTCTTTTTGAACACCCTTTATCATATTGTTTCCTTCTTATATTGTTACATGTTCATTTATTTTCTTTCTCCAAACAGGTACATCGTAAAACAAATAAATTAACATTAACTTTTAATACCCTGTATCTCGGAGATGAAGCGTTTGTGAATCCATGCTCATATGAACTTTTTTTTATGACTTGAGCTGAGTAATCAGCTCGTGGAATGTTTTAAAATACTTAGGAAACACCCTGTATAGTATAATAATAATCAGAGTGCAATCTTAAAAAATCTACATGTTATAGACGTATATACAGGGCGTTTTGTTAATAATAAGAAAAACGTAAACAGGTGATAGGTGCTACAGAGCAATGACGATGATTACCCGAACTAATCTTATCCAAATGTTAATGACTTAAAAAAGCTAGGTTACTGAAATTTCAATTTATAATTCATTCATTGATTATTGTTTCGAATATACTTTGATTAGAAGCTTGAAATTTAGCAATTTTATTTTTTAAGACGGCAAATACAATATTGTTACTCATTTTTGAATTGCTCATAGAGGGTTCCACGTATGAACAATAACTATTGCAATTAACATTATAACTTATTACCCTGTATATCTAACATAAAATTAATTTCCAAATCTTAAAAAAACAGCTTTTTTTCAGATATACTATATTTTTGCTTTTTTTCGGTAGTTCGAGTTGTTTTTAAAAAAGAAAATAATTTAATGTTCATTCCATGTTTTGGTACCAGAAATAAAAAATAAATCAAAAAATACATTTGGTATTATGCACAAGAAAAATTCATTCCATTTTACTGCTACACAAAATGCTCCTACTCGTCTACATTTTGCCTCCATAAGTTTCTTAAAAGAACCACCGATCCTAATTTGTTGGACAAAATTCCATTTACAGATGAGGCAACGTTTACTCGAGAGTGGAGTTTTCAGCCGGCGAAACAATTATTTATGGCATTCTAAAAACATTGGGTAAAACAAAGACACTTCGAATAAATGGAAAACGAATATTTAGTGAGGTCCAATTGCATTTTTTTAATCTATTACATTCAAATTTTTTTCGATAAAATTTGTCCGAATTGCTTGAAAAAGTTTTACTTAATGTAAGAGCAAATATGTGGTTAATACACAAGGGAGCTTCTGTGCATTTAAAAATACCTGTACAGAAAAGATTCCAAGAAAGATAACTCGAAATAGAAACAGTAATCAACAAAGTAGAACTAATTGCAAAATAAACAGTAAAACGATCAGTGTGAAATTTATGAAAAATGACATGATGTTACAACGGAAACGTCAAAAACCGTAGAAAAACTATTTTATATACAGTTGCAATTATTGAGTTGTAAAAACTCTTTTGTCGATTGAGTTTCCCAAAGGCAATTTTTGAATAATAGAGATATTTGATAACATTAGATTGTATGTTGCAAATTTTTGATCGATTTTATTTTTAAAAAAAGTGTTCTTTTGGTAGGTATGTTCATCAAAGTTGGATAATTATATTTTACAAACACGTGCACTATAGGTTTGATTATGAAAATGTATAGAAATAATAATATAGCAATAACCAGTATGGCGTATGACACCACTAGTTTATTGCAATTCGTAAAATTGTAATAAAATTTATTACAATAAATGAGGACAATTAATATCTATTACAATAGGATTTATTGTAATAGATATTAATTCATACTGTATATTTTTCGTCTTGTTAGGTGTTTGTATCAAATAATCTTAATTTCCCGAAAGTTTACATTTTCTCGAATACTGCCTTTTGATTTGGAGCTCCTCAAATATAATTGTAATAATGGTGCATTTTAAATAAAATATTCTCCATAATAACGAATACTAAATTCATTATTAAAGTAAACGCCATATAAGAAACGTGGATTTTTTTCATTTCTATTACTAAATATAAATAATAATAAATATAATATAAAACATACAACTAAAACATAAAACAAAAATTTTTCAAAACAGCACTAGTTCGAGAAATACAGACGTCTTAAAAATTTCTCAATTTATTATTTCAAAGTTGGTATTTATGACAAATTTATGGTTCATAAAACTTAAAACAAAACGAAGTATTAATTTGAACAAGAAAATAAACGAAATTAAATTTAAATAAGTACATATTAACCATTTCAATACTTCTAGCGTTAGTTTTAACTTAAACAAATGTAAATAATACTACTGATTAATTATCTCTTTCTCTCTTTCGTATTTGTTTAGTAATGACGCTTCACGTCATTTTTTCCCTTATTTTATCACCTGTTTCGTCGATTCGTCTTATAAATTGGTCACGATTCATGAGTGAGGATTTTCCTAGATTTTTGGAGGCGCACGTTTAAATATGTGTTGTTCTGCCCCCACAACTCTCGGATTCTGTCAGATTTTTTAAATACTAGTAAAAATGGATAGGTAACAGAGGATCAGTCAAGTGACCAGCAAGATCGGCAAATTTGACATCAATTTATTTAAAAACGGTTAGGGCTGCTGCGCAATTGCTTGGTAACAAAAACAGTAGCAGTAACAGGTGACATCAATATCAATGTGCCAAGTTACACTAATTTACAAAAAAATACTATTTTTACCCCTTGAAATGAGAATAGGCGTTTTTTATGGAATTTGTGCTCCTGAACCTAAATCCGGTCGCAGAATTGCTCTATCACGTCACAATTTTGAAATTTTAAATCTAATGATTCAAAAATAGCTTTTTTAACCAATTTCAAGAGCTTATTTCTAAATAACAATTTTTTTTAGCAATTTTTAGTTACTACATTCAATAGTGTCATTCTTCGCCTTCAAAATGCATTGACAAATTTTTAGTGCACGATTTCTTTTCGCTGAGATAATCAAGTATAAGTTGTATGGTCGCATGTCTGTTCCGAGTTATTTTCATAAACGTGTTGTATACCTGCCAAATTGACACTTGTCATATACACATGTCATAAAAATGTATTCAATTCCAAAATTATGTACTAATCCTTTATTATAACAATAAAAAACCAAATTATTAAAGATCTGTGTTATTATATTTGTATCCTATTATTATAGTTGTTTTAGAATTTTTATATTGTTTATTTTTTTATGACATGTGTATATGACAAGTGTTAGTTTGACAGGAATACAACACGTTTATGCAAAATAGCTCGGAACGGATATGTGACCATACAACTTTAAATTTGAATATTTCAGCGAAAAGAAATCGTGCACTAAAAATTGTCAATGCATTTTGAAGGCGAAGAATAGCACTATTGAATGTAGTAACCAAATATTGCTAAAAATACGTTGTTATTCAGATAAAAGCTCTTGAAATCGGTGAAAAAAGCTATTTTTGAATCTTTAGAATTAAATATTTCAAAATTGTGACGTGATAGAACAATTCTACGATCGGATTTGGGTCCAGGAGCACAAATTCTATAAGAAACGCCTACTCTCATTTCAAGAGGTAAAAATAGTATTTTTTTGTAAATTTGTGTCATTGAATTAATTGTGCCACCGTAGCACATTCTACGTGGCATTTATTATTTTGGGGTCACACAACAATAAGAATTTTTCTGGCAAATTCAGTAAATTTTAGTATTGGAAATTGTTAAAAATCCCATATTACTGGTTTTACTTTTCATCAATGAATTAATTGTGCCGTCGCGGCACATTGAGGTTGATGTCACCGTTACTGTTACTGCTATTGTTCGTGTTACAGCCTTTAACCCATTTGGCGCGTGCGTTTCGTATTCGCACCATTTGCTAGAACTGATACTTAAGGCGCATTTATAAACCGATTTGCTTTGTTGATGATTCATTTTGAAGATACATGATCAATCTATCAAATGAGTCGTTGAAAGCCAAAGTGGTGTAAGTCCAAAAATTGAGAATTTGCGATAACAACAGATTCAAACGGGGGTTATAGAAATCTATGCCGTGACCGAATTTTAGGAATAATACTTATGTATTTTTGCCATAACTGTGGTTTATAATTTGGGTGTGTAATTAGTTCCCTGTTGAGTTGACAACTTTACGTCCAGTTATTTCAAAACTCAATTTTTTGACTTACACCACTCTGGCTTTTAACGGCTCAAATAATCTTAGTCACGATTACAAAAAAGAAATTTACATGTCGGTTCTGACCACTAATTATAGCTAATTATACAAAAATTAGTTTAGGTGCCGCTCCAAATGGATTAAGGTTAACACTGAAAAGCCACATAATTTTGAATTTTGAAGAAAAATAAAATTATTTTCGAATTATTACATTGGAAATTATAAAAAGTGCGTGCGAAAATATGACATCTGTCAAACTGAAAATAGTCGCTAGTTTGATCATCTTTTATAAATACAGTTCTCGTTGTTACTGTGACTTTTTAGATTGTGGAAAATAGTTCACAATACGCAAAAAAATTTGTAACATTATTGATTGAGAATTAAAAAAAGATTTCAAGTTTTAAACAAAATAAAAGAAGTCCTATAAAAGATGTCAAATAAAGTTGATACCAAAAAATCCACTTTTGAACCTTTCTGTATACATAACTAGATATGAATACAGTTGGAACACTCTGTAGATTTTGAAAGACTCCATCTATAGCCCATTGAAAATTTTTTGAACTATCGATATACCAAACACCCTATATATACAAATAAACACATACAAAATAGATGCCAGGCTAAAAACTTTAGTAGCTTCCTGTTTGTTTTGATCGCAATTGTCGTAACTGTCATAAATATTATACGATATCATATTTAGTTTTGAAAATGTAGTTTTTTTTTTCAAACAGTTGGATTTTTATTAATAAAAAGAAGTTGAATTTTCCAGAGGGTCTTAAGAAATATAACAGACGTGATTGGGAAGAGAAACTGATCACTTCGGCAATTCTGGTTCTCATTTCGTCCATAAATCATAACCATCAGACATCAATTTTAACGGATAACTTTTCCTAATAAAAAACTATATCTGTGCATCGAAGGTAAAGGATCATAACTCCAAAAAATTGGATTTTAACGTTATGTATGTGTCGTAGGNACAAAAATAGTTCTGTAGATAAAAACCGAATATTTAATAATTTGAAATATAATAATAAAAATAAGAATTAAAAAAAAATAAATAAAAACACAATGAATGCTCAGATCTTCTAAACTATTAAATATTCAGCTTTTATTGAGGACCATTTTTGTATAAAATTAAATTATCTATAAAATGAACCTAATTACAAGTGGTTATAAAAAAATGGAGCTGAATAAAAATTAAAAGAAAGAAAGACCATGTTCTCATATTATTTAAATGGTAAAACTTCAAAGTGAATGAGCGACCTTTAAAAATAAAATTTTGATAATGTTTTTTGTTCTATTCCTATTTTTGCATATATTATAAGATTTTAAAACCGGATGATAAAAAAATGCTCTCAAGTGAAACACCTTAGTACTTATATTCGTATTTCTTAAGGGAGTTTTAAACTTCAGCTCTCGTGGCAATTGTCCGATTACTTTTGTTTTCGCAATTTCTTGCAACGAAGCATATAAAGAATATCATTTTTTTGCTTCGTAGCGACTTAGAGCGTGTCCTTAGTAGATTTAAAATTACTTCAGAAACATTTGGAGTCCCAGAACCTATCCGCAAAACATTACATTTCCTTATTATATTGCTATGAGTGAAGAACAGTTCTATATTCTTTATGTGACATTCTTATACTCACACAAATTCAATTGGTGCAATGTTGTGTATAAAAGTTAATTATCGAAGAAGAATAAGTTCCTGAATTAGTGCGGTGGAACTTTAACATCATCTTCAATGTCTTATCTTACAACATCATTATTTTAGTTCGAAGGAATTTTCAAGCTGAATTCCTTAAAAGATGTAACAAAATATGGGCCTTAGTTAGTAACAGTATCAACAATTTTTTCTGTAATTCCAAACTCGAAGTGAATTTCTTTCCTGCCAACTAACGCTGACGAGTCTTTTTTTAAATAATTTCCGATCACCATCATTCTGAAAAATCTTCTTTTTCGATTGAACTAAACATCCCCAACTGTACGAACATATTGTATTGAATCTAGACTTTGTATTTATGTTTACATTTTTTCCTAGAAATAACTAATGTTACACACTAACTCTCAATGCACAGTTGAGTATTTAGTCAATTTAGTTGACAAATATTCTTTATTTTGCTAAAATGATTTTTTTAAAACACAAAATAATTTTTTTTTTTACTAAAAAAAGAAAAATAAAAAAATATTTCTTCATAAATTAGGTAGATGAAACGATGTTAAAAACTAGTTCAATAAGATATTTTGTGTAGCATAGACTTAATAAAACTGATGACAAACTTCGTTTAGGGATTGGCTGGGTCGAAGAATATCTCAAATATCATTTAGAAGATCATGACTATCCCTGTGCTTCTTGTGGAATAATATTTCTTCTTCTTCTGAAGTTTGTTCTGTCTCATCACTAAACGCTATTTCTGATGATGAATTTAGTAGTTTATATTTAGCTGAGAGAAGTATATCTATGGCTTTCCTTTAAAAATCATTTTGACTTATTTTTAGCGTTAGTCTCATATCGGTTCATCCCTTACCACACGGTTATTTTTCAAAAATCGGAGTAAACAAATAACAGTTTATTTATTGCCGGAAATTTTTGTTTATGTATTTACATATTCTGTACATATATTATAAAAAAAAAATGTTATTTGTTTATTCAAAACAAATAACTCCTGAGCTCTAGTCACATTCGGGCTGGCGCAAATTGGCAAGTTCAGCGAATCCGAGTCACAGTCGGGCGTTAAGGGATTAAAAAAGATCCGAAGTGAGTAGTAATCTATTGAGCACATTCCAATTGCAAACTTCTCTTAGGATTTTGTCTCTTAGGATATTGTCGAAAATGTTTGTTATGTGATTTTGCAGCTTCTTCTGAAAACTGTCCAATGGGTAGCAGTGCTTTTTCAAAAATTATATCACTGTGTATTAAAATTTTATATACTATAGCGTCTTTGGATACCATGGAGAGAATTGTATATAGAATATCGCGATATCTCTACATGATCTTTTTATCCACAGGATAATAAATACTTCAAGAATTACTTTGACGCGATATACTATAAAATTCGAATCAATTCCAGTTATTTCTGCGGCAAGAATGGGCCTGAAAAAAATCCTAGGTCACTGTTACCATCATTGGCATTGTCAGAACTAGGCTTTGATATGTCCTAATTAAATATATCTTTAAACGGAACTCCTTTTCGTTTTATGGTTTTTAAAATGTCCTATTCTAGCCAGAATTGTTTCATTATTAGTTGATGCATCCACCAAATCCGCATCATTCCCCTCTAGCAGCACCATATTTTAAATGCTGTTAGTTTTTTGCTAGTTTCTTTTGTCAGGGTCCATGTCTCGATCCCATATAACAGCGTGGAGAACATCTAGCATTTTTGAGTTCTTCATCACAGCTTTATGTTAGTGTTCACGCTACACAATACGCTTTGGGATTTTTCAATTCCTGTATTTATTTCCCGTGAGTGGTCCCAATCTTTGCTTAGGGTGTAGCCCAAATAGGCGAAGTGGTTGACTTTTTCCAGCAGTTTTTTATTTATATTGAACTTACGATTGATCTTTATATATTTGTTGGCTATCATTGTTTTGGTTTTTGAAATCCTTCTGGACTATTGGTTATTAGGATAACATCGTCGAGATATCCAGAGTTATTTACACATATTTTATTCACCGTTATCTCATCTTATACTTTTCGGAGTGCTTCTCTAAATAAATATTCGGAATATACATTAAATAGGAGCAGTGAAAGTACATATCCCTGCTTTACTCTTTTATTGATATTAAATTTTGTCGTCTGTCTGTTATGTACTTTCACTTTTGTTGTGTATACATATAGGTTTAAGATAGTTCGCAGATGTTGGTTATGCATAGATGATAATTTGAGGAGTTCTATAAGCTTATGTATATCATAGTGCATCATGTGGAATGCCTTTTTAAAGTCTAGAAAACAACAAAAATAATTTGTTTTCGAAGATTCGTTTTAATAAAATAGTGGGTCGTTTGAGAAGTCTGGTAAATTCCCTAGATGTAAGGCAATAAATTGTAAACTGACAAAATTTTTATAAAATGTCATCCTTCAAACATGGTCTGTCAAATTTTCAATTAATTACAGTTGGTAGTATAGACGTGACAGCCATTTGAATGAGACGTCGTCGTATTGTCTTTAAAAATGGAAAAAAATGAGTTCCGTCCGGTTATTAAACATTTTTATTTGAAGAATTGGACAGCTGCGCAAATTAAAACTGAACTTGTAGAAGTTCACGGTAACTCTGCTCCAACGTTAAAAACAATTTATTTTTGGATAAATGAATTTAAACTTGGCAGAAAATCAACGGCAGATGAAGCACGTTCTGGACGCCCTGTTGAAGTCAGCACGAAAGAAATCATAGGTAAAATTGATGACATCGTGATGGAAGATCGCCGTATGAACGTCCGCTCAATAGCCGATATCGTTAACATTTCAACTGAGCGAGTGCACAACATCTTACACGAAGAACTGCACATGACAAAGCTCTGCGCACGTTGGGTGCCGCGACTGCTGACTGTTGATCAAAAACGGGCGAGAATGGAAATATCAAGGGAGTGTTTAGCACTTTTACATCACAATCCAAAGGATTTTTGGCGTTGATTTGTGACTGTGGATGAAACTTGGATTCACCACTACACACCAGAAACCGAAGAGCAGTCCATGCAGTGGATAGCGGTAGGTGAAAGTGCGCCTAAAAAAGCAAGAACAGTTTTGTCTGCTGGGAAAGTTTTGGCCACGATTTTCTGGGATACTCAAGGAATAATTTTAATTGATTATTTAAGTCAGGGCAAAACGATAACTGGGGCATATTATGCAACCTTACTGGACCGTTTAAACGAAGAGTTAAAGAAAAATCGTCCAAGATTGGCGCGAAAGAAAGGGCTCTTCCATCAGGACAACGCGTCGCCGCACAAGTCGGCAGTCGCAAGGGCAAAATTGCATGAATTGGGCTTTGAATTAATTTCTCACGCACCTTATTCGCCGGACTTAGCACCATGCGATTTCTTTCTCTTTCCAAAATTGAAAATTTGGCTAGGTGGGAAAAAATTTTCCACGAATCAAGAAGTACAAGATGCGGCGAACGAGTATTTTGCAGAGTTTCAGAAAGATTATTTTTCCGATGAAATGAAGAAATTGGAAAATCGATGGGCCAAATGCGTAGCTCTCGAAGGAGATTATGTTGAGAAATATTTTTTTTTTTCTAAAATTCTGTTTCCTTCTTGCTTTTTTACCAGACTTCTCAAACGACCCACCTAACAATCGCCAAGGTATGCTGAAAACGCAATTTGTCTAAAGCTCAAACCACACAATGTAATCTATCTGGACAAACCGCGAAGTGATGTATAATTTCGGACTTTGTCTAAAAGCATTAGACAGTTCGGGTTTTAGCTGAACAAAACGCGATTTGTCTTATTTCGTGTCTTATCCGTAAAATGTATGTAAAAACAAGATGCATATTACTATACAGTATGCGTAGCCTAGACAGGGCCGATTTCGAAAAAAGGATGCACAGAGAGCGATGCATCCTTTTCTCCAAATTGGCCCTGTTTAAGCTACACATACCGTATAGACTACAATATTTGAGGTATTTAGAAAAACTTTAGCAATTGTGATTTTATTATTATTTTTATAAAAATAAACTTTTTATTGTAGTTGATTTTGTACCGCATTGAAACTTTGAATGTTAAAAACTATAAATATGATGTTTAACAATAAATAACCGACGGTGCTCGTAAATGAGAATACTCTGATGGAGTATTTTTGTATACTTTAAACAATTATAACTATTGAGCAATCATGAGGCCATTATCTAAATTGAATTCTCTTGGTGTAAAGAATAATATTATTTTCAAGTTAAGATCTGGCTTGTCAAATCGAAATGTTACCCGAATATTCTCAGTCAATTAGGCAGTAGTACATAAAATCAAAAGAAAATATTGCAATGAAAGTCCTAAATCGTTTGGAGGACATCTAAAATTATTGTTCTGTCAAAAGAAACGAAAATTAACAAAACATATAACATAAAGAGTTTGTATTGGCGACATCAATCGCTGCAAACTTATTAGAAAAATGATACTGGATAAAAAAGCGTATGGACAGCGCGAAGAACGTTAAAAGAACCTAACGTTGAAGCAGTGGAAAAGAAAAAGATCCTGCCCTTTGAAAAAAGAACATTAAAGCTCGTTTGTATTTCAGAAAAAAAATTTATAAATTGGAATGTGGAGCGGTGGATGAAAGTGATTTTTTCAGATGAGTCTAAAATAAATTTAATATTATCGGATGGGCTTTTTTTGTGTCCGAAATGAAAAAACGGCCTTTTTTGTCGCGTCGTTTTGTGCAGACTGTAAAATTATGATATTCCATCGCATTACAATGTATGGTGTAGAGTCATTACATCGAATAAACCGTACGGCAAACTACATATGTAGTGCGTTTATAAAATTATTATGGAAAATAATCTATTGAATATAGTTGAAAATATGGCAACACCAGAATCTGATGTTATTTTTCAACATGAAAATGTAGCTGGACATTTTCCGCGTTAACGTAAGTGAAAAATTGGCTTCAGACTCAACAATTCCAAAAAAAGTCCGAACCTAAATCCTGTAAAGAATGGCTTATCTCAAGATGAAACTGGTAAATGAATACAGTGCTCCACTAACGACAATAAATAATGATTTGTGACAAAGAGTACAAGAAGAGTGGAATTGCAAACCGCCAGAATATTGCGAAAATTTAATTTAAAGTATACTCAAACGCATTCATGCTGCCATCAAGTCTAACGGTTTGTGGACCGAATACTGAATGCACAATAATTTGAAATATTCATCTAAAAATGAATGAGTTGCCAAATGGACTAAAAAAATAGATTATATTAATAAAATTAATAGTAAAATAGTAATTGTTAAAACCTTTTTGAATAGTTGAACTATTTTATATATCTTCTTTTTCCTTATATATTATATAATATGTATATGAGTTATATACATATTATATTTTCGGCTAAAACTCGAATATTGGATAATACCAGAATTACCCGGATAATCTTAGAATTATCCAAGTTTAGTGGATAAAGTCAGTAATTTAGCTGGCGTCCGTTGATTTTCTAGTATTATCCGGTTGCATTAATTTTTGTTTAGAAAAATAAAGTAATTTGCATTTGGACCTGAATCAATGTTTTCTTATTACATGCAATATAGGGTCTGCTTGAACAGTCAATCCTACGTACTTTAGCTGTTCGCCATTGGTTAAATCTAGAATTACCCGGATAAAGCCAGAAATCATTGAATTGTTTGCGTTTTATCCAGCTAGTTTGGATAGAACGTGAAATATCCGGTAAAACTAGCTTTATCCAGTTTCTGGCTTTAGCCGTAAAATATACATTCAATCACTGAATAAAATTAGATTTTCGGAAAAATATAGTACGTCTGTTGACTTTTGTTCCTTAGTGCATAGTACGGGTCATATACCGAACGATTGACTCAAATTCGTGTTCATCTCTAGCGTTTGTTCTAATCTTTTCCATTTCATTTTCTAATTATTCTTTCACCCCTAGATCATTTGTTGGATCATTTAATGTCTATTTCTTTATTTTTCGATTCTTTCTTTATTTTTTTAGGCATAATCTCATTATTGTCAATAACAATACACGGTCGGAGCATCAATATACATACTATATCAATTTTGAGATATGTTGTGGCTCATTTAACAGAATTTCTACATTCTTTATTCATAACTACAAAATCTATTTTATATTGTTTGAGGTTGTCCTTATTGTCCGTTGGTGCCATTTAAGTATAAAATCTCCTGGATAGTAGTTTAAACTGTATGTTCATTACTGTGATTTTCAACTCTACAAAACTGTATCATTCTTTCCTCTCTATCATTTTGGTTGTCCAGGCCGTACTCTCTTATTATTTCTTTTTCTTGTATATTTCCTGGTTTCGTATTGAAATTTCCTATCAACATCGTCATAAATAATTAATATTCCATGGTCCTAAATAATACTATTGAGTAGATTATAAAAAGTGAAACCGAAAACAGGCCTGTAATCCCGTCCTTGATTTCCGATTTTTTTTTGGTAGTAATTGAATTCAAGAGACACTAATTTCCTGAAAGTTTCAATTTAAACCTACCCTTCGTTGCCGAGTTCTGGATCTTCAAAGTTGTCATTTTATCGTTTCCTGACAACGGATCTTTGCATATTAGTTTTTAAAGAAAAACGTGACAAATGACAGTAGTAGAGCCTGAAATGGCACACAACATGATAACTTTTACTGTGATCTTGAAGCCTCTATCAATCTCAAATGAATATTTAAATCCTGTCTTTATCTTTTTTGGGAAGAATGATTATTGAGAGTTCGCATATATTCGGATTGGATATTTTTATTCCATGATTGAGGCCTCAAAATCAGAATGAATGTAATCATGTTTTGTACTATTTCATGCTCTACCATTTTTATCTGTAAAATTTTTATTTAAAAGCTAACATACAAATATCCGTTGCCAGAAAACAATAAAATGACAACGAAGTATAAGCTCAAATTGGAACTTTTACGAAACTATTATATCATGGACTGCTATCAGTTTCCATCAAAAAGAAATCAAGTGGAAAAATATAAGCGATTTTTAGCTTCATTCTTTAATGATGTCTTCGTTAAACCCATCTTAAATCAATATCACTTGTTTGGACTTTTCGACAATGTAATTCTCGATAAACCATTTTTCCTTTTTATATTTTGCTTTTTATTTATTCTATGTATAAAAAATCGTTATGTTGCAGCCTCAAGTAAAATAGGAAATTATAAGCTGAAGTGGTTTCTCCTTTGATTAGGTATGTGTTTCCAAATTTACCTTATTTTCGTTCATGAGTTTCAATGGTAAAAACATTTTCATCCTAAATAATATCATAATTCAGCGTCCTAGATTTATCGGCGATTTTATCTTCTGCGCTAGACGAGTCAGTTGAACAACAATGAAGCTAATTGGTCACTTTGGCTTCAGAATTTATTTACAGATAAATGTCCGGTAGACTTTTCTTCCTCTATAAAGAACAGTGAATTTATAAAACGCTTAGTTATTAAGCCTCTTTTAATTACTCGAAGTGAAACTTAAATGTTTTTCAAATTAAGTATCGTTTTCAAGATTTTTATTTTTAGTTTATTTATTTATTTTTTGTTGTAATAACGATTATCACAAAAAATACCTTTCTATGGAATCAGAGTAGTCGGTATTGTACAATAAATAAATACAAATTTGACCAATTTTTTGGTACGATTAACGAATAAAAAAAAATAACAGATAAAATAGTCATTTGTGAATATTTGAATAACGAGTAAAAAATTATCCTTTATTTATTATTTGAACAAAAATTTATTCTTTTTCACTCAACTGTGATTTGGACTAACGCAAGTATTACTTACGGAATTATAATTTCATACATTTTTGACATATTGCCAAGTTTGTAAATGTGGAAGGTACGAAGATATTATTTGAAGAAAATTACCATTAAATATAGGAAATAATTTTTTTAAAAGTATTATATTTTAATAAAATTTTGCGAGATTCATTTTCAATTTCGAAAAGATAGAAATACAAAGATACTTCCTTTTTTAAATAGTTTGTCATCTCTTTTTGACAAGTTAATAACGAGGCAGAGGAAAAATGATTTTTGAACGAAACAAAATTCTTCCGTAAAAAATTTGATAAATTTGTCCTGTTTACAGACATCGTAAGTTAAGTTTTTGATACAGGTTTTATGAAAATTGTTTTGCTGGCAATAATTTTAATGGGCTCGATAGTAAATTTGATTAAATTAAAAAAGTCTCATTCTGGACCTGGTAAGTCTATTTTATTAACATAAATGAATGGATGGTTGGAGCAATGTTATAATTTTAAAATTTTATAGGGGAGCTATTTTAGTGATTTCACAGTCAATTTTTGTATTATAGGTCCTCTGCCATCTAATTTCATCCCTGCCTTTCTTTTCCAGGACCTTTCTAAAAAAGTGGTTGGATGCTTTCCAATTATCTTCGGATTTTATCATCATTTCACCGATGTTCTTTAGCGTTAGTACGCAGTTCAATCTCAGCTCTAGTTGTCTACGCAAGTTGTCCCACCTTGGGCACTCCAAAATAGTATGTGTCACACTATCCACGTACTCTGTTGGACAGTAAAAGCACATGTCGGAAGATTCGGGCTTAATTCTTTTACGGTATGTACCAAAGCAACCACGACCTGTAAAAACTTGTGATGTAAAATGATCAGGCATTGCTCAGTTTTTATCCATTCACTCCTGAACATCTTTTATAAAGGTCTTCGTACTTCCCTCATATGCGTTCCACATATCATTCCTATATAATTATTATAGGATATACCACATGCAACGTTGCTCAATAAACTGAAAACAGACACATAACCGTTTAAGCCATATTCTACATCACTTCGAGTAATATTTATAAATTAATTCCTGAGGATTCCAATCCAATTAGCCATAATGAATGTTTCTTAACCAAAAACGAATACCCAAAATTTATAACATGTAACGTTGCGCCAGCGATCCATTCAAATAAGTTAGTTTTTTCTGTGATGTTTAAATATAAATCACATAAAAGTTATTCCTTTTAGAGAAATATAAGTTTTCATACACAAACCTCCAACCATTTACGTAATATGAGAATTTATGTAATTTTATAATGTAATAAATCTAAAAATTTTAGAGATAGAAATGATAATGGGTATTATAAACTTGTTGCCTTACTTTCCTGTGTTATATAGGTGCAAAATCGCATAAAGTTCCAACAGCCCCGCTATTTATATATCTTAGTACAAGACGAAACAAGCCCGGATTCTAATTTAGGGGTTGGCCCTACACATGCTTTATACATATAACTTATTCAAGTTGTACACATTTTGTTGTGTTATACTCGATGACATAAAAATTTCACTTTCAAGATGGAGTAGGAATTTTTTGATTAAACTATACGGGGTATTTCCTAAGTATTCTAAAATATTCCACGGGATCGTTGCTCAGAAAAAAAAAATCGATAATATTATTGAATTTTGAGAGTTGTAAAACTGTTAATATTTTAACGTTTCTAAAAATGAAATGTTTCAATAAATAAAGTGGTTGACCATCACTGAACAAGTGTTTTCTATTTTCCCAGTTTCCGTAAATGTGAATCAACTGTGAAACTCTTCGAAATTTCATTGTTTTATAATAATAAAAGGTGTTCAAAAAGAAATCTGTTTGGAGTTGACTATGATCCAAACGAATTTCTTTTTGAACACCCTTTATCATATTGTTTCCTTCTTATATTGTTACATGTTCATTTATTTTCTTTCTCCAAACAGGTACATCGTAAAACAAATAAATTAACATTAACTTTTAATACCCTGTATCTCGGAGATGAAGCGTTTGTGAATCCATGCTCATATGAACTTTTTTTTATGACTTGAGCTGAGTAATCAGCTCGTGGAATGTTTTAAAATACTTAGGAAACACCCTGTATAGTATAATAATAATCAGAGTGCAATCTTAAAAAATCTACATGTTATAGACGTATATACAGGGCGTTTTGTTAATAATAAGAAAAACGTAAACAGGTGATAGGTGCTACAGAGCAATGACGATGATTACCCGAACTAATCTTATCCAAATGTTAATGACTTAAAAAAGCTAGGTTACTGAAATTTCAATTTATAATTCATTCATTGATTATTGTTTCGAATATACTTTGATTAGAAGCTTGAAATTTAGCAATTTTATTTTTTAAGACGGCAAATACAATATTGTTACTCATTTTTGAATTGCTCATAGAGGGTTCCACGTATGAACAATAACTATTGCAATTAACATTATAACTTATTACCCTGTATATCTAACATAAAATTAATTTCCAAATCTTAAAAAAACAGCTTTTTTTCAGATATACTATATTTTTGCTTTTTTTCGGTAGTTCGAGTTGTTTTTAAAAAAGAAAATAATTTAATGTTCATTCCATGTTTTGGTACCAGAAATAAAAAATAAATCAAAAAATACATTTGGTATTATGCACAAGAAAAATTCATTCCATTTTACTGCTACACAAAATGCTCCTACTCGTCTACATTTTGCCTCCATAAGTTTCTTAAAAGAACCACCGATCCTAATTTGTTGGACAAAATTCCATTTACAGATGAGGCAACGTTTACTCGAGAGTGGAGTTTTCAGCCGGCGAAACAATTATTTATGGCATTCTAAAAACATTGGGTAAAACAAAGACACTTCGAATAAATGGAAAACGAATATTTAGTGAGGTCCAATTGCATTTTTTTAATCTATTACATTCAAATTTTTTTCGATAAAATTTGTCCGAATTGCTTGAAAAAGTTTTACTTAATGTAAGAGCAAATATGTGGTTAATACACAAGGGAGCTTCTGTGCATTTAAAAATACCTGTACAGAAAAGATTCCAAGAAAGATAACTCGAAATAGAAACAGTAATCAACAAAGTAGAACTAATTGCAAAATAAACAGTAAAACGATCAGTGTGAAATTTATGAAAAATGACATGATGTTACAACGGAAACGTCAAAAACCGTAGAAAAACTATTTTATATACAGTTGCAATTATTGAGTTGTAAAAACTCTTTTGTCGATTGAGTTTCCCAAAGGCAATTTTTGAATAATAGAGATATTTGATAACATTAGATTGTATGTTGCAAATTTTTGATCGATTTTATTTTTAAAAAAAGTGTTCTTTTGGTAGGTATGTTCATCAAAGTTGGATAATTATATTTTACAAACACGTGCACTATAGGTTTGATTATGAAAATGTATAGAAATAATAATATAGCAATAACCAGTATGGCGTATGACACCACTAGTTTATTGCAATTCGTAAAATTGTAATAAAATTTATTACAATAAATGAGGACAATTAATATCTATTACAATAGGATTTATTGTAATAGATATTAATTCATACTGTATATTTTTTCGTCTTGTTAGGTGTTTGTATCAAATAATCTTAATTTCCCGAAAGTTTACATTTTCTCGAATACTGCCTTTTGATTTGGAGCTCCTCAAATATAATTGTAATAATGGTGCATTTTAAATAAAATATTCTCCATAATAACGAATACTAAATTCATTATTAAAGTAAACGCCATATAAGAAACGTGGATTTTTTTCATTTCTATTACTAAATATAAATAATAATAAATATAATATAAAACATACAACTAAAACATAAAACAAAAATTTTTCAAAACAGCACTAGTTCGAGAAATACAGACGTCTTAAAAATTTCTCAATTTATTATTTCAAAGTTGGTATTTATGACAAATTTATGGTTCATAAAACTTAAAACAAAACGAAGTATTAATTTGAACAAGAAAATAAACGAAATTAAATTTAAATAAGTACATATTAACCATTTCAATACTTCTAGCGTTAGTTTTAACTTAAACAAATGTAAATAATACTACTGATTAATTATCTCTTTCTCTCTTTCGTATTTGTTTAGTAATGACGCTTCACGTCATTTTTTCCCTTATTTTATCACCTGTTTCGTCGATTCGTCTTATAAATTGGTCACGATTCATGAGTGAGGATTTTCCTAGATTTTTGGAGGCGCACGTTTAAATATGTGTTGTTCTGCCCCCACAACTCTCGGATTCTGTCAGATTTTTTAAATACTAGTAAAAATGGATAGGTAACAGAGGATCAGTCAAGTGACCAGCAAGATCGGCAAATTTGACATCAATTTATTTAAAAACGGTTAGGGCTGCTGCGCAATTGCTTGGTAACAAAAACAGTAGCAGTAACAGGTGACATCAATATCAATGTGCCAAGTTACACTAATTTACAAAAAAATACTATTTTTACCCCTTGAAATGAGAATAGGCGTTTTTTATGGAATTTGTGCTCCTGAACCTAAATCCGGTCGCAGAATTGCTCTATCACGTCACAATTTTGAAATTTTAAATCTAATGATTCAAAAATAGCTTTTTTAACCAATTTCAAGAGCTTATTTCTAAATAACAATTTTTTTTAGCAATTTTTAGTTACTACATTCAATAGTGTCATTCTTCGCCTTCAAAATGCATTGACAAATTTTTAGTGCACGATTTCTTTTCGCTGAGATAATCANATCAGGCTATAAAACTACCTTGAAACATTGGCCTTCGCAACAATATTTGTAAAGTAGTGGTCGATTAACTAAAAGACTGTAACAAGTCCTTTTTTAGCACTTTTTTCAAATGAATGGTAAGGGTAAAAAAAAATTCTTCCTCAAAAATTCATGAAAGGATTTTGTAGGAAATTTATTCAAGATTCTGAAACTGTCCTTGGAATTCCTATGCGACCATTGGTTGCTGAGATATCAACGATCGAAGACAAAAGGGCCCTTTTCCATTCAAAGTCCAATATCTCAGCAAAAAATTGACCTATAGAGGCTCCAAAAAAAGCAAATTGAAGCTAAATAAGCAGTGTAACTGACCAATGTATTCACATAGCTTAAAAAAATTTTCCTGAGCCCATGGAGCCTTCAAAAGAAAAAGAAAATTTTGTAAAATTTTTCTCTCGCTCTATTCCGCTCGATTGCGCAATAATCGTAGCTCAAAAAAATTTTCTGCAGAAAGATCTGAAAACTAGAGACTTGGAGCTTTAAAATGCTTGTTTTGTCATCTCGATACGATAATTTTTCACAGAGATACAGCTCTCCAAAAAACACCTACAAATTGACAAGAAATTTTTGTTCCTTTAATTTTTTGGATGAGTGTAATTCGAGCTGTTACATAGATTTTCATTTTTAGATGTATTCTTAAGAAAAAGTCCAGAAATGACAAATCAGGTGAATGTGCAAGCTACTCTTTTCCTAATCCGTTGTTCAAGAAAAATATCATGTAAAAATTGTTTTACGGGCAGCGCGTAATGTGGAGGAGCGCCAACATGTTGGAAGATTAGATTGTCTTCATGGTTATGCTCGTCCTCTTCGATTATGTTTATAAAGCTGGATTAAAAGCGGTTTCCAACAAATCCAAATATATTTCTTGGATAAATATTTTAAAATTTACTGATAAAAACGATAGCTCAACAATACGATTCCCAAATATTTTCGACAACGGATACCTCTACTATTGTATAAAGTTGGTAGTGGTTGTTACATATTCAATATTTCACAAACTAAAACCTTTGGTAGGTACTTTTGACATTTCAAAATTTCTTACGATATTTCTCGTAAAAAGCTCACCTAAAGTTGAAAATGTAAGTGTCGTTGAAAAGGGAATTTAAGGCCCTTTAAAATGAATTCTCAATCAATACCCCATTCCATTTAAGATTTCCAACCCGTAACTGGGGCTGAAAGTCACCCCCAGTTACAGTTTGGAGCTATGGAATTGGAAATACCAAAAAAATATGTCCCTCTTCAAAATAAAATCGACGGAAATATAGAATACTGGGTGGTAAGATTTAAGTGGGCCATCCTGTAAGAAATGCATTTATGGTTATACGATTTTTTACCCTTCATCGCGCAAAAAAGTAATAATATTGAAATATTTTTTGAATTTGTGTTTAAAAAAGCTTAAAATTAAATAAATTCATTATTTACAAAATAAGAGAACTCGGTTATTTTTCAAATTTTAACCCTTAAGTGGCTTATGTGGTCTCCTGGTCTCCTAATCATTTTTTGGAAAAAAAATTAATTTACCATTGAATACATTTAAAAAATGTGTGCGATCAATGTAAATAGTGTTTCTTATATTATTTCATAAAATTTCATATTTCAACTTTCAAAATAAAACCTTTTTTGAAACATGCGCTGGTATACTATTTTTTGTCGTAAAGAACAATATCTTAAGAATATCGTAACATATTTTTAGCTTGAAATACTATTAAAAATTACAAAAGTTATAATTTTTTTATGTAAAAATTGCTTTTTCGCACTACCAAAAGATCATAATTTTTTTCTGATCTGAAAAGTAATTTATAGCCAATCTAACAATTATTTTTCATAAAGGTAGTATAGAAGAACACTCTGAATTTTTTGCAAATCGATATGTCAAACCGCTCTTACTGTTATCCGTCTTTTTTGCGTGGGATCTCTGAAGACCCCATATACACTCTATGATATTCTAAGATACGTGTGCGACTTAAGGGTTAAGAATGAAAAATAAAAAACTAATGAAAGAAAACCTTGTTTCTGGACTATTGCATTGTAATATACCTGGTCTATTTTAGCAATTTACCTATACATAAATAATAATAATTATTATTATTAATATTATGTATAATAATAGTTTAATTTAATTAAAATAATTAATTTATTATTTAATATAATCATAGTTTTAATATATTGTATTTTGAAGAATCACAAAATAACATCAAATAAATACATATCACAAATAATGCTACGGCGATTCGTTATGTCAAATTTTTGTGAAAATTAATGCCCAAATTGTAATATTTTTTTTTTTTAAATATGACATTTTGTCTACTAATTGTAGGTCGTCTATTCTCGGAGCAAAACAAACCCCGATTCACGCCATCAATGTGATGTAATCGATATAAGTAGTCTAACTAACCTAAGAATAAAATTGCGAAGAAAATTAGCTCTCCAATCGTTCCCGTGAAGGAAAATTTTTATCGATGTAAATAATCAAACCTGTGATATCGCTTCGATACCCCCGGCAGAACGTTTGGGCCATACAAAATCCAAAAATGAAAATTAATTTTCCGCTTAATGTTGACATCATCTAATTTAAATATCCATTGTTGTCAAGTTGAATATTTAAATTTTATAATAATAATAAAATTCTAATTAACTAATGAATCTGTACGACGATACATGAGATAGATATAAGAAATATATTGGCTTTGAAATGTTACTAGGCGATGATTCTTATTGAATGAATTGTCCGTTGTTTTATAAAAAGATGGAATAAAAAATAAATTAACTAATAATAATAATTATTATTATTATTCTTAATGCGGTATATGTGAGTAATTAATTTCAAGGAATAAGCCAATAAGAAAATACTTGATGTGAGATGTTTTAACGAAGTAGTATGGACGTAAAGTGATACGACACCCTCCATACCATTGCACCTTTATTCCCATTGAATATATTTGGGGCACTGCCAAGAATTACTCTAATTCGCATGTTCTCCGGAGTGGTAATACGGGACCGCATGTTTAAATTTATGGCAAGAAGTGCTTTCAAAGATTTCCCCTAAAATATGGAAAAATACCATTTAACATACAGATATGGAAATCTGGAAATGGTTAGAAAGTGAAACAGTTCTAGATATTAAAAAAATTCTTCCATTTATCATTGGCCAAAACGACGATAGTAAATTTGATATATCAGATTGAGAAAAAATAAACTATCAAAGTTACAATAGTGAATAAAGGAACTGGAAATTATGCAAAAATGGTCTTTTATATTTTTCATATATTTTCTTCATATCCCTGATTCTAGATTCAATCTTAAATTGAATTCTATTTCAGTCCAAATAAAGCAAAATTCTCTGTCTGTCGTAATTTCAAGGACCAATTTTTGAGTTTGTTGTTTTCAATTTATTATTTAAGTATGATCATTTATGACGTTATCGAGGTTTGTTTAAGAAAAATGTATTTAATTTTTTTACTTTTTAGTAACGTTGCTGAACTTTCTTTGGAAATGTCGCAAACTATTTAGAAAAAAACAATACAGGAAAGAATCAGGAACTAAAAAATGAACACAATGAAATGTTCGTTAAAAAACATCAGTGTAACGGAATAATATGAAAATTAAAAAAAGGCCTTAAAATGGAAGGTGTCGTCATTTCATTTTGTTGTCACACTACGAAAATTGATCAATTTGTTAAAAACTGCCGGATAAAATTGGCGCATCACTTGGAAATTCATTAAACTTTGACAACCAATATCTTCCCAACCATTGATCGGATTTGAATGAATTTTTTTGTCAATCGTAACTCTATTATAGGTGAATTTACCGTAACGAGGAGATGTCCAAAAAATAAAATATTCATATTGTATAGGACGTATAAATAGTGTCATGTTTTTTTCATCAAAATTAACGTTTTCTGTGGGTAACCTCAGGTACCTAAGTCATATAGAAACTATACAGTGGCTTACCCTCGTCTTCCTGAGTATTTTGTTTTTTCTGATGATCAATTTATCTTTGATCCTTCCAGAGATGTTCAAATTTTTAACATTTTTTGCATATTATACATTAACAATAAATATTGAAGATGCCCTCATCTCATATATTTTAGGGTCCAAAATAAATTGATCATTAAATAAAAACAGATTACTCAGGAAGCATAAGACTAATTCCCTGTATAGTTTTTGTATGCTTTAACCACTTGGTATTGCCTACAGAAAACGTTAAACTGTGTTGAAAAAACATGACACCATTTAGATGCCCTGTACAATACTGATTTTATTGTTTTGGACATCTCGTCATTTTAAGAAATTCACCAATAATAGGACTACGATTGACAAAAAAAACGTTCTAATTCGACCGGTTGTTGAAAAGATACTATATGTACATTGTCAATGTATAAAATGCAAGAAATGTTAGAAAATTGAGTACCTCTGGAGACGTTGAAGATAAATGAAAAAAAACGAAACACTCAGGAAACACAAGGCTAATCTTTATATACCTCAGCCATCTGGTATTACCCACAGAAGACATTAAACTTTGATATAACACCATTTACACGCCCTGTACAATATGTTGATTTAATTTTTTGGACATTCCCTTGCTACAGGAAATTTACCAATAATAGGGTTACAATTAACAAAAAAAAATCGTTCAAATCCGACCAGGGGTTGGGAAGATATTGGTTGTCAATATTTAATGAATTTTTAAGTGATGCCCTAATTGTGTCCGGCAGTTTATATTCCATTTTGCCTTGATCAATTTCTATTTTTTCTTGTAATCAAAGTGTAAATATGTATAAATTTGTTTTATTCGCTCCAAATCTGCAAACCAACTAGTTGGGTAATAATAATAAAAAAATAAAACAATTTCTGGGATCAGTTTTATCCCTGAAATTATCAATCTATATTTGAGTTGGCAACGCTGTCCATCCTTGACATCACTAAAAATAATGACGTGCATTGGAGTTTGTTTTGCTCCAATAATATATGTATTTTAAATATGGAATTTTATTATAAAATAAATTAATATTATACTCATACAAAACTAAGTTATGCTATATTTGCTTAATATGCTAATGGTTTTTGACACGAAAGTGCAAATTCCTCTGTCAACACAATGTACCCATGCTTCACATAAAATACATATTTACTACATAACTTATATTTTAGAAAAATGCTATAAAAATTAATTTGATTTTTGTTTCTCTTCCTGCAATCCTCAAATTACCCAGCTATGCAAGCTTTTTCCCTTATTGCTGTCTAGATCATGTAAAAGCTCTTCAATACCTGAATTCAGTACGTGTGATTGGTGTTATTTTTTTTTTATCTGGATCTAGTTCGGTAGGAAACGTAATTGTTCAGGCAAATATTAATTCAAATCTTTTCTTCCTTTAACTCCTATCATATCTTGTCGTCATTTCGTTATTATTCTCAAGAACTTTCGGTACAACTTTAACTTTACATGTTTAATAATTCGCAGTAACATTATTATTAAATACCAGACCATTAGTTGAAGAATGTGGATTTTTGCTTATGGACAAAAGTATGTCAAGTTTGTTGTGTGCTGTTCAGCTCAATGGTCAAAGATTCTCTCTTTTACTGTACTATCTTTTTCAAATTTGTAAAATATTCTGCTTACAGTGAATTGTGAAATTGGGTTCTCAGGATATTTTTTATTAAATAATACATATACAATTTTTGCTGCTTTTCTTGTCTCCACAACCCAACATTATGATCATTTCAATACGTTGCCTCTTCTTTCATAATTTTATAGTGACGAAAAATACAAAACTAAACTAACAAATCTGTACCAACCTATTTTTTAATGTTTAAAAGATGGAAGGAATAATAAATTGGAAAAAAATACATCTTGTTATTTTCTGCAATCAAAAAATGTAAGAAAATGTTCATGAGATATGTTCTTAAAAAAAGAAGAAATTTATTCAGCTGATTGTTTATTAAATTTTCTTTTAACCCTCCGAGCTTACACTGAGGTGCTATAACGCCCCTCCTTCCCCAAAATCAATGTGTGCTAAATTTCAACTCTTTCATCAGATGCTTTCGGACTTAACTTTAAAGAGTTTTTTTTTATTTAATAGTAGTATTGCTTCATTGAGATGTAATATTGTTTCTTGAGATGAGTTTTTTATATTATGCAACAAGTTGGTTTTTCTGTATACTTTTACAAATACCATTATTTCGTTGTTGGCTTATATTTTTGAACAAAAGATATTCAAGGCTGGCATAAATGTATGTATAATCAATGAGTTCCTGGATAAATCTGTAATTAAGCATTGAGGTTTCTCATCTCAATGCCTCATGTGTATGTAAATGAAAAATATGTGTAAGTTTGGAGGCTTAAGAATGAACTAATTAATTCTTGTATTTCTATAACCAAATATCATCAATACTATAACATACATATAATCATATAATATCATAATTATATAATTCATATAATCAACTTCAACACCACTGGTATTACTGAATTTAATTTTTGAAGAACTTTATTGACAATTTTCACATGATATTTGGAATATAGGTTGTTCTACAACTCCCTAGAAACATACAAAGATGGCCATATAAATAACAACGTTCTTTTTTAAAACAAAACCTCTCCAAAATAATGCGTAAAAATAATTAGAAAACAAGTAATTTCAGAATTATCAGTGTTTCAATGTTTTTTTTGTGAAAATATGACGACTTAAAAAAATCGTCATATTTCAAAAAAGAGGAGAAAATTTTTTTAGAAAAAAATCAAGGTATACATTTGAAGGGTCCAGGAAAAACCTATAAAGTCAGTTTATTTGAAAAGTCAAGATTTTTATATCGTTCAACGTTATATAGAAAACGAAGCTGCTCATTTTAGTAACTAGAAAAAGGGAATAAACCAACCCAGCAAAGAGTTAAAAGGCTGGGAAATTTTTTTAGTCAGAAAAAGAACCAACAAAGTCTTCGCGTACAGGCAAAAACCAACGATGTTACTATATCCAAATATTGAAATTGCGTCTCAACTATATTTCGATATTTGGAAAAACTAAATTTAGATATGAAATATTGTATTCAGTTACTATTTTATGTTTTTGCTACACAATCGAGTCCCAAACTTTAAAAATAAATTATTTCATTTTTCAACAAATGTAACTTTATTAGTTTTTTTTCCTTGAATCTTCATTTTATAGAGGGTAATTAACTGAGAATATTCTAAACGGCTCGATTAAAATTGGTTGGATAATGCAGAAGGTACAACAGTTCAAAGTTCCAGAAAAACACAATATTTCATGAAAATCCGTTAAAATCACTTTTTCTGCAACGTTGAACTGCTGTACCCTCTGCAATATCCAATCAGTTTTAATCGGACCTTTTAGAAAATACTCAGTTAATTATCAGCTATAAAATGTATGTTTATCTTGTTTTTTTCTAAAAATTGCCCTTCATTGTTGAAAAATTACCATTTTTTTAAATCGACATGTTTTCACAAAAAATACTTATATCAAAAAATGGTCAAACACGTAACTTAGTAAATTGATAGTTCTTAAATTACTTTTTTATAATTATTTTTATACATTATTTGGGAATATTTTGTTTAAGAAACGAGCGTTCTTATTTATATGGCCATCAGTGTATGTTGCTTCTTTAACATACAACTTGATAATTACTCGAAAATTAAGAAATACGATATAAAATAGTTTAATGCTGGAACAAAGATTGGTCTTTTTAGATATTTCCCAACAATGTCTTCAGTGACGAAATTCACATTGCAGTAATCTGTGTATAACCACAATAAAAGTTAACTAATTGCCATGACAATTCTTCCAAATATTATAATCATTTGTAATAATAAGAAAATAGTAATATCCTGATCATGACTAAAAAAAGCTGAACTATGTTTAAATATATTTACAAAAATTCGGATGTGACGTCACATTTAGCATAATCAACTACAAATGTTGTAATAGACATTGTCATTCGGAAAATGTCTAACCTTCCGACAGCGTTCTCGACTCAAACACGTGTAATTGTTAGATTGTGTGTAGTTTTTAACGTTGAAATTAAAAATTAAAAAAATTAAAAAACAGGAAATATTATCCAAATTTCAAGTAGAACTTTTCTTGACGGTGCAAATAATTGGTGACTTATTTAATTCATTATTTCGAACAAGAATGGAATCATAAAAGGTTTTATTAATGTTAAATATACTCTTTCATAGAGTATGCAAATGCCTTAAGGATCTACGTTTTTTCTATGTACTCGTATAAAACTATACATGCTTGCAGTCTTGAATTATTAAAAACAATCAACAAAAACTTTTGTTTTTGTTTTTATTGATTGTATCAAAGATTTGTTATAAAATTTGGCAACATTGTAACTTAACATGTCAACTCTTAACGATGAAATGAACGACACTTTGACGAAATCTATATATTATGTATGTAATGTTATTTTCGCCTTTAGGGATGTTTTAACCCAATATTGTTAGCTGGTTTATACTGGTTTAATATCGAGCACTTCCCGTAATTAGTAACCCTTGAAGATTAAATCAAATTAAAGAAAAAATATATTAAACCAGTCTAAATTAAAGTACATTAGCCCATACAGGGTAACACAAATTCGTGTAGAAATACGCGGATTTCGGAAATGATAATAGATACGAAGTTGGTTAATCCTTAAACGTTACTGTGGGATCAATTTAACCTCAACCTTTTTTTGACTACATTTTTCAGACCTTGCGCATTATTAATAATAAGATGCAAAAACAAGTATTTAAAACAAAAAATTGTCAACAAATCAACATTCAATTACTAACGTAATTACGTTTTTTTAACAAACAGTTATAAACAACAATACAGGGTGTTTTATACCAAGGGGACAAAAATTGAAAATCGGGTTCAGAATGCAATTTTAAGCAAAAAAAGTGGAATAATATTTTTTTCTATCAGCCTTCGTTTTCCAGATATTAAGCTACGAGGTTTTCAAAAAAAAATGAAATAACCGTAGTACAAGTAAAATGTTTTCATTCTATTATTGTTTATAAGTTTTTGACAAGAATTGTCAAACTCGATTATTATTATAGCAGAAACTT
>JABRWK010000087.1:246297-261353 GCA_013372445.1 Hypothenemus hampei | reverse complement strand
AAGTTTCTGCTATAATAATAATCGAGTTTGACAATTCTTGTCAAAAACTTATAAACAATAATAAAATGAAAACATTTTACTTGTGCTACGGTTATTTCATTTTTTTTTGGAAACCTCGTAGCTTAATATCTGGAAAACGAAGGCCGATAGAAAGAAAATATTATTCCACTTTTTTTGCTTAAAATTGCATTCTGAATCCGATTTTCAATTTTTGTCCCCTTGGTATAAAACACCCGTATATTCATAATCCGCTATATTTCAAGTATTACCTGTCGAATTTTAAGTTTTCAACACATAAATAGACGATTATGACTTCTTTTGTGAAGATAGTGATTCTTCCATCTTTATACATTTTAAATGTTATTATCTTGTATTAAATTTTATTTTTTTAACAAATAATGTATTCTATCTTTTAAACAACTATATTATACTCGTCATATAATTTTTTCAACTTAAAAAATTGAATAATTTGGCCACAACGACAATTTTTGTCGTTGGGGGTCAGAAACGCCCCACAACAAACGTTGTGTCATACCAGATTGGTGCAACGTTTAAGGGTTAATTAGGCATGATTTAACAATCGTCAAAATACCTAAAATAAAAATTTTAATTTCTGACTATTTCAGAAGAAACCTGAAATTTATCATTTTTGTTTTTGACAATATGTAATTTCACAACGAAGACTGGAGGATATGACTTCTAGAGGATTTAAATTACAACATTCTTCAGGCATTATTATAAAAAAATTTTAAAACGAAAGTTTATAACAATGTTATTAGTTTTTGTCCTAAGTTATTCTGAAATAATGATAGCAATTTATGATTTTTCTTGTTGGCGACATACTACATTTAAAATATATTTACAAAATCATTTAAATAAAAATTAATTAATCAAGTAATTAAGCAAATGGGAAACTTGACTGTATATTTGAACATATGTATTTGCGCAATATTCAAATTATTTCTGTCATTGGTTCTTCGACTTACAGGGTGTTTCAGAATTACATCTCAAACTGTTAGGAATTATTCAGAGCAATAATAGAAGACAAGAACCCATGCCCAGAAATGTCTTTTTAAGGCGTTATGGCCTTATGTCGCTTTCAGGCAGTTACATAGGTGCAAAAATATGTTTTATCGAGTTTTAATGCATTTTGTTTTAATTCTTTTATATACAGTATGTACAGTGTAACCTTGCACAAATTTAAAAAGGGACATATAGAAAATACATCCATCGCGTTCACACCTACTTGACGGAGTTAGTTGTTAACTTGACTGACAATTGGAGTGAATGCGACAGACGCATTTTCTATCTGTCCTTTTTTAAATTTTTCCAAGTTCACGCTGTGCATACTGTATAATAACGCAAAATGTCGTCCTTGAACTTCAATGCACTTGTTTAAATGACGTATATGGTTTATGCGAATTCAGCTAAAAATTTGATATTCGTTTTGAAAAAAAAATCGTTTTCGGCCATAGATTTCTATACTCAAATGTCTTCTAATATTGCACTGAATAACCCCTAATAGTTTAATCCCAAAGTTCTAAAACACTCTGTATAGCTGCTCTTAAGGCGTTCAGAAGTCTAGTTCTAAGTTTTTGCCAAGTGTTAATACTGACATTTTATACCCTTCGTCATTTAAAGTGCCCCAAAGAAAATAATCCAGTTGGGAGAGATAAGAGGGTGGCGCTGGATATATTGCAACACTTTGATTTCTAACGTGATAATTTGGTCATCATTATGAGGAAGAGCACCGTCCTGCGGAAAACAAATGTGAAGTAATCTCGCCAGTTGAATTTCCATAAAATAATTATTAAATTGATAGTCTAAAAATGATAAATTGTTTTTGGAATTAAAATTGAAAAGTTTCCATTCGATGGTTACCGTATTTCAAAGCTTATTTACGTAACAGCTTAATTAGAAACTTTAGGACAATCTATCCGTTTCAAATAGTTTGAAGGTCATATAACTTCCAGTTATTCCGGAAGTTAATGTCGTCTTTCTTATTTCAAATGACCTTCTCTTACTTTCTAGTATATTTTTACATTTTTAAATTATTGGCATTAAAATATTTACATAATCATTAGGTTTTTTTATACCTGAACCGAATCATTTTTGACATATTTTGATTCCATTTCTATTTCTAAAATACCGTTTCTGCATAGTATAAATAGAACGCCCTATATCATTTTACATAATATGCAAAATGATATAGGGCGTTCTATTTAAAATTTCATTTAATTTAGAATCGATTTCTATTAGTTGTCCTGACTTATTATTAATTATTTATTTATTTGCAAGAGCCAATACTATTTTCTAAGCTAATTAAGTTATTTGGAATTTTTATTAGCCAATATTAACAAAATCACAAATTAAGGCAAAAATGTGAATTTTAGTCATAAATAAAAATAGAAATCGATTGAGAGGTAAATTTAAGCTCAAAATATATAAAATAATACGACGTGTTTCATTTCAAATAAACAATTTTTCTGCTTTCAATGTACTTTAAATTTGAAATTATTTTGTGAACACTCTATACAGTCTTTATAAAAATTCTTTCTAATATCCTAATCTACTATATTTGGAGAACAAATGTAACAGTTTCATAAAGCTAGGTTGTAAAATCATCGAGAATTTCACATTTTGCAGAAATACATAGTATTCTATCAAGGCTTTCCTTTGAAATGAAAATGTCCTAAAAACGATTGAGTTCAGATATAGGGAAACCTAATAAGTATTTATACATCTTTGTTAGTGCCAATAATATTAAAAATTCAAAAATATACAAGAAAGCAGGGTAAAGTCGTTTGAAATAAGGAAGTTTGACTGAAAGGAACATTGACTTCCGGTAGGTATACCCGGAAGTAATGAGACCTTCAAACTACATATTTTAAATGAATAGTTTGTATCCGTATTATCCCAAATCAAAAAGTTTCTAATGAACCTGTTACGTGAATTACCCTGTACAGATACAAAGGATTTTGGTATTATTAATTACCGATAAAATAATAAATTATAATAGGTCATTAAAAAAATTATTAAGATCCCCATACTTAGACACGAATTTATGGAACCCTGTATATTACCCTGTTGCTCAAAACTATTTCCATTAAACCACATCGAACTACCAAATAGCTTTCCTGGGCGGTTTTCATGTCGACTGAGACAAGTATTACCTACGAAAACTCTAAAACTTTTCGAACTTTGTGTATTACATAGCCCGGAAACCCAATAATCAGACCTCAACTTCAGCCAAAGTATGGGATTAATGGAGGACAAGGGTAGAGGAGTTGCTTTTTTCATGACTTAAAGTATTCATAAAATGACCAAATGACCCCTAAAGGGAAGTCTCACTCGGGTAAACGTATCTCATATTTTCTAACTTACCTTCAAACGGTGGTAGTTCACTTGTGAAGTTGAAAGAATTTTTGCTGGAAGGCGACACGCAGATGGAACTATTTTCCGTTGAATGAATATAATACTCCATTGCTTCTTTTGAGTGATGTGGTGTTGATAAAGCTAAAAAAAATAAATAAATGATTGCACTTGACAGGTAACCCATGTCTTTACGTATTAAAAGAAATGATGGAACACTGGAAACTGTAGTTATGACATGAAAGAGAATAAATGAACATCGCCGTCATGATAAAACCTGGAAGTTCTCAGATGGTCCAGAAAAGCGAAGTTTTCGATTCCGAAAAGAGCGGTCGGTATTTCTTTTTCGATTTTATCGCAGGAAAAAACGTCTTGTCTTCATATTTCAAATGAAATTAACCGTGAAAAACTTTTGTGTTCGCGATAAAGTTTGCGGAATTCATTGCCACGAAAGTGTAGCAATTGAGAAGGAGGACGTTTCATCAATTGGAAAATGTTCAGATAAACAACAGGGCGCAATTGAAGATAAGTAAATTGCAATTTATTTAAAGGTCGGTATAAAATTTATAGGGGGCGGTTCAAATAACTAATGTAGGTTTATTTTTTGATCATACCAAAAGGTCTAAAATATATGCAAAAAGAATGTTTATGAGTTTAATGGGAAAAATATCAAGAAGGACTTTTAACAATTTAATATCTTATCATTGTACATACATATACATAGAATGCCCAATTATAATTTTATAATTATTAGCGTGCAAAAAAAGAAAAAGAACTTTCTTTATTATTCTAATTAAAATTAATTATCGCTGATACGCCTTACAGCTGGAAGTCAAGTACAGAGATACTATTTATATGTATATTAGTGCATAGCAACAAAATAAAAATATTTTGAAAAAATAGTGTTTTGGTATATTATATCATATCAAGTGTTGAACTCCAAGTGTGAAACTGCACGAGAAACAACTAAATTGATGTCAGTTTATAATTTTATAAATAATTATTTATAAAATAATTAGTTCTTATAAGAGATTCAAATCACCAGGCAGGTATGTAGGGGATAAGAGGGTACATTTGAACAATTGCAATTTTCTCCAAACATGAATGGCCACATAGCTCAAATCGGAGATGCTGCATGTAACCATATCACCATAGATCTGTTATCGTAGGTTCTATAGCTACGGAGCTGTTCACGTTGGGAGCAAATTGCAATTGTTCAAATGAGGCGTTGCGGATACGAGGGGCGAACTCAACAAAAGCTAGTTTCGACAAAAACGCATTTAAAATTTTTGTACTGAAGCGAACTCAACAAAAAAGGCATTTTAGCTATTATTAGTATACAGGGTGTATCAGAACAAGTGGGCTGGCTATACACAGCAATATTCTATGACTAAAAATAAGAAAAAAAAGTTCATATGAACATGGGTCCGGAAATGGTTCGTTTCCGAGATANAGGGTATTAAATTTTAAGAAAAAGAACATTTCTTTATTTTTTAACTTCCAAACGGCTTAAGATTTTTTAACCAAATTTGGTATATGAGTTTAGCATATTTATAGGTTTAATCCAAAAAAATTTAAAAATTACCAGTTTTAACTATTCACCAGTGGCGGAGATATGGGTGTCATATTTTATTACAATTTTGTATGAAATAAAGGACGCTCATATTTCCGTCACTGGTGAATAGTTAAAACTGGTAATTTTTTGGATTAAACCTACCGATATGCTAAACTCATATACCAAATTTGGTTAAAAAATTTTAAGCCGTTTGGAAGTTAAAAAATAAAGAAATGTTCTTTTTCTTAAAATTTAATACCCTGTATCTCGGAAACGAACCATTTCCGGACCCATGTTCATATGAACTTTTTTTTCTTATTTTTAGTCATAGAATATTGCTGTGTATAGCCAGCCCACTTGTTCTGATACACCCTGTATAATATATACTAATAATTATTTGTATATACTAATTAATAGGGCGAAATCAACATATTGTGTTGAGTTCGCCTTTCGTATTCGGAGCTGTATAGCTTTTAGAAAATATGCGCATTTCTTTTGTCTTCAATTTTACATGGTTTTAAATGTAAAACTCAACTAAAAAGCTTATCAACCTATTTATTGACCCCTAACAAAACCAAGAAAAGCAAAAAAAAAATTTAGTCAAATGTTGAATTCGCCCCTCGTATCCGCAACGCCTCAAATGTACTCCTTTCTCCCCTACTTAGGACATTTTAGATTTTAATTTACCTGATTTAAGTAATTTCTCGTATATATTCACAAGAATGCTTGATATAAAAATTATTTATCTCCAAAAAGTTTACAAAATGCATTAATACTTCAAAGTCAATACGTATTTCTTACAATGGTTTACAATAATCCGTCCAATTGTCCGACACCATCAAAGTTTGCGCGAAATAGTTATAGTAAATCTTAAATTTCAAAATGCAGTCAACTTCTGTTCTGCAGAATCCCAGGGTTCCATGGGACATTCAAAAAATACTGGGTGTTCCACTTCACGTTCAGTTAAATGAAAGTTATATTCATAAGTCCGATAAGGCAAAATTTAAGTAACTTAGAAATTTAGAGATGGATAGACATGGTTTCATTTTTGTTAGTTTAAAATTCGAAGGGTAAATTAACTTGATTGTTTTTTATCATTATGGTGTGACGAACGATAACGAGGGAAATGAAACTGAAATGATAATTTGGTATAACAACTCTGTATCTTAAAATTTTAAAAATAATAGGCACAACCTGTTTTCGTAATTTTTTGTTAAAAGAAAATAGCACAATGCCACGAAATCTGCATCTTCCTATGTTTAATAATAAATGAGAAACCACGCAAATGTAACAAAATTGGAACATTTTGCATATTGAAGAATGCTTAAACCCAAAACAATAAGGGAAACATTATTTAGGTCGTTTCCCATATAAATCATTGATCAAATAAATTTGTGTTATTTATATGCATTACGAAAACATAACATATAATTCAAACTACAAGACACGCACCGTGCATCTCCTATTAACAGTTCTAGTCAAATCGTACCCTATGTTACCCTTTTATTATATCATGCGTGTGAAATAAAGAGACAATATCAAAGTCATGTCTTCTAAGTTAATTAATACGTTGAAAACAATCGCATTATTAAAAAAAGACAACACTATAAAATGAAGTAAACGGATTTTTAATAAATATACATACACACGTACCTAATTATTATTAATGTATTTTGTCGTTATTGAGACACAATATCAGTAATTATTACTGACATTGTAATTTATTTCTTCGATGTTTTTACAAAAAGTTATATTCCAAAGTTCTCACTACAAGATTAGCACTAGTTTTTAGCAAAGCTAATTCTGTATTTCTTGTATTTTTTCAACAAGTATTTTTTAACATAAACATGACTTGCATGACATTAAAGCCTGGCTAAGGTTTGAATGATGAATTTTTAGTAATATTTGAGGAAACTCCACATAAGCATAGCAATTTGTGTCTAATTTATGCGAATATTTTGAAATGAAGAAGAGAAATGGTGAAATTTTCCAGCTTCTTTCATCTTTACAGGAGGTAATACCTAAAGTTCTACATTGTTTTTAGGTCGTTTTGAATAACTTACATTATTTTAGAGAGTTGTAGCTGCTTTACAAATAGATGGGAAAACCCTTAATAAAATTAGGAAGAGGAGTGAGAAAAAGTTCGCTGAAACGAAATATTCGTAGTCTTTACTCTACTTATACTTTTTTTTATGATATTTCTAAAGATTGTTGTAAACTATAGGTACAATTTCTGGTACAATATTTCTCGTACAAGATTCCAAACAAGAAGTTGTGTGATGCTTTGATATTTGATATACTATATTGGCCAAGAAAATCTGAATACGATTTTCGATCCAATTCCATTTTTACATACACTTTTATATCTGATATTGCACAATTTCACTTGTACAAGAAATTGTATAGCTTAGGACGGTCCTTACCGTACAGATTGTCAAAAATTGTTTTCTTATTATTATTATTATATCAGTCCCATTAAAATTATTAAAATTTTCGACTAACAAGGGAACCGCCCGAGGTGCCCCCCCCCAATTTTGATGAAATTTTGCACATAAGTAATTGAGAGTAAAATAATGGACACGTATTTTTTTTAGCAGCCATCTTCAAGGTTTAAGGGATAAAAGCCACTCGCAAAGTTTCGTCAATTTTTCGTTTTTTGGCGATAACTTTTGATCCAAAAAGTGATATTGTTTCCGGACTTTGATAGGTCGATAGAGAGATGGAGACGGACGATGGAGATTGAAAGAAACGAACATTTTGTTTTTTTTTTTTCATTGTTCTACGTCATCTGATTCAAAAATTATCATCAAAAATGGTCGAAATTCTGGGGGTGGCTTTCATCCTTTAAACCTTGAAGATGGCCGCTGGTTCCCTTGTAAGACAATGTAATGTCCCCTTAAAATCTACGTCTTTTAGGGGAATGTTGAAAGATGTACCAATTAATACATCCTTTTTACGCCACAACTCCTGGTTTAGAGTTTTAAGAGTACCATTCTTTTTAAGACGTTAAGTCAAAATATTTATTAAAAAGCAAACTTTTTTTTAATTTTATGAACTGAGGTTATGGAGTAAATTGAATATTTTCCATGCGGTACAATGTACTGAACTAAATTTTCAACTTTTAATCTCCTGAGGCGATTTTCAATTTGATTCACATGAAATTGATGATGTTTAAATTATGACACACGGGACATGACTCGCAGTTTGAACTATAAGTAATCATATCAACTCAGTGAAAATTTCATATCCAGTATTATTTGGATTATTCATTTGTAGGTACGTGCACCAACTTGTTGCTATAATATTACTGACACGCAGCTTATATCGGTTTCAACTAATAATATGAGTTTGGAAATGGACATTTCAAAATCCTCTCTCATATTTTCATTAACAAAAGATTTTTAGAAATCCTGAATGCTTAACTAGAATATTATTAGCATAAATATCTAATAATTATTCCAGATTGATAAAATAACTTTCAAACGAAAACGACTATTTATTTTCCAACAAAAAAATTGTATATTAAATTAAACAATTATTATTAATAATCGAAATGGAATCAATATAATATGAAGAAGAGGATATTTTATTAAAAAAAAAACATTTTTTTCATGTGTTCAATAACTGGTCATGCCTATAATCCATATACTTAAAAACCAATCGGTTTAGGACTATGTTACATGTATACATGACTTCACCGTCGTGCTTTATTTACATGAGTTTAACAGATTTTTTTTATTATTTGATGTTTAAATATAGGTACAGAATGTTTACATGTTATTCATTCAATTGAAATATTCGTTTTCGAAAGTTGCCCTCGAAACATACATATTTGAAAAGGAAAAAATTTAATCTTGTCAAGACCACTCTCGCTGACGTAGTATTCGAGAAAATTTTCTGTAAAGAATTGTCGTCAAAAAACTTTCGGAAGTCCCTATGGTAACCTTGACAGATTATTTAACACGTGCGCTCGATATCTCGAAAACGGACAATCGCAATTCAAATCTAAACGGCTTCACAGCGTGCACGTATTCTTTTCTAATCAATGATTCGAATTCGAAGTTTGCAATTCACCGCCTTCTTCTAGATTTGTTTTTACCAATCCATGTAAGCGAAAAACTAGTTTAACTGTATAAAACTGATTGGAGATAAATAGGTTCAATTTAAATAGCTTAAAAACAATCTGCAAAACTACAATCTGCGAGCAACAACATTCCATTGTAAGGACTCAAGGTTTATTTACTTCCAAAATGGACTACCACAAAATGCAGCACGACTATTAGATCAATTGGGAGATGGGATGGCTCATGCCATCAGCAACTGAAATTTGCTAGGATTCCATTCAGTTGTTTGATGTGCATTATTGCATTTGCATCTTGACTTGCGTTTTACTAATTCCAAATGTCTTTTGTTGAGTATTATTATTGTTTTTTATCATTATTTTGTTATTGTTGAAGTGTTAGTAAAAACTGTCTAGTATAAGTAAACAGCGCAGATGAAGTTTGAAGTTTAGCTAATAAGCGAAGTAAGAAAATACACTTTTGCCTTTAGATAAAAGAGATTGTTTTCAATGTATATGTTGTTCGCAATTGTCAAATTCGGCCACTGGCAGAAATTTATACCCACAACGCGTTGTGGATTTTTCTAATTTCTTACAACGCGAAATTGCGACGATTACCGAAAATAAACGATGATTTTCGGATTGTCGATATTAATTATTAATATATTTACCAATAACCTGTATCAGGCAAACCTGACCTTAACTTACTCTGCGTAGAAATAGGATTAAGGGGAAAATCATATTATACATATTACGGTCTAGGTATTTTATAAATTGCCGAATTTCTTTTTGCCAATAACATCCATAATGCAAAAATCGTCGTTTATTTCCGGTAATCATCGTAATTTCGCGTTGTGAATTTATTTAATTTGTCCACAACGTGTTCTGGGTATACAAAACATACCCAGAACGCATTGTGAAAAATGAGAAAAATCCACAATGCCTGGTGGGTATAAATTTCGGTCAGTGATCGAATTCAATAATTGTAAACAACATATACATACATACAAAAAAAGAGCGATGAAAACCCAACACTCAGTAATTTTTTTATGTAATCAATTGATGGATTCGTGTTAAAAATATCTACTAAAGTTGAAGCATTCCCTTCTTTCATCTTTAATGCAATAAGAGAGCAGACAAAAAATCATACTTGCTCTAAATCAGAGACAAGGTTGCCAATGCTGATAAATATGCAATTAAAAGGAAAGTAGGCCTTGGAAAAAAAGGGGACCCAAATTCTTTTTTTGAAAACGAATTTCAAATAAAAAGGCTGTAGAATAGTTTGTTGAATTGTCTCTAATTGGATTGCTCTTCAAATTGTCATTTTGAGACTTTATAAAATAAAAAGTTTCGGTTTACATGATCCCTTAATTTTTAGGTAAACAATGCTAGTTAATTGCCTGCTATATTCGTAATAAAAATGGAATAAAATGTGGAAATTGGACAATTTTATGGAGGCACCAGTTGTACATGAATGGTTAGGACTAATGATAGCGAATATGATAATAATAAAGATGAAAGATTCTCGAATTCATCTTTTTAATCAACAATTTTTTATTCTGGATCGTGTAAGATTATTCACTTTTAATTTCTTAAATAGATCATCCTACATATTATTTAATTTTTAATAAATAAAATCCTTTTTACTTGTCATGGTATATTATTGAATTTCTGAATGAGCAGCTGTTTTTAGGAGGTTAATCTATTTTTTTAGGTGTGTCCAAAAGCTTACAAAACGGTATATTATTGTTTTTTTAACATCAAAAAATTATTGTATAGTGATCAATTTTACAACTAAATTATTTTTTTCAAAAACTTTATGATCTTCCATTTTTCAACATTTATGTTTTCAAATAAATAATTCTTACATATCGAATATGCAGTATTGGCTATAATCTATATCTTATTCTCTTAATACTATATTTTGAAGAATAGTCCTAGACCATCGTAGATCCTTCACCGTGCTTTACAATTTTCGATTTTACTTTGGCGTGAATCTGTAGTTTGATGATAGTCATATGTATTGATTATGGTTCGATGAAATCAAATGAATTTTCGATTCATCACTAAAACACACACGTTTCCATTGATTCACAGTTCACTATTTGTAGGTTTTGGCAAATGTTAATCAGCCTTTTACGTTTTTCTTGGAAAGTAGATATTTCTTTGTAGGATTTCTGGAGGATAATTGGACTTCTACCATTGAGTGACACTGAGTACGTCAAATCCGATTATTTCGAAAACGGCAACTCCTATTGACTTTTAAGAAGCACACCTTTTTTTAAAAAAAGAATGTGAGAGAATTAATTTTTAAAATAATCGGCGTAAAGTAATAATAATTTATTTCAAGTTAAGCCAGCGCAATGTGGTTTAAGTAGCGTTTTCTAACTGGCACCACAAATAAACATTTAATCTTAATTCCTCACATCAAATACCAAATAACAAATTTTCAGCAAATTATTTGAAAACATATAAAATTTATTTAAAAAATAAAAATATAAAATAAAAGGTTAATATCACTTTATGTGGTTAATATGGATTTTCCGACTAAGGTTTCTAGCCCAATTCATCATATTTTTACATAAGAAGTGGTACATTGCTCTATGCACTGCTCTATGCACTTAAGGACCACCCCATATATGACATCATACTATTATATTTATAGAACATATCTCCTTCTACAGGTTCAAATATAGTATGTTCTGTAACACGTAGGCTTGGAAATATTCATATTTAGTCCATTTCTGTATTAAATTTACTATAAACCCATCAAAACTTAATTAGTATAACGATGACTCCTTTAAAAAGTCGTAAATTTAAAATGTTTCATGTGTACCATTTTAAAGTAGTTATTATTATTGAACACGTGGATCTGATTAGAAATTTGCAAGCTTTGATAAGGCTCGCTTTTTTGTTAAAAAGACACGATGTTAAAGATTGCATTCTTTTTTACTTTATATTTTCAATTGCTATACATCCTTTAAAATTCCTCTCGCCATCTAAGGCAGAGATACTTTAACTGAGAACATTCCAGAGTCGTCTTAAATTATGCAAAACACGACACATCTGTTCAAAAATGAAACTTTCAACATATTTCTTTTAATGGAAATAGCTATTAAATTTAATGTTCAAAATGAAACCATTTCACTTGTCGCTTTTGAAGACGACGAATGAATTTTTCAACCTTAACACACCATAACTTATTGAGATTGATAATCGACAGAGATAAATCTTCTTTTTTAAATTACACAGCCCAAAATAAATATTTTTTATATGTATTAAATATTCATTTAATATTATTCCATATTATCCACTTGATCCCTTCCTCCAACCGTATTGGCATACAGGTAAAGTTATTTAGAAAGTTACGTTTAAACGTACGGGGTTACATAAAAGGGAAGCTATAAGTGTTCAAAGAAACTAACATTTTAATTTGACCTTGAAAATCGACAATATAGAGGTGTCTTTCGTTGCATCTCCTTGTAGCAATAAGGCCAAATATAATAAATATATTGCTGCAACAACGTCCTAATTAAAAAGCGTTGTTTAAATTTAAATTAAGACTAACTCGGTGTCAAGGCAAAAGATATGAAAACAAAATGAAATTTTACAGGAGAGCAAAAAAAAAGGTCTACAATAGCGTCATTTGAAAACGATCATGATACAATCCATATAGATTATGTTGAAATATGAGTTTTATGAAAAAAGACGATGCTTTCAGTTTGAGGGATTACAAGAAACTGGAAGGGATCAAAGGGAAACAATTTGGTAAACTTTATAGGAAGCGTGCCTCACGACGACAATGCCATACACATCTTTGACAACTTGCCAAAAATTATTGGAGCTTGGTTGGGAAATGACGTCATATCCACTCTATATCCCTGACTTGAACTTTCAAATTATTACTTATTTCGAAATTTACTAAACTATCTCAATAGCAAAACTTTCATTAGTAATGATGGCCTGAAATCATACTTGGTTTAGTTTTTCGATAAAGATAACACATTTCCGTGAATAAACAGCTGCAAAAACTTTACATAACTCTTTCTAATTTCGGTTTGATTTCCTTTATCAAAATCTCGAAATCTCACTCATGAAATATAATCCATTGTGGAGTTTGACGATTTTACAAACGGAGAGCAAAGTTGGGAAGACTAAGGCCCGGTTTTTTCATTAACCAATAAATTTAACTGACAGTTAAATGTCATGGTTATGCTGAAATCAGCCAATCAGAGTAGTGCTTTTGTGCGTAATCGTGACAATTAACTGTCAGTTAAATTTATTCGTAGATGAAAAAACCGGGCCAAAATAATATAGAATTCTCGGCAAAGTCAGTAGGCTTTGAATGAAATTTTATCAGATCAATTTTTGTTACCCCTTATTTATGTCACTTATTACATTTATTATTTTTACAATTTTTATCTTAATAAAGTGGACGCTATCACTTTGATGTGTTAATAGCATGAGTCGTCAAAGGTGAAATTGGATGAGCGAGAAACGACGGGGCGCTTTTCTCTTTCCTGAAGTTTGCACTAGATGTTTGCGTATTTTCATTCAGGTGGTAGCAGTTTGCTGAGTTTCGTCTGCTTTTTTTTATAAAAGTGATGATTGTCCTGTCGTTCGATAAGTTTATATTTGAAAACTTTTAATACATTTTAGGTACCTATCAAATATTGTACTTCTAAGACAAACAAAAAATACGGCACCAAAAAGGCATTTAAAGTAAATATCTATTAAAAAAAAGTATATTTTTAACTTACGAGGAGACGGTACAATTTGGCAAATTGAATTCCGGGTGTGATTCGTCATGTTAGTAGTAAATGTAAAGGGTTTCACACATGAAATTATTAAAGCGCGCTAACTAGTTAATTCTGAAAAAATAATTTTCAAAGTTTTAAGGGCACTTTATAGACCAACCAATTGAGACATTTTTCGGAAAAACCCATTAGCCCAAAAAATAGGATTTTTTCACAAAAGATAAAAATTATACTAGAACCTCGATATAACGGACTCAACGAGGCGGGGAGTTCTCTGATATCAATGATCCATTTACCGACACTAGTTAATATGTATATACAATACAGGGTGACCCAGTTTTATCCGACAATATTTAGAATTTAGATTCTACTAATTAATACAAACAAATTTAATCCTATAAACTTTTTTTCAATTCGTCAAGTTTTTTTAGCTCTTCTTCATGAGCATCGAAATTGTAAACCTACTGGTTATAATCTTGGAATATGTCAAATATACTATATATTTGAGTGCAACTTGAAATGCCAGGAAACTATCGCAATTGGGGAGACTCCATAATATGCTGGATAAGATGAAAAAAATTAATATCAACATATTTGGTATCAGTAATGTACAATAGCCTAAAAATTAAGAAGCACCAATAAACAAGGCACAAATGTATTATTCAGCTGAACAACATTCAGAACATATATGTATACCGGGTGTCCATTTAGTGTGTATTTGCTCTGTATCTCATGCATTGTTGCAACTAGAAAAAAAAAGTCTTAATAAAAGATGTTTGGTTTAAAGAGCTGAACATTTTAAAAATATTTGCAAGTGTACAGGGTAAGTCACAAGTCGGGGGCTGCTACCAACTTTGTTGTTTTAAATGGAACTCCCCATTTTTAATGGCATTTTCAGATTCCTCGTCAAATTTTAAGGCCAGTTTATGTAAAGTATCTTATGTCTAAAATTTACCATTTCAAAGTTAGCCGTTTCCAAGTTCCCAAAAATTGGCCTCTTTTTGAGTTAAGTTAGCTTAAATTCAATCTAAATGTTCCAATAGTCGCAGAAATATCTAAATGTCCTTGTCAACGCATTGGATGTCACCGATCATCACATAAGATTTGCGACTATTGGAACATTTAGATTGAATTTAAGCTAACTTAACTCAAAAAGAGGCCAATTTTTGGGAACTTGGAAACGGCTGGGTTTAGGGATAGGATCATGTTAACAAAAGTGGTAGATTTTTCGGTTCTGAACACGATGTCGTCGAGAAAATTGGGGCATTCCATTTGAAATAAGCAAGTTATTGACATTTGAACTTGTTCAACT
>JABRWK010000087.1:169383-215150 GCA_013372445.1 Hypothenemus hampei | reverse complement strand
TACTAACCTAGTAGATCACGAAAAAAAAAATTAACGCTCTAAGTGATTTCCGTTAATCTAAACTTTACCCGTTAAATATATTATGAACACTGTAGCTGATTATTTCTATTGGATCCTAAAATTATTAAGTAATACTTCTATAAATATCACAAAAAAATGTAAAAGATTGCTTTTTATTTTTTTTTTCAAAAATGTACTTATAAGATCAATAGAAGTATGATTATATGAAGAAAAAACACTTTTAAAGATTTTTTCTGTGCTTAAGACAATATGGGTTAAAGCCGGTTTTGTAAAAAAAAAATTTTCCGTACTCAGGAAAGTGCCGAGCTTTATAGGTTTAAATATTCGCAAAATTTCGAAGACCCTGTATATCTATATTAACAATAACAACGTTATTAAACAATTACTAATAAAACTAATATTTGTCTTATCATTCGGCTGGCTCATATTTCTGCGTACCCTCTTGCATTAACGCGAGTAGAAACGAGATATTCTTCGCTCAGCTAAAGTAAACAAAACAATTTCTTTTTTTTTCTTTGAGGCGGTATCATCCTTATCCATTAAGTCAATAATACCTCTTTGTATTGACTCATTTTTTTTTAATTTTGGTGTGATTTTGTATGAATAAACTATAAACTTTAATGGACTTCGTTAATTCATTTGTCAATTAACTTATTTATGCTGTTTCAGATTTACATACAGTGTTAGACTTCAATTCTTTAATAACTTTTCATATTCTTTAAGGTTTATACTCTTTAATATTTTAACGATCGATTCCCACGACTTTATATGTTTTATGAAGTCCTTCATATTTTATGGCAGTTTTTTTTACTTAATCTTTACATTTTTTTTAGCTCAGCGCCACAAAATTAAATCTTCTTCGTTGAATTTTGTTCTTTATTTTCGTGTTTTATTAAGTTGTTCTGCCATTTTGTTACTCTAAATTCATTGTTTCTTTTGCTTTTTCGGAAATCTATTCCCAATTTGCTGTTGTTATTGCTGTCGAATCTGAATTCACAGAAGGGTCTTAATAATCCGATATATTCAAATGTTATTTTAAAAATTACCCAAATAACTTTTAGTAATGTTTCATGCCATTCAGCTATGTCCTCTACACTTGTATTAATACCATCAAAAAAGTTTTTACGTTTTTACGTTTACGTAATTGCATTTCTTTGACGGCGTTAATAACGTTTAACCTGTCCGTTGGATCTTGGTGATGCTACTGCATTTAATATCAGTTTAATTTCTAAGTCGTCGTAAAAGTTTCTAAACTTTTTGATTTAAAAGCTTTTCCACGACCTGCTGTAATTTTTGGACGGAGTTCCGAACATATTAAATATGAAGTTGAAAAAAAAACTTGTTTGAAATTGGTCGTGCTAGTGAATCTGGCAATTATACAGGGTATTTGGTAGTTTGAAAGAATTTCTTGGGTGATAGTTGGAGCCGATTTAATCTAATTTACCTCTATACAAAACCCCGAGGTTCTTGAAATATGATTTTTTTGTGATTTTTCACAATTTCCCAAAATTCCATGTTTAGGCTTTTATAACTTTATTTTTAATAGTGCTATCAGCTTAAATTAAATTTATTCTGTATGCCTCTTCAAAATAAGCCATAAATATTAAAATCGAGACATGATAAGGAAAAAAATGAACTTGTAATTTAGAAGGAAATGAAGATAAAGTTTAAATATTAAAAAAACATTAGCGAGAATCAAAATTTGTGTAAACCTTCAAATGCAACAAAAACTTATTTATTTTGTACCCTATCTAATGGTATATCAAAGTCATATAAAATTTACAAAACCGAATGAATTCAGCATGTTTTAAGGAAAGGGACGGTGACTTGAATAAAAATCAACAAATTATTTTTTATCATTTACTATACTCGTATTTTGTTCAAATAGAAAACTGCGGGATTTTGTATGGAAGTAAATTAAGTTAAATCGGCTCTAAGTGTCTTCCTCTGGCACCCAAAGAAATTCTTTTACCCATCTCCATTTCATCTCCATCTCCATTTAACCATCTCCCAAGCATCCTGTATATTTAGAAAATGATTCAACAATAATAAATTTGTATATCTATAGGTATTTGTAAAAAGATCCTAAATGCTCACAATTGTACGGGTGTCTTACTGGGAACCACCATTAGAAATTTTGGAAAAAGTATAAATAGCCAAGTTACGAAAATTTGGTGATTTATAAATATTTTCAATGACGTCACATTTCCAATTCTACCGGAAGTCGGTACTTGCTTGCTTATTTTAAATGTAACCCTCTAATTTTTTTGGCATTTTTGAATTTCTAGTCAAATTCTAAGGCCAGTTTATGTAAATTGTCTTCTCTCTAAAATTTTCCGTTTTCAAGTTATTCCGGCAAATCTGAAAATTTTGACAGCTGCAGACTCCCGCGAAAATCGGTGCTGCCCTTTAACCGCTGCGAATTTTGGAATTGATCTGCTGGGCTTCCAATAGGACTTAATAAGCTACGTTTTGACGCATTAGGGTCTGGAAAAAAAGCCTTCACAACCCCCAAAAAAAGCCTGCAACATTGCACAATTTCAAACGTCATGAATTTGCTTATTTCAAATGGGAAATCTCAATTTTTAAAACAGCATCAAGTTTAGAATTCAAAAATCCATAACGCTTATTAACATGACCCTATTCCTAAACCCAACAGTTTTCAAGTTCCCAAAAAGTGCTCCTTTTTTTACGATTACCAAAGTATTTAGACTCGACCAAAGAGGATTTAATCCTTTCTAGACTCGACCTGAAAAGAGAGCACTTTTCAGTAATTTGAAAACTGATGAGTTTAGAAATAGGGTCATGTTAAAAAGAGTAATAAATTTTTGAATTCTGAACACGATACTATTGAAAAAATTGACTTTCCATTTATAATAACCAAATCCATGACGTTTCAAGTTATGCAACTTCGGAGCCTTATTTCGGCGGTTGTGAAGACTTTTTCCACATCCAAATACGTCAAAACGTAACTTATTAAGTCCTCTTGAAGCCACAAAAAACTGACATCAAAGTTGGCAGCGGTTATGGCACAGCACTGATTTTTGAGGGAGTCCGCAACTGTCAAAATCTTCAGATTTTCCGGAATAACTCGGAAACGGTAATAGGTACCAGATTGGTTAAATTAGGAAGAAGTTGCGTAAATTTCTATATACTCAGTCAGTGGTGCGTTTTTACTTAAAACATAAACAATATCATTTTAAAGCCTAGACGATTTAGAAAATTTCGAAATCATAACCCTAAATGGCTCACCACCAACGAGCCAGTCTAGGTACTAGTTTTTTTTTACCATGTTTTATATCGCACTGTAGCCAGTTTTCAATGAATCATTTTTGTCGATAGTTTACTGATTTTGGTATGGTTTTGTATACATTTTTGAAAGTATAATGTTACACCTAAAGACTGCTTTATTTCGTGAACATTCGTTGAATTTCTAAAGTCCTATACTGCTTTAACTTAATTTCATATCAACTTAATATTTTTTTTTGAATTTATTTCACATTTCAACCAATTTTCTTTTGAAAAGTGACACTTTTTAATTTAATTTAAATTTTCTTCAAATATAGTTAAAATAATATTTAGTTTCTTCATGTCCTAGTCTACTATTCTTGGAGAAACTGAAATATCGTAAAGATAAACTAATATTTCTGAATGACGTAATGAACCCGTAATATTATTGACCCACCTTTGAAACAATGATGGCTCATTATACAAACCAAAGGGTAAACGAAAGAGTTCATATTGCCGGTTTGGATTTATGAATGGCATTTTGTCAACGGAAACTTTAATTAACAAAATTTAATAATAAGTAACCCAATTTCATATCGGAACGAGAAAAATATTTATTTTCGCCCAATTTATTAATGAGACTTATATAATCTTAATAAAGTAAGGAACATTCCGAATATTTTGCCACACATTGTTTTTTTGGAAAAACGCGTGAAAAAAAAGTTTTATTTTAGTTGCGCGTATTTTAAATTACTTTTTGTTGTACAAAAAGGGTCTTTTAATACCATCAAGCATGTTTTTATATTCAGTCTATTTTTGAAAAAATCGAAAAAGCTTTTAATGACAATTTCCGTAATATAAAGTTTGATGAGGTTGTCTCAAACAAATTCTTTAAAAAATGTTGAAAACTTTGATTTATAATAAATATTATAATTTCATTAAACTTTACGCAATTAAATGTTTAAATTGATGTCCATTAACTGTCGAACAAACGAGTAACAAATTTATTTTGTACATCGGTAGTCCTATATTATCATAGTAATATCCATAGTTTATTCCTATTGTCATATTAACTATTCATTTCAAACTCAATATTATTTTTAAAAGTGACAATTTAATGAGAATTATCTAAAACTGTTTGAAATGAAAAAAAGAACGAATTGAGATTCTTATGATGATTGTCTTTAGCGACAGAAAGAGTATCATAATGGAAGTGTGCGAACATTCAATGCAACTCGTCCAAATTGGCAACCGATAGCACGCTCCACTGTCTATTTTTTCAAAATTCTTTTTTGCAATCAGTCAGAACGTATATCAGAGAACATTCTTAAATCAGATGATCTTCCTACGATATTTATTGCATTAACCCTATTTCCCACAAACACAATAGGCGATCTTTGCTTTCATTTCTTTCTTAAATAGTTTCACATCGTTTTGATGTATTTAAATACAGTTTATCTGGTGTATTGATATGAAAGGCAGCAACATTTGGTAGTAATTTTTGAGGTAATCCCAAAATTATCTATGACATTTATTGGGCAGTCGAGTGAGCTTGGCTTGTTGAGTGAGGTTCAATTTGATGTGATAGGATTGCCTCATATTTTTAAGTGGTTTTTCTTACGAGCTACATGTTCTTCGAGCAAGATTGTGTACTCAACACATTTTAGAAATGCTCTAGGTAATACTGCTTTCAATTTATTCATGTTTTTTTTAATATTTATGCATTTTAGTCTTTTAATTTCATTTGCATATAGACTAATTTTTCATAATCATTCCGTTTATGCATTGGTTAATTTTATACGATTCTATGATATGATGGCCATTATCTAGGTCAAAAGGAGGGATTATTGCATCTTTAAAGGCTCGTTCACATCCACTTCGTATACGTATCGTAACAAAATGAACAAATAGTACAAAAAGTTGAAATGTATTGAATTAGATGTTGACATTTACATTCAATTAAAACATATCACACATAACGTAACATAGACATAAGGGTTCAGTCAACTTCAACTTAAGAAAATCCGTTTCGTATATTTTCTACGTGCAATCAATAAGAAGCTAGCCACAAAATCACTATTGACAGTCCTGACAGACCGCGGATTTTCATTTATTGGGTGTGTTCAGCAGGCGCAACGGCTGAGACCGCTGAGTGACATATTCCGCTGAACAACACTTTTTTTGACACAATTTCGTTCGTTTTTAGACAGCGCAAAATCAACCGTTTTGCGCTACCGTCAGCTGTTGCGTCTGCTGGACACACTCATTGATATTCATAATAAATTTGTGATTTAAAATGAATGACGGAAAATTAATAGATCTGGTACATAGTTACCCTCATTTATATGATCGAAAAATATCCGATTTTAACGACATAAAAAAAGAAAATCACGAAAATCGTCATTCATATTACAAATAAAACGTTAATTCACTGAATTAATATACAAAAACAGTCTTTCGCTCCGAAAATCTTAAGCAACTCTGTTCTAACTTAATTCCCTTTGAGTATCGAGACTGCGCAAACGCAAAACTCATATTCTTATTTGAATGTGAACAGAAATCAGTATGTTATGTTCCATTATGTTATGTTTTTCTGTTACGATACGTATGCAAAGTGGATGTGAACGAGCCTTAACACTTACTTTTCGTACACTAACGTCTCTTACTATTGCGTCGTCTTGGTTTAGGTTTAAATCATTCAAATTTGTTAAAATATTATTACGCAGATTGCCCTCGAAATTACTTTTTAACAGGTGAGTAATTTTTAATTTATAATGTTCGTAAAATATTTCCTGTGACTAGGTCGCTGGAAACTATATACTTAATTACCTAATCGTAAGTAACGTTAGATTAAGTAAGTAATTTATAGACAATAAGACATCTGAGGCGTAAGAGTAAATATCCACATGTGTATGAACGATCAAAGCATTACCATCGATTGTGTGACTTTATTTCATGTGTTAATTTAAATTTTGTTGCTGTCACCAAATCAATTCCTCACAACGAACTCAGTTATATGTAATCTGGTAATATTTAGATTTATTTATCATATATTGATGATTTATTGATTATAATCAATAAATCATCAAAATATAATAATTATTATAGAATTTACAACTAAATGAAGTGATTTGTCATATATTGAAACTTGAAATATGAGGCAACCATACAAGAAGAAACCCAAAAATATATCTGAATAAAATTTTCTCCTTACTATCCCATATGTATTATGTCTTTTCTACTACAATTGTAAAACATTATATTAGGTTTTAGTGTTCATTCAGACTAAACGCCATGAAGCAATAAGCGACACAATACGATGCTATGCGTTCTAATCGCTTGTTATACTATTTGTCTATGTTCACACAAGATACATAGCTGATATGTGATGTGATGTTATCTGTCATCTATTATATTATAAAATCGTGGTTAGTTTGGAGCCTATGCCTGTGGAACAACTAATATGGAATAAAATTCATTAAAATACGTAATTATAAAGATAATGAAAAGTAAAAAAGGCCATGGGGGCATAAAATGAATCGCGAGCGATTAACTTAAGAAGAGGTACATCACTTATTTTTCCAGTTGACTATATTCCAGTATATCCTAAAATATCGTCGGCGATATTTTAGGATATACAGGGTGTTTTAAAGTTTATCACGAATAATCAACATATAACGATTTGCTTATTGCAACTATGTTCACAAACTCTTCGTTTCTGAGATACAGAGTGCCAAAGTTATCGTAAAAATTCAAAATTTATTAATGAATTTGAAACTGCTAAAGATATCACAATGAAATTTTAGGCGGACGTTGTGTGCGTAAGAGTACATATTGTCCTGTAAGAACATTAGCATTAGATCGTAGCGTGCAAACAGGTATCACTTGAGATATTAAAAAAAATAATATAGTACGCCAATGTTTTTTCTCAAAAAAAAAAAAATTTTTTAGATCTTCATTCAATTCTTAAGAAAAAATCTATCTTATCTTTTTTCGGTAGATGTACTGTTTTCGAGGAAAAAAATAAAGACTATTCTAAAACACGCTATTTAATATTTGTTTCAATACTTCTAAAATATGAACGCAATTCCTAATTGGAAAATTAAATAACTATTTATTACTCATAGAATCAAGAAAACAGTAACAAATAAACATAAATTATTATAACAAATGCTCGAAATGACTTCCTGTATACACATTTCACATCTTTGCAACGAATTTATAGTAGGCTAATATTATGTGGCTATTTCTCCTTAATTCTGTGCATGCTATTCCTAAAATTAATTGAGCCATTAATTTGTTTTTCATAGACTTTTTCAGCAAAATATGTACTCTTGAGCACACAACGTCCACCTAAAATGTCATTATGATATCTTTAGCGGTTTCAAATTTATTAATAAATTTCGAATTTTTTACGAAGACTTTGACACCCTATATTTCTGAAACAAAGGATTTGTGAACATAATTGTAATAAGCCAATCGTTATATTTTGATCGGATTCATATGATTCTTAATTATTCGTGATAAACTTTGAAANCCCATAGCATACGATTTTGTTCTCAAACTGGGTACTTCACTTTTGTGGCGGATAGTACATGTACATCGTTTTTCCGTTTTAAGAGAATCTGTAGGAATTTGGAATTACAACTGGACATTTTGAATTACTTTGTTTCCTATTAGTTATGATTTTATGAACTAAATTTAAAGTGGAGTTTATTAATGTATCTTTAAATAAAAAAAATTATTAAAATTCGTACTGTTAGAAAATTTGTAAATCAATTTACTGAAAAAGGGTGTATCCCAGTAGTAATACTTGCCATAAAGGTACCTTTTTTAAGTATATTTCAAATTTTAATTCGAAGGGTCAGTCTTTGAGGATTGCAAATTGCATGGAGCAGAAAGGGCACCATTTTTAATTAAAACATATGTGATTGATATTTGAATGAAAAATTGTTCCAAATCTACGCATTTTCTTTTCTCCTTTAATTTTATTTTGAAATTTGAAAATATTCACTGAAGTATTAAATGGACCAACAAATGGTTTAGACAAAAAACCATTCTTATTTGACAGATAATTTAAATCTGTAAAATACATATATAGAGTTGCTTTACCAGAACTTAGTAAAATAATCTCATACCAACCGAGAAAATAAGATTAAACAACTCCATCAAAGAATTAAAAAGCTTTTCTACACATGGATGAATGAAACATTGTAAGATTATCTTATAATTTTACAGCCCACTTCAAACAACAATAAACACTCCCTCTGAAATGCTACAAAGTCACTGAAATGACCACAAAGCTGTAACTTATTCATTAAAGTAAATGCTGGCTGGACAAAAAGCAACCAACAGAAAACCGATGCTTTCTCTAAATATGTATTTGAAACATTTAAGCCTTACACTCGAGTTGTGGCGATGACTGGGAAAGAGGAATTACAAATGCATTAAAATGTCTCTTACTAATGTACAAATCGATCAAGCATAATGTATACTTAGTCACACCTTCAGAACTAAAAATCGCTATAGAAAGAGTAAGCTGTCAGAAAGATTACACCAAAAATGCTTAAAACGCTACAAAGGAAGGCCACTTCATTAAGACATTCATACAATTGGTGGAATGAAGAAAAACAACTTTGTTCTCAAAATTTTGATGTAAATACTAGAAGTTTTAAAATAAAAACTAGAAGCAATTGATCAGGATGAGTACATATTCATATGTTTAAATTTTTAGAATTATGTTCTCTGTCATGGTATGAATAAAATAAGTTTACATTTTCATGGGTCCATATATACTCAATAAACTAAAGTCTGGTTCTTCGCAGATTCCATTGTAGTGCTGCTATTTTAAAATATAGGTATAGCAGAATTCTTGTTGAATTTTCGGTCTGAAAAATATTGCAAACCGAGAAAAACACATGTATTCATGTTGTACGAGAATGGTATCAAAAATTTAGGATAGACTATACTAATGCGCATGACGAAGGTGGCCTTTCTGGAATTTTTGATACCATTCTCGTACAACACTCACTCATAAAATCTGTACCAGTCTGCTCATTCTTCGACGAATGTTAGCTGCCCTTAATCCTTTGGCTTACAAAAGTCGAATGACATCATGCACTTCGCACTTGGTGGGAAAATCGATCGTACTAGCCGATGTTTATAGGCTGGGTGTTCAACCAATATTGATCAGAATCCAATAACTTCTGTTATTGGAAGAGTCAAAACGCATGCCAACTTAATCATGCATCAGCCAGATTTGTTTAGCTACTAGGTTTTTTTTACGGGCTCACCGGAACTTGAAAAAAAATAGCCTTCGCATTAGAGGTTCAGGATCTCAAGCGTAGGAGAAGATTAAATCCCAATATCAAAGTTGTGACTTTCAAGTTAACTGAAAATCATGGTTAATTGCTAAAATTTCCTCAGAACGTAGTCGATATAACGAAAATCAAACAAATTTGGCAATTACATAACAATTTCCCAGGTGCCATCGGTGTTATTGATTACACACATGTAAAAATTAAGAAGCTGTCGGTTCACGAAGACAAATCCATTAATCATAAAAGATATTTTAGTGTTAATGAGCAAGCTGAGTGTAATGAAGACGAATAGTTTACAAGTGTGAATGTGAAGTGTGTCTCCTGGCCGGATTCTGTCCATGATTCAGACTGAAGAAGTTTCACTTGCCACTTTTGCTAATGAAACTGCATTGCTATCGACAGATAATGACCGTACCAATGCATCATTTGGCTATGTAAAATGCAGAAAAAAAATGGTGTGGAGGATTGGCTAAGTAAATGGCGAATAAACATCAGTAAATTCAGTAAAATCATAAACATGTAACATATACTTTGAGAAAATCCCCTCCTTTCCTGTAATACTTAATAGATAAACTAATACCTCAAAACGATGAAATAAAATAATTTGGATTACATCTAGATAGATGTCTGCCTTTTCAAAAATAAATCAAAACAAAACGTAGTGAGTTAAATATGAAAACTAGAAAAATGCACTAGCCACTTTGTGATAATTTTAAGCTGCTTCTTTGGAATAAACTGCTGGTGTATAAAATAATTTTAAACTTATCTAGATATGCTCAATAAACAAATTGAGCTTGGAAATATTTTTTTACAAAAATACCAGTCTAAAGTTCTTTGTTTTATAACAAAACTTGAATGGTAGATCAAAAGAAAGTTGATTAAATTTATTTACAATATCTACATTTTAACAAAAAGTTAAGAAATTATATATATTATTTGTTTTTCATGCATTCTAGGGCACTAAATAATTTGTACAGGTATGATTTTAGTAATCGCGAAAAAAATCAGTCGGTTTTCTTTTTAAAAAAATCCTGAATAAACAGTTTGCAAATTAGGTTTATGACGTGGAAGTAGTTAGTCATGATTGCAAGGAAATATAAAATTGTTCACTTGCTGAACGTACATTCCATGTATTTAGAATACCTTATCTAACAAAAAAAAACAATTATAATCGTTAGAAAATAAAGATTTTACAATAGGGGTAAGATTTTAAAGTAATTCTAACGTGAACACTGTAGCCACTTTTATACATATGTATTTTATATTGTTAAGCTTTTAAAGCTATATTGAAGTTCTAGATTAAAAAAATGTAATAAAGGTTTGGCCTTAAAGTGGAATTAATGTCAAACATCTTAATAATGCCAGAGAGATTTCTGGAAATGCATATAACGGTTTATTACTAGCAGCTTCATATATTATTTCAGAAAATATATTTTAATGTAAAAATTTTAATTATTCCTACACAGAGTATCCTAGAAATGACGTTCGAACGTCCTACTACGGTGTCAGAGAGAGCCCACTGAACTTTAAGAGGCTTTCATGTACTGATTAAAGCAAATTATGTGTATTTATATTACCCTATACTATATTACGTTGACTTTTCCTTACCTTACCTTAACCCTTTCATGGTCGACGGGAAGGATAATTCCCGTCGACTATTGACTTTGAAATGGGCAGCAGAAACGTGAGAAAAAAGAACGGTTTGGTAGTGGTTTTTGTTTAAATTTGAAGATATTTTATTTGTACCCAGGAAAAGGTTAAAAGTAATATGGGTACACAGTAATATGGGTATGCAGTATACATTTAAAGCAATGAGTTAAGGTTACTCAAAAAAGGTACATTTTATGACAAAAAGTTTTTGGTCATTAAGAGGTGCATATTTTAAAATTATTTTCAAATGTACAGGATTTTTAAAAAAAGTGTGGTAGTACCAAATTATGTTTCTCTAAATGGAACCCCCCATTTTTTGCATTTTTGGATTCCTCTTCAAAGTTTAAAGCTAATTTGTGTAAGCTGTCTTATGTTTAAAATGTGTCATTTTCAAGTTATTTTGGAAATTTTGAAATATTTGACAGCTGCAGGCTCTCACGAAAATTGGCGCTGTACTATAACTGCTGTGAATTTCGGAATCAAACTTCTAGTGTTCCAAAAGGACTTTATATACTACGTTTTTACGTATTTGAATTTCAAAAAAAGTCTTTCACAACTCTTCAAATAGGACTAGGAAGTTGCATAATTTTAAACGTCAATAACTTACTTATTTCAAATGGAATGCTACAATTTTTTCGACCACATCGTGTTTAAAATTAAAACAAAATGTTTTAATTAAAAATAAATTAAAAATTAAAAAGTGAATCTCTATTATATCCCCGTATATCCAGATAAAAACAACGATCGATTCTTTGAGTAATTCGTTTGCCCAGAAATAAGTGCAATAATGATTTATTACAAAAGTTACCTGTTGTGTGCTGAGGTTGGGATCAGATGTTGCCGCATTATGTATTCAGTTATTTGCTTATAACTCCGTTATTTTTTCGAAAAAATTTTTTCTACGATTTTTCCTACGTGTGATAATGTAATGGCGAATCACTTCTGGGACACACTGTATTTATGTGAATTATTTAAGACAATAACAAAAAATCTGCGTTACAAATACAGATGTGATTATTTAATGCATTTATAAAATTATACTATGGATAAAATACTGTTTACATTTGGCAATAACCAAACGCGTGCTCATGAGGCAATTTCTCATGTTATCTGATCAAGGTTAATAGTGTTTTGTCCATATTCAAGATCAAAGCATTTTTAGATGAATAATGACAGTTTTATGACCTTAATGTTTGTGTTAAAAAAATACCCCAATCTAAATCAATAATCTAATCAGTGCTAGTAACATATAAACGATATATGTATATTAGGTTAATATTAGCGAAACTTGCAATAGAGCAAGTACAATTTGCTGAGTCTTGCTCATTCGTCAATCAAAAAGGCGATAAAAATTTACATTTTAAGGACATTATTAATTTTTATCACAAAAAAAACAAACCTACAAAATAAACCTACAATTTAAATATTAATTTTATTTAACTATTAATTATTATTTAGATTATGTGTTCTACTATACTCTGTTTCAAAATGTTTGGCAGCACAGAACGCCAATAAACGCGATTTTCTGTTTACAAGATAAGTCGCCAAATTTTGCAAATAAAAGGGACAATTTTCATTGTATGTAGGTAATTTTCGCAATTTAAAGTCGTACTCACCCTTAAACTAATTGTAAGAGAAACACAATAAGCCATAAAAATTAAACCATGAAAGTGCAGGTAAAAATATAGTACCATACTTATCAAACCAGTGACGTAGTTTAAAAGTTTGAAATTAAACAAAAATATTTTAAGTTTTATGTGGTGTTTATTTTTATTTTATTTTATTTTTTGGGACGCCTATGGTTTATTGCGATTTTATGACTCTCGACCCTTAGTTGTGCTGCCAAACATTTTGAAACAGAGTATAATTCATGTTTGGTTAAGCGTATTCAGAAGATGATTATGTAGATTGCATCAAATAGTATTTAAAAATAAAAGTTAAAAGTAAAAAAAATATATATCTTTTTCATTCTATTGTTTATGAATCATTTCTACGCTTTTAATTCCGATGGATAAAAATTTTTATAAGGCGTCAGGAAAAAATTTCTAAGATTCTTTTTTTAACCAAGATTTCTATAAAACCCTTTAACATCGTTTCACGTAATTCGAAAACAGAATTATGAAAACAAGAGAATTGCGTCACAGCTCAGGTTGATTCATCGTCATCCTTCGTTTGTTTTAATTGGACAGCGTCGCAGAATAATCGACGACGGACTGCTTAATTAAAATAGAGCCTTAACAATACTGACGTAAAACGACGTCTTTTGTTCAAGCAGTTGATTAAAGCGACGTTGCAACACTGCAATTTTTGAATAAAATTGAGGTTTTTACGTTATACCGAATTTCTAATTCCCAACCAAATTCCATCTTATTTAATTAACATTGATTGGCTATTACTCGATTATTTCCTCTTTTGACATCAAGGACGATCCTATAAGCCTTGTAAGACACGTGCCGTCCACAGCCACCATTTATTTATAGAGCTCGAAAGACAATATTATTAATCGGTTTTGCCTGACGCTGAAAACGACTTTTCCTCGTTTACACTACAATTAGAAAAAAGGTCCGTGAAACAAGGGAACGTCAGAGCTGTTTACCAAAAATAAAAAATAAACGAGAAAGCTTTTTCTGAAGCTGTCATTTGCAGTAAAAGGAATATAAGGAAAGAAGGTTAATAAAAACAGCAGCTGAATTGAAACTATCATTGAAATGTTTGTAGATCACATGAAGAAAGGTTTAAATGATCTAGCACGCCGAGGTGAAACCATTTTAACCAAGTGACAATCTATGAGGCATTAAATGGAATATAAAAGAAAACCATGCAGCTACGTTGACAAAACACTTATTTTATGAGCGCGATGATTGATGATGTTTACGGTCCTGGCAACATTTCAGTTTGCACATTATTTCCAGATTTACTGAACAAATAGGTGTGATTATTTAGATCTAATAAATTTTAAGATGTTCAGTATGCCAAAATGTAACAAGTCCTTTTAAAAAATGAGATTGGTGAATGGTGTTAATTTAATCAGTAATAAATCCCGTATAAAAGATGTCTATGAAGGCGTCATGGAAAGAGAATTCATTGTTTTAGAAGGAAGAAAGAGCGAAAGACAAAGACTCTCAGTGTCACTTTGAAACAAATTAATTCTATAAAACATTATAAAATGTAATTTACAATATTACAATAGATATTTTTCTGTAAAATTATGTCATATCCTGGATTCAGCCAACATATATCATATTATAAATTACTATACAGATAATCTATCTTACTTCAAAAACTTTCACAATGTACAGAGTGTGTCTAAAAGGCTTTTACAAAGTTTTGTTCATATTGTCAACAAAATAAATTGAGAAAAGGAAGAATGAACAATAACATAGAAAAAAAGAAGAGGCTGTCGGAACCTAGCTTACAAGAAAGACCATATGCAAGGTTCTCGATGTTAGAGAAATTCTTCTACATCTAGAGAGAGTTTGATATATTTAGAGAAAATTGAATTTTTTAAAATTTGTTAAATCTAAAGCATATGAACAATGAAAACAAATAATAATTTAAAATATAAATAGTTTAAAAATTGATATACAGGGTGTCTCTAAAGGTCTTGTCTAAACTTCACCAATGTGATCTATGATAGCAAAGTATAAAAAAATTTCCTATAAATGTAAGTCCGCAACGTCTTCGTTTAAGACATACAGGGTTTCCATTCGCTCTAATACAAAATTTGTATGCTTCGTTAGCTTTAGATACGTATACCGGAAACCGTTAATTCCAGCGACATCGATATGGTATACCTTTTTTATGTAATAAATATGGGAGAAAAGATTTTTCCAGTTGAAAATGACATACAGTTGTGAGCAAAGGAGTTAGGGCCAATTCAAATGTGATGGAACCGTGTATATAACGCCCTCTATGCTTAATAAAAAAACTAAAAAAATATTTTGGTTTTACGTCATAAGAAATCCCTCTATACCAAATTTCATCCGATTATTACATCTTTGTGTAGTATGGGACATAATTCTTTTTCACTGGAAGATTCGCCCAAACTAATAATTAATGAGTTAATAATTATTTTACCTTATCTCTAATTCCTCTTTCTCTATTTGTTATTATAATAAATATCGCGCCAGTTTGCTAGCAACCGCTTTATGAGAAGAATAGCTTCCTAGTATATTCTCAAATATTTTAGAACGCCAACGCCACTGTAATTTTTTTTGTGTAGACCGCCTGCGTTTCAACAATTACCATAGACCGAATGAAATATTGACCTCATTACGCAATGAAATTGCGAATAAATCGAAGAGGAACATTGCTTTAGAAATCACGCGTTTTTAGTGGTTTTTCTTATGTTCCATACTAAACAAGGATATTAAAAAAAAACCAATAAGAAATTAAATTTCAACACCCTGTATCTCTTAAACGAAGACGTTGCGGACCTACATTTAAAAAAACTTTTTTCATACTTCGGTTTCATAGATTACATTGGTGAAGTTTGGCCAAGACCTTTAAGGACACCCTGTATTTTGATATCCATCAATCCAATCAATACCAGAATAATTTTTAAGCTATTTAAAGTAGCACTGAAACACTTAGATTAAGAGGGCTCTAAATACAACTGTAGAAAACTGGAGGAAAAAAAGTAAAAAAGTTATTGATTCATTTTTACGCATCTTTCGTGGAAACTTCTATATGGAATTTTATGGCTCTACCTCTTCCTCCATTTTACCTCTATTCATAGAATGATCCAACATTACCGTATTATTTTATATAGAATTCGAGTAAATCGATTTTTTTATTAGGTATAGTTAAAAGTAATGATTTCATTTTTTTCCTTTCTTGAACTTGTCTGTGCAATGCATTTTTTGATGTCACAGTATTGTCGACATCATAATGTTCAATTCACATACAGGATGTCCCAAAATGATAACACTATTTAACTATAAGGGCTTTATAGAATTTTTTACCTCTACATATACAAAGGGTGGACAAAATAATATGAACACCATGTCAAATTTCACATATTTGCTTATGTTGGACCCTCTGCCAAGGTATCGACAATGGGGCGCGTATAAGTGGCGCACTTATGTACTTATATACTTAGACACGAGGCTACAGCAGGATATAGTTTTCATATACCCCAGTCATCTGGTTTTGACCACAGAAGACGTAATATTTTGATGAAAAAACATGACACTATTTACACGTCCTGTACAATATATTGGTTTCACCTTTTTGGACATATCCTCGCTATAGGATATTTACCAATAACAGAATTATAATTGAAAAAAAAATCATTCAATTCCAATTAGTGGTTGGGAAGATATTAATTGTCAATATTTAGTGAATTTTCAAGTGTTTTTTCATTTTATATTAGTCAGGTGTTCACATTATTTTGTCCACCCTTTGTAGGTAAAAATTCTATATTTTTTATCTCTTTATAGAAGTAAAAAAATTCTATAGATATACAAACATTTGTCTGAAAAAATTATTTTCTAACATATAGGCTTTTTTTTATATATATCGATGTTCCATATAACCAGGTTATACTAATAAACTCTGGACGGAAATTCCACAAATAATAATTAAAAATTGTCACAAACTATTTAGGAGAAATCTGGGGAATTTTTCATGACATTAAGGGAAAATAAAAAAATCATTTGGCAACCCTGAAAACAGGTCTCGAATGAAAAGATTCGCGGTATGGTCTCTGCTTTTATAATTTAGTAATTTCAATGTTTTTCCTTTGAATATTTAATGGCCGGTTGTACTATTTGTGGGCTATTGGTATAAATAAACGCCTTAGTGCTTGTTCACAATGGACATAAGCATAAGATATTCATAAGGGATAAATAAAACATAAAGTTGAAGCGTTCTTTTACAATATTATTGTTTATAATGTCTCGACATAAAAATTACATTTATGTCAGTTTCTCGTCGATACATATGAAAACGTAAAATCTAAGTAATTTTATAAAATTACTATAATAACGTATTAATAAAAAAAAATATTGTTGTCATTGTCATTCTACGCGTAGAATAAAATAATATTTTTGTCGACATTTTTTATCTTTAATTCACACATAATAAATAAAAAAATAGATTAACATATTCAAATTACTATTAACAGTAAAAAATGTATGCTTAATTATTAGGTATTTATTACTATGCTCATTGTGAACGCCTATTCCTGTTTGTTCGTTATGTACAGTCGTGTTGAAAAAAAAGTAGGACAGGGATTGTATCATGTAAACCTGGCTGTAGTGTTCCAAAGTTCATTAATAAATAGTACAAACATGAGCTTGAAAGAAATTAATATTAAAAGTCATAGGGCATGTCATTAAACTAGGCATGACAAATTGTTGCACGTCATCTAGTCTAATTTACAGTATAAAAAAATCCATATCCTACACTTTTATGAACATGACTTTACATTTTATGCTTATATCCATTGTGAACAAGTACTTAGTCCTTGTTTATATTTTTGCTCGATTCGAGTAGCGTATTACATACCAAAAGCGCTACTTCATGTCGCTATTATATGGGTATTTTGTATCTAATAATCGCGTGAGTTAAAACTATTCAAATCCCAGAAAAAATATAACAAATTTAAACAGGCACTTAGAGTAACGATTATTTAAATTCCAACATATAACATTGTATGACATGTTCCTAGTTTGAGTTTGATATTAAATATCGTTTTACATTTTAACAAAAAATATTTCCATTTTAAGAACCATTAGAGTTAAATTCGTCTGTGAAAGCGCTCATACAAAAACATAATGATTCTATATTCATGATACACATATACCGTCGGCTGCCCACAGGGATTCAAACCACATACATATATAATATATTTAGACAAAACATCCAGCCCTATACCGTCCGTTTAAAAAGTCAACCCTCCCTTTTTCATTTTTGAACAACTGAGTTTACTTCGTTAAAATTTGGACGAAGCCAATNAACATGGAAAAAGAAGGAAAGAAAAATACGGCGGCGTTTGTGCACGTGATTGCACTTTTGGCACAGTTACATGTTTTGCAAAACTCTGTAGAGCATCAAATAATCTCTATTAGCACCTGGCATTCAAATACCAAAATTATTCAAATCGATTACGTTCCCCAAGAATTATGCCAAAAAACTAGGAATTTTATAAAATTTAAAGTCATTTAGCGACTAAATGAAGCAACTTTGCACATAATTAAGTTGGTCTAGATCGTCTTATTTTTGTGTCAGCAATATGTGGTTTTACAGTAGAATCATTTTAGAGACACCTTGTACAATTGTCCTCATGTACCAGATCTTTAGAATCCATTTTAGTCACTAGACATTTATATGATGAAAATCTTTGGGATAAATTAGAAAAAAAACTTCTATTTCGTGAAGGAGGAATTAAAACGAGCCCTAATTGAAGAATAACAAAAATACCCTCTGATTTGACCTGGGAGTTAGTGGAATCCGGCCCAAATTGCCTTCGCCAAATCGCTCAAGCTCAAGGCTACCAATCAAGTACTGTATTATGTCGTACAGAAAAAATTGAAGTGTCATTCAATTATTTCCATTTTTTTTCCATTTCCATTTTGATACTTATTTTTCAACCAAATCGTTTTTTATTTTGTTTCTGTTGCAATTACTATTGATCATAGTATTTTTAAACAATAGTTATAACAGGTTATTTTTTTTAATTCGTTAGAAATAATTGTCAATTTTATGGCACTTTATTACTAAATGTATTTTAGATTAAGTGTATCATTTTCAGTTTAAATCATGGTATATGTAATTCAGTCAACTTCAGCTTTATCAAATATTTCGTATTTAATAAAAAGCGAACATTCACACTGAAAAAACAAAATAAATATGGTTCAATGTTGCAAAGAGACTATAAAACTTTTTACAAGAAACAAACAAATTAGTAGCGGACACTAAAATTTAATGTTTGGTGATACAGTGAATAGCGGACACCTCTATTAAGCGGACGAATTTTTGGGAACCAAATTGTTGCTTTACATGTAAAATTAACTCCTATAAGCGGACACCTCTAATAAGCGGACAAATTCAGAGGAACCTTGAGTGTCCGGTTATGAGAGATTTCACTAAATTTAGATAATTTGTCATTTCTACTCTTTAATTGCCTGTATATAATTATTCAGGGTGTTCGGTAATTAATGAATAAACCTGGAACTGTTGATAAAGAAAGTCATAGTATATCAAATAGCCAACATTGTTATATTGAAATAGCCACGGTTTTCGATTTATTAGCATTTTTGTGATTTTTTGAAAAAATTACACATGTTATTTCTTTGTTTTTTGATTGTTGAATGATGTTGTCACAAACAAAAGAAATTTTCCTTTCTATATTGTATTTAATATTGCAAATTATTTTTTTATTGTTATTTTTATTTTATAGTCTGTATGTTACATTAGTGCTTACGTGCTTATAAAATTGTTTTTTTTTTAATTAAAAACGATTTTTCATTTCATACAAAATCAACGTGAATGAGTTGGAGCATCTGCCAAACAAATCAATGAACGGAGATACTCGCGCTTACTTAAAAGTGCTTTTGTGCGAAGATGCAGAGCTTGTATTAGGAGTAGATGGTGCTCAATTCAAAGATATATTGTAAATTTGTTTATAAATATGTATGTGTTTTACAATTAAATAGTAGTAGTAACAAAGCGATTCACAACCAGTATCAATTTATGAAAAACTGAGATTTGAGCATAAAAAGGGTCTATCTGTCACTAACAACATTTTATAAACGGACATAATGTGCAAATAAGCATTTACAGTAGAAGAGTATTCATTGTCAGTACCTCATCGAAGTTGTTTAGTGAGCATTGAGGTTTATTCTGCTCTTTGTCTATTATTCACAACTGCGAAAATATATCATTTTGTGTAATACAAGATTTCAAGTCAAGATTTCGTTGACTATAAACATGGAATGTCGTAAAAAAGGACGACTAACTGACAACCAAAGGCAACAAAAAATGCTGGAACATTATACATAACAAGGGGAGGAAATGATGTAGCTGCAAAACAGAAACCAAGTATAAAAGTAAGAGTTTGAACTTTAAATTAGTTTATGTTCATGCATGAAACAGACTGATTTTTTTCTTATACTTACAACGTCAACTCGTAAAAATTGTAAATGAGTAGATGCTGTATGCTGAAAGGTTAACGCATTTTTAAAAGTACCGTGAAATCAAACCTGATGTTCGTGGAACATCTGCCATTAATTTAATAAACATTTCTGCAGTCAAATGAAAAAGGTATAGTATAAACGAAGAAGCTTGTAACGTCGTTCGTGGTGAAACCAGTGTCGATTATAGTCTTCCAGATGGAGAAGCCAATGTTCTTATTGTTTTTATATACAGAGTGTTGCATGACGTATGGGAAAACGCTCTACAAGGTATAGTACGGTTCATAATAAGGCGATTTAATTAAACTTACTTTATCCTTAAAGTTGATAATAACGGAGCTACAAAGTGTTAAAGTTGAAAAACATTCTAACCTAAAAAGCGCTTTAGCAGCGAAAGCTGACCTTTCGGACGTCATGTTAATAAGGTATACTTTTCTTTAGCGGAAAAGATAGGTAAAAAGATTTTTCCAGATCAAAGTGGCATATGCCGTGGCACAAAAAAGTTTTAACAGTTTAAAAATGCCCTAATTGTCATTTTTGACACCCTGTACCTCCGTTATTATCAACTTTTTGACTAAGGCAAGTTTAATTAAATCGCCTTATTTTGAACCGTACTATACCTTGTAGAGCGTTTTCCTATACGTCATGCAGCCTCCTGTATAATTGTATGAATACATGAATATAAAAGTATTTATTATCAAAACATTTTATGCTAATAATAGCTTACGACGGGTTATGAATTTATTCCCAGTATGATCAGCTATGTTCGGATATATGACCTACCACTCTGTACATACAAAGATTTAGTGGGTATTGCGTTAGTGCATGAGATGCGTTATGAGACAAACGTAATATTTTTATTTAAAAAATTATAACTTGTAAAGGTCATACAAAAAACCCCAAATTTTGTGGATATTATCTTAAGTTAATGTACATATTTTCATTTCATTGCTGAGTATTAAATGAAGGAACTTCAAAAATTTGGCTTATTCAGCTAAAATAACTCGATATTAAAATGCAAGCTGATGAAGATAACAGTGACGGTTTTCAAAAAGAAAAAAAAGCGCTACAGACGTAGAAGTGTGTAACAAAGATAAAGAAATTAAATGAAAGAGAATATACAATGACAAAAGAAAGAAATTTCGTAGAAAGACAGTTATTTCGCCCATAAATTTCGTAATAAAATTGGAATAGTTTTCTAAACAGAGAAAAAATGAATATTTATTGTCTTTAAGTGTAAAACATGTTTTTACAATACAATTTACGAAGGGGCAAGAAATCAATTAGTTAAATGAATTTGCTAGTCTGACTTCCAAAAATGAATAGTACCTTCATTTAAACCGACTCCTACAATCTAATGCAGGAGGGGAAGCATTGATAAACGCTAATTTTAAATTTTTTGTCCTTGTAATAATCAAGTTGTAGTGCCTGTGTAGAAAGGCATTTATAAATTTGCACATTATTACTCAAAAATGGTATTACATGAAGAATTGAACACAAAGCTAAAAAAGGCCACATTTATCTCAAGTAGTTATGTTACCGATACGCGGGAAAATTGCAGTGAATGAAGTGAAATGAAACATTTTATGATCAATCAGTCTGGGATTTTGTTTTTGACTTCATACAAAACCTGCTATTGCCCTAAATCGTAATGTAGAAAATTTTCTTCATCGGACAAATATAGGTCTTGGCTTTTCGCTTGAGGAACTAAAAGATAACTCTTGACGAATTTATCTGCAAATTCGTGTCTAATTATGGGAATCCTGAAAACGGTATGAGATACGAAGTCGATTAAATGTCGCCAAAGTTGCGCATTTTGAGACGCAAGAATAATCTATCTTTGAATTTAAATAGCTTCCAAATTCTTTCAGAAATAGCTGATAACTGAAAATATAGATCTTCGGATAAAGGTGATATTTAAACATTATTGGAACCCTGTTTATCACACTTTCAATTAATGCAATTCGTTTGTTTACTGAGCGATTAGTTTTTGAGATATCATGAACTACTTTGGATTCTCTTATGCGTGTCATGTTAGATTTTTAGAAAATTAAAATCTGCACGAAATTTCCCCATTCATGTGTCATGTTCCAGTATTTCAATGGATTTTAAATGAATAAAAGTAAAAAAAGATCTTTTACGTAAAATAGCCTTGAATTGCAATGCCTTAATTAAGTCAATAAACACTATTTTGTCAATTTATTTATCACGTAAACCATTAATTTTATGGAAAAATAAAATAAATAAAGTCTTCGAATGAAGAAAAGTGTGATTTATTTAAAATATTTTATTCTTGTCAACGAAACGTGTTTCCTATATCTGAAATATAGCTTAAACATTATTTCAAGATAAAACAATATATGACTTATTTTAAAATATTAGGTAAAAAGCCTCGCAGAAATATGGTGTTAAAGTTACATAACAAGAAATTAATACCGTAGTTAATCTGATAAATTATTTCGTTTTTCTAGTGGTAACTTAATGTAAACGGATAATCCGTCTGTGTCAACAAGGCAAATAGCCTCAAAAGCCAGTTCCCCATCCATAAATAAAATTAAATGTTGGAGAATTTTGTAGACAGAAGGCTATCAACCCTATAAAATTAAACCAACCAAAACTTTGCATCCAGATGATGTTGAACGCAAAGTCGCTTTTTGTCTCTGGATATGAAGACAGGCCCAAAAACTGGCGATGATGATGAAAAGTGACGTAATTTGGAGCTATGAGGGTAAATTTAGGAATTGCGATATTTTCAACAAAAGAAATGAACACGTATGATCTAAAGAAAATTTAGAGAAATGCAACCGCAAATTAAATTTGAATTAAATTTTTAGGTAGGATTATATGACAATCAAATATTAGGTCCCTTTTCTACATACAGTGAGTATCAAAAGAAAGTGTATACTTTACAGTCATGCATTTTATGGTTTAATTATATTTGAATAAAATGTTTTGAATGTTTTTGAATAAAATAATAAGTCCTGGCTTTTTAATAACACTTTCATCGATCTTTTCTTCGATAGATAAATAACAACTTAACATAGTATTCACACCAACGAAAATAATACAAAAGAAACTTTACTGTAGATATTATATTTCTTTTCGCAAATTCTCGATTTTTGCTTCTCCAAATTTTAGGATTGTTTATATTATTTTAAGTTGTTATTTATCTATTGAAAGAGGAGGTAATAACGTCATTAAAATGCTATGACTTTTCTAAAAATAATAAGTTAACTAATTAAACCGTTCAATGCATGACTATAAGGTATCCACTTTTTTTGAAGCTATACTATATATAATTTCAATTCATTAAATTATTTAAAGTTTTTAAATAACTAGTGTCAAGATTATAATCTTATATAATTATTTAATGACCAAATAACCATGCATGTGGCTCCAGTAAAATGATAAAGAAACAACTGTTTAGTTTTTTAAATTTAACCGATTTTCTTAACCAATAGATTGAGGTGTGGTCAACGCAGTCTGTTCATTTAAACCTTTTAGATTATTTTCTTTGGGGAACTACACTAAGCGCTTCTCAATAACATGCCTATGTTTTACAGGGTAATTCCTTGTTTTATTCTAAGAAGAAAATTTGTATAAACATGAGTTTGGATACTAAAATTTGAAAAAATTTTTAGTTTTTTCAATTTATATCCTACATTTTTTATGGTAAATCCTACATTTTTTTATGGTTCGTATGCAATACTACAATAACAATCTCTACCCCAAGGCCTTATATTATTTTGATACAATTTACAGGATATAATAATTTTAAAGAATTTTTAGGGTTTTAGTTTTTCCCACTCAAACCTTTTATCACTGCATCGTTGATATTCAATAGTATCATTTTCTAATTCTCTGTGCTTTTTAGAATTTATTACAATTATTACATTTTTTGAGTATTTAGTACCGTCTTTAATATATGTATTCTGGAAAATAACCATCAGTGCAAACCACACTGCAAATTCAATTGTATTCACCCTTCACGTTCTAGTGGTTAAAACTAGTAGTGAGCTCAAAAATTATAACGCCCTGTAAATTATGTTAAATTATTATAAGGCCTTGAAGTGAAGATTGTTATTGTTTTACCATATGTAAACTTTGAATCATTTATTTTAAATAATGTAGTAAATAAATTTAAAAAATGAGAAATAACTTAAAATGTTAACACCCTGTCTCTCGTCCATTAAATATTTCGGAATCTGAATTTAAAGGAATTTCTTAGATTAAAATAAGAAATCTCTGTGAAATATCGTTCTGAAAACCCCGTATAGAATAAAGTATATAAAATACCTGTTAAGATTCAAGAAGAACTTAAAATTCGAATTATAAGTGTGCTAAGAAAGATACATCGCAGGTCAATTATCCGAACAACGAGAAAAGTAATTAAACAAGATCCCCAGTGCCATGAGGAAAATGAACACCTTTTTAAACATTTGCCTCATTAAGCCAAAAATTACTTTTACTGACATTATTTATTTTGTTCTGTAATTTATTCGTTTTTATAAATGAGGGATAACTTAGTTCCCTTAACTAATCAGAATGATGTGTGATGAGATGAAAATCCCCAGTTAACTCTACTGGAGGCACAGAGAGCATAAATACATAGAGCTACATTTATAAACACTTCTTTACACATTAAATGTGGCTCTATGTATTTATTGGATAATTTATGTTAATGTCTTTTCATTTAATTACTATTGACATTTTGTTAATTAATTGAAATTATTAACATTTTTAGGCACATGTTTCGTTGCCAAAAATAAAATATTCTAATTAAATCATACTTTTCTTCAGTTGAGAACTTTAATTTTTCATAAACTTAATGAACTAAAAATAAATTAACAAAATACCCACAGCTTGGCGTTTATTGACTTGATTGCAATTCGACTTCTTTCCATAAAAGTTTTTTTTTTCCACTTTTGTCTCATATAAAATCCACTGAAATATTGGAACATGTCATGAGTGAAAAAGAAATTTCATGTCAATTTTAATTTTCTGAAAATCCAACATGACACACATAAGAGAATCCAGAGTGGTTCAGGGCATCTCAAAACCAGTTCCTAACGATAGGCAAAAAACCCGATTATACCAATAAAAAGTAATAGAAAGATAAATACTGTTTTTCTAATGTTGTTTTGATGTCAGCTTTATCCGAATAATAATTCTCGAATTTGGTACGAAAAGAAATAAACCATTATCGGAATTATTGGTTTTTATTGGATATATGCGAAAGTATTTGGAGTTTTTTAAATTCAAAGATATGTATATTGTTGAACACCAAAATGTACAGCTTTACCTCCATTTAACCGATTTATCTTTTATGATTTTTTGAGATCCCCATACTTAAACACGAATTTGTTGTACTCTATATGTATAGCAAGGGTACAGGTAAAAAAGGTTGCAATTAACTGTATGCTTTACCATTTAATTATTAAAAGTTTACTTGACACTTTTGCAATACATATTTCGACAACTGACGAATGGAGATACAGCCATCTTCATTTGGGTATTGTTGATTTCGAACCAAACTGAATTAATTAAGATTATGACTCATGTTCACCGGCATGAATTATTTTATATTTATTTTGACTCGGGAGTCCATCACATTACCATTTACTAAATTGAAAGTTTACATCGAAAAATAATTTTTTGGTCGTGTCAAATTGAACAAAATTTATTTAAATAATCCGAGTTACCACATGATTCAGTATGCTTATAAATAAATTTTAGCCATAGTTTAACTGTACATTTCCAGCATTGACTTTTCTAAATAATATTAGTTGTTCGGCGATTTTTTATATGCTGAGGAAATAGTTACTCTTTTCTCTTTCAGAGAATTTATGAGTTGTGAGTTTCTGCCTCTTGATGCATCTAAATCGATAGCCAATGTTATCTCAATATTAAAAGATATTAGCTTGGACTTATTTCCATTACAATCTGATGACTTTGTGATGACACAGAAAATTATAACAATAATGAATCTGAAAAAATTGAATTATACAGACAAACCTTAATCTAATAATGTATATCTCCTACTGACTTGCAAAACTTTTGCACGATGTCGTGATATTAATTGTATCAATTAACATCATCCAATGCCTCTTCAAACCGTTCAACCTGCAAATTATTTAAGGATTGATCATCTCTTATTCGTCGTTTGATTTCCCCTAAAGGTGTTAAATTGGATTCAAGTCCTTACTGTTTACTGGCCTTTTTACAATATCAATAATATTTTGAACAATTCTTGCAGTGTGTGGTGTTGCATTATTTTATTGAATAATGAAATTGGGTCTTTGTTTTGAAAGAAAAGGAATGATAATGAGTTGGAGAATCGGGTCGATTTATCATATAGGAATTAATGTTCCATTACTAAAAACATACATATAAATGTGTGAGTCTGTGTAAAGTTACACCACCATATATCATTACTGATCTACATCCAAAAACTTTGTTTCTCTTACAGTAAAATCCAAAAATCGTTTTTCTCACCGTTGATATACTCTTTTTCTAGGATCATTTCGATGGTCTTAAGTCAATAGCTCGGAAGTCCAAAAGAAACGATTTTATGGTTTTAGCTTTTTAAGTTCCACTTTACAACCTGTACCATCTATAGGACTGTAGTAGTTGAAAAAAAAAAACTTTGCCATAGAACCAAGGGGAAACCAATACCAAATAAATCAAATTCCAGATTATTAATCAATTAGGTTATATTATCACTCTTCATTTTTGACTTACATGTTGATTTAAAACCATCAATTTGATCTTACAATTAGACATATTCTTAATCCATTTATAAAAGGTACATGCTTCCTTACTGCATGTCCCAGTTCACATGTTCTTGCGTAAAAGTACTTCATGTCCTACGTTGTTCACGGGTTAATTCAGGGGCAATAGTTGAACTTCTGGAATGTAACTGACTTGACCGTGAAATCCTCTCCGTATAGTTTGAGTCGATAGAAGTCTATTACTTGCAGTAAAATGCAAATTACGCAGATTGAAAGCTGTCTGAAACCTCTGTGGAAAAGCCAATTTAACCAAGTGGCGGTCTTTGCGTGGAGTTGTTGCTCTTTTACGGCCAGTATACAGTGTGCTCGTTTTTCGAGCTCCAACATGGGGATATCGGTTATTTAAAAAGACACTTTTTAAACACAGATTATATAAATTGGGGAAAAGTTGCAAAATTGGGGGGGTCAATAAGATCTCGTTGAAAACATTTATGTTGTCGCGATTTTTGAAAAGAACTGAAATTTCCAATTTTCGTTTTTCCTTTTTATATTGAAAATCGCGAAAGGTGAACGTTTTAAACTGAAACAACATTAAAGGACTTTTTTAGCAGGAAACCAAATATGCCTGCGAAAAATTCAAAGCACCCCAGATGTAAAAGTTACAGTAGTCAACTTTGTTATTCCTTATGGCAGCCATATTGGATTTTTACATTTTTGAATAAACTTTATGATTCCATCAAAATATAAAAAAAACCGTTTTTGCGATGAATGCCTTTGAAACACCATGCAATCTTTTGTTTAATATCCACATATTTGACAGTTCGATTAAATTTAATTTTTTTTCGATGTGAGCTTAATAAATTTTTAACCTATCTCGTTTATCTTCTTTTAAAAACGACATTTTATCGAGAAATTTGTAGTAAATTGATAAGAAAAAGTAACAAACACTGAAATTTAATCGAACTGTCAGAAATGTGTTTGTGTCAAACAAAAGAATGCATATTTTTTCAGGGCGTTCTTTGTAAATTTTTTTTTTTTCATATCTTGATGAAATCATGAAATCACCATGTTGTATAATACATAATCGTAATTAGTAAAAAGAGCTTTATTCAAAAATTTTAAAATTCAATATAGTTGTGTTAAGGAATAACAAAGTTGACCACTATAACCTTCACATATGACGTTATTCAGTTCAATGTGAAAATCTATACAATGACTATTTGTCTTATATGATATAGATTATCTATTGTCCAGTTAAAAAGTTATCAACCCCCTTTTAATTACTAAATGGCCAAGTACGTTTTGTTCAAATTTGGGGAACGCAATGGAGCAGTATTCCATTCCTTAGATACTATTTTTTGAGATGTGCAAATTTGAAAGATTATTCGGTATGATTATATTGAATATTTTGGAATATTTTTTTAAATAAAAAGGGGTGTTGCGCGATCCGTTATTTTAATGGTTTTTATATTCCCTATCCAACACATAATTTCTTTTTAATATTTTATTGGAAAGTAAGGGAAAAAATTAATTTAAAAACCACGAACAAAAAAAAAACTACATCTTTTTTGTTTCTGTCCATTAATTTGTTTAGCGACCTCCTTAAACGACTTTGTAAATTTTACGTATGAGAAATTCTTCTAAAATAACTTGAAATGCGGTCTACCGAAGAACGTGTAAATGCTGTAAAGGCCTTTTATACTTTCCAGAGCAACTGTCATGAAGCTGTTCGGATATATAACGAGCAATACTCAAAATTCAAAATTCGTCGAAAATATCTCTGTGCGTTAGTGCGAAAATTTGAAAATACTGGCGATATTTTAGATGGTAAGAGAATAGGAAGAACGTAAACTTCTGATGAAAGGCAGGTTGACTTGTAGGCTCTTGCTAAAATGAACAATCGCTGCAAGAAATGTCTAATGCCCAATTGCACGGGTGACACTTAAGTGTCGTTTAACTTAGGCTACCCTTAAATTAAAGTGCCACCAGTCAATATCCGATGTGTCAGTTAAATTTTGCTTAGGCTACGTTTAAAATAAGCCGCACTTTTCCTCGACTTAATCTGCGCTTAGTTATTATGCTAACCGCCAATCATCAGATGACATTGATATTATTATTATTATTATTATTATTATATTATCATTCTATGAAGTAGTAATAATTAAATTAGTATAATAGCTAAGTGTAAATTAAGCCGAGGAAAAGTGCGGCCTATTTTAAGCGTAGCCTAGGCAAAATTTAATTGACACATCGGATATTGCCTGGTGGCACTTTAATTTAAGGATAGCCTAAGTTAAGCGACACTTAAGTGTCACCCGTGTAATCGGGCATAAAGAAGCTATTTTATCGAAATCAACTGTTCCCATCATTTTGAAAGCATACACAAATTTCATCCAAACAAAGTTCAGTTGTTGTACCATCTTTTGGATAACGACCTTGATAAGGGCTTAGAGTTCTACGGAATAGTGAAACGGAAATTTTCAAGTAGGGAAGACTTCTGGTGAATGTTTGCTTCAATGATAAAAATACGTTTTCCTTAACGGATCAGGCCACACACACGATGTAAGATATAATATTAGCATCGAGAGAACCTACATGAATTTCGTGAAATACATACATAATTTCCTCGAAAACTAAACGTGTGGGCAGGAATACTTGAAAATGTGGCAGTTGAATCAAATTCTTGAACAACCATATAACTGCTCAATGTTACTTTTATTTGTTGCAATAAAAGAAAATCCCGTAAATAACGTTCTTGAATCATATTTTCATAATAAAGTTTTCCAGAAAGATCGTGCTCCACCACAGTTCTCTTGGAATGTTAAGCTATATTTAGATCAAGAATTTCTTCAATGGTCAATTGGTTGAAGAAGTCCAATTAAGTGGCCTGCTAAGCCGCTTGATTTAGCCCCTCTAGATTTTTTCTTGTGAAATTACTTAAGTCAAAACCTTTTTGAACCCAACTTTTCACAATTGATGAAACAAAATAAGAATACGGACACGTAACATGAGCGGCCACTTTTGAAAAAGTTCGCCAAGAGTTTGAAAATTGTTTTTGTTTGTGTTAAAGAGTGATCGGTGAACTCACATACCAATAAAATATTAAAACCGATAGTGGGTTGAATAGGTGAAGACCTTTCAAATGACGTATTGCACAACAATCCTTTCTATTTAAAAAATATTCACCATATCGCCACATCGAATAATCTGTCAGATTTACACATATCAAAAAGTAGTATCTTCCGTCCCATTGGTTTCGCCCAACTGTGAACGAAATATATTCAGCCACTCAAAAATTTAAAAGGGGGGGGATTACTTTTTACACTACTGTCTGGCCTATCTGCGGCTAGATTGTAGATATGACAGACAGTCTTGTCGTGAATAGTAGAGGAGTACGCCTAATTGGATGTTTTTCTGTATCTCTCAATCACATACGTGTATCTTGCATATACATAGTATCTTAATTTGAAAGAAGCTTAACATCATAGGCATTATAACTAATACATTTTACAACTTTGATAAATTACGTATTTTGTGATACCTTGGTTCTATCTAAATTGTTTCAAAAATTAAAATAAAAAAATATATTAATATACACTTACGTGCATAAAATTAGGGTCACCCAAAAAATTGTTAAAATTAAAAATTCATTTTCTCACAAGCTAGTGGTCGGATTTTGATGATTTTTTTTTCAATTGTAGCCCTGTTATGGGGGAATTCCCTGTAGCGAAGCGATGTCCAAAAAATCAATGACAACTTACTATACAGGGCGTGTAAATAGTATCATGTTTTTTCATCCAAGTTTGACGTCTTCTGTGGTCAATACCAGATGGTTGAAGCATTCTCGGATCATGCAGTCATGTACCCTGATGTCTAATGAGTATTTTGCTTTTTTAATCGCCCCTCTATGTTGAACCCTTCCAGAGTTATTCAACTTTTAACATTTCTTGCATTTTATACATTGACAATAAAAATCTTCGCAACCACTGGTCGGATTTTAATGATTTTTTTTTTCAATCATAGCCCTGTCATTGGCGAATATCCTGCAACGAGGAGATGCCCAAAAAATACAATCTGCATACTATACAGGACGTGTAAATAGTGACATGTTTTTTCATCAAAGTTTAACGTCTTCTATGGGCAATACCAAGTGGCTGAGGCGCATAAAAATTATACAGTAGATTAGTCATTTGTCTCTATTCTCAGTTTACCATGTATCCAGTGAATACAATTAATGATAATTTTTTGCTAATTTTGTTCGGCAACTTAATAAGCTTCATTTGAAAAAATGCAAGGAGTCGTAAAAAGTTGAATAACTCTGGAAGGGTTCAACATAGAGGGGCGATTAAAAAAACAANTCTTGACGAATTTATCTGCAAATTCGTGTCTAATTATGGGAATCCTGAAAACGGTATGAGATACGAAGTCGATTAAATGTCGCCAAAGTTGCGCATTTTGAGACGCAAGAATAATCTATCTTTGAATTTAAATAGCTTCCAAATTCTTTCAGAAATAGCTGATAACTGAAAATATAGATCTTCGGATAAAGGTGATATTTAAACATTATTGGAACCCTGTTTATCACACTTTCAATTAATGCAATTCGTTTGTTTACTGAGCGATTAGTTTTTGAGATATCATGAACTACTTTGGATTCTCTTATGCGTGTCATGTTAGATTTTTAGAAAATTAAAATCTGCACGAAATTTCCCCATTCATGTGTCATGTTCCAGTATTTCAATGGATTTTAAATGAATAAAAGTAAAAAAAGATCTTTTACGTAAAATAGCCTTGAATTGCAATGCCTTAATTAAGTCAATAAACACTATTTTGTCAATTTATTTATCACGTAAACCATTAATTTTATGGAAAAATAAAATAAATAAAGTCTTCGAATGAAGAAAAGTGTGATTTATTTAAAATATTTTATTCTTGTCAACGAAACGTGTTTCCTATATCTGAAATATAGCTTAAACATTATTTCAAGATAAAACAATATATGACTTATTTTAAAATATTAGGTAAAAAGCCTCGCAGAAATATGGTGTTAAAGTTACATAACAAGAAATTAATACCGTAGTTAATCTGATAAATTATTTCGTTTTTCTAGTGGTAACTTAATGTAAACGGATAATCCGTCTGTGTCAACAAGGCAAATAGCCTCAAAAGCCAGTTCCCCATCCATAAATAAAATTAAATGTTGGAGAATTTTGTAGACAGAAGGCTATCAACCCTATAAAATTAAACCAACCAAAACTTTGCATCCAGATGATGTTGAACGCAAAGTCGCTTTTTGTCTCTGGATATGAAGACAGGCCCAAAAACTGGCGATGATGATGAAAAGTGACGTAATTTGGAGCTATGAGGGTAAATTTAGGAATTGCGATATTTTCAACAAAAGAAATGAACACGTATGATCTAAAGAAAATTTAGAGAAATGCAACCGCAAATTAAATTTGAATTAAATTTTTAGGTAGGATTATATGACAATCAAATATTAGGTCCCTTTTCTACATACAGTGAGTATCAAAAGAAAGTGTATACTTTACAGTCATGCATTTTATGGTTTAATTATATTTGAATAAAATGTTTTGAATGTTTTTGAATAAAATAATAAGTCCTGGCTTTTTAATAACACTTTCATCGATCTTTTCTTCGATAGATAAATAACAACTTAACATAGTATTCACACCAACGAAAATAATACAAAAGAAACTTTACTGTAGATATTATATTTCTTTTCGCAAATTCTCGATTTTTGCTTCTCCAAATTTTAGGATTGTTTATATTATTTTAAGTTGTTATTTATCTATTGAAAGAGGAGGTAATAACGTCATTAAAATGCTATGACTTTTCTAAAAATAATAAGTTAACTAATTAAACCGTTCAATGCATGACTATAAGGTATCCACTTTTTTTGAAGCTATACTATATATAATTTCAATTCATTAAATTATTTAAAGTTTTTAAATAACTAGTGTCAAGATTATAATCTTATATAATTATTTAATGACCAAATAACCATGCATGTGGCTCCAGTAAAATGATAAAGAAACAACTATTTAGTTTTTTAAATTTAACCGATTTTCTTAACCAATAGATTGAGGTGTGGTCAACGCAGTCTGTTCATTTAAACCTTTTAGATTATTTTCTTTGGGGAACTACACTAAGCGCTTCTCAATAACATGCCTATGTTTTACAGGGTAATTCCTTGTTTTATTCTAAGAAGAAAATTTGTATAAACATGAGTTTGGATACTAAAATTTGAAAAAATTTTTAGTTTTTTCAATTTATATCCTACATTTTTTATGGTAAATCCTACATTTTTTTATGGTTCGTATGCAATACTACAATAACAATCTCTACCCCAAGGCCTTATATTATTTTGATACAATTTACAGGATATAATAATTTTAAAGAATTTTTAGGGTTTTAGTTTTTCCCACTCAAACCTTTTATCACTGCATCGTTGATATTCAATAGTATCATTTTCTAATTCTCTGTGCTTTTTAGAATTTATTACAATTATTACATTTTTTGAGTATTTAGTACCGTCTTTAATATATGTATTCTGGAAAATAACCATCAGTGCAAACCACACTGCAAATTCAATTGTATTCACCCTTCACGTTCTAGTGGTTAAAACTAGTAGTGAGCTCAAAAATTATAACGCCCTGTAAATTATGTTAAATTATTATAAGGCCTTGAAGTGAAGATTGTTATTGTTTTACCATATGTAAACTTTGAATCATTTATTTTAAATAATGTAGTAAATAAATTTAAAAAATGAGAAATAACTTAAAATGTTAACACCCTGTCTCTCGTCCATTAAATATTTCGGAATCTGAATTTAAAGGAATTTCTTAGATTAAAATAAGAAATCTCTGTGAAATATCGTTCTGAAAACCCCGTATAGAATAAAGTATATAAAATACCTGTTAAGATTCAAGAAGAACTTAAAATTCGAATTATAAGTGTGCTAAGAAAGATACATCGCAGGTCAATTATCCGAACAACGAGAAAAGTAATTAAACAAGATCCCCAGTGCCATGAGGAAAATGAACACCTTTTTAAACATTTGCCTCATTAAGCCAAAAATTACTTTTACTGACATTATTTATTTTGTTCTGTAATTTATTCGTTTTTATAAATGAGGGATAACTTAGTTCCCTTAACTAATCAGAATGATGTGTGATGAGATGAAAATCCCCAGTTAACTCTACTGGAGGCACAGAGAGCATAAATACATAGAGCTACATTTATAAACACTTCTTTACACATTAAATGTGGCTCTATGTATTTATTGGATAATTTATGTTAATGTCTTTTCATTTAATTACTATTGACATTTTGTTAATTAATTGAAATTATTAACATTTTTAGGCACATGTTTCGTTGCCAAAAATAAAATATTCTAATTAAATCATACTTTTCTTCAGTTGAGAACTTTAATTTTTCATAAACTTAATGAACTAAAAATAAATTAACAAAATACCCACAGCTTGGCGTTTATTGACTTGATTGCAATTCGACTTCTTTCCATAAAAGTTTTTTTTTTCCACTTTTGCTCATATAAAATCCACTGAAATATTGGAACATGTCATGAGTGAAAAAGAAATTTCATGTCAATTTTAATTTTCTGAAAATCCAACATGACACACATAAGAGAATCCAGAGTGGTTCAGGGCATCTCAAAACCAGTTCCTAACGATAGGCAAAAAACCCGATTATACCAATAAAAAGTAATAGAAAGATAAATACTGTTTTTCTAATGTTGTTTTGATGTCAGCTTTATCCGAATAATAATTCTCGAATTTGGTACGAAAAGAAATAAACCATTATCGGAATTATTGGTTTTTATTGGATATATGCGAAAGTATTTGGAGTTTTTTAAATTCAAAGATATGTATATTGTTGAACACCAAAATGTACAGCTTTACCTCCATTTAACCGATTTATCTTTTATGATTTTTTTGAGATCCCCATACTTAAACACGAATTTGTTGTACTCTATATGTATAGCAAGGGTACAGGTAAAAAAGGTTGCAATTAACTGTATGCTTTACCATTTAATTATTAAAAGTTTACTTGACACTTTTGCAATACATATTTCGACAACTGACGAATGGAGATACAGCCATCTTCATTTGGGTATTGTTGATTTCGAACCAAACTGAATTAATTAAGATTATGACTCATGTTCACCGGCATGAATTATTTTATATTTATTTTGACTCGGGAGTCCATCACATTACCATTTACTAAATTGAAAGTTTACATCGAAAAATAATTTTTTGGTCGTGTCAAATTGAACAAAATTTATTTAAATAATCCGAGTTACCACATGATTCAGTATGCTTATAAATAAATTTTAGCCATAGTTTAACTGTACATTTCCAGCATTGACTTTTCTAAATAATATTAGTTGTTCGGCGATTTTTTATATGCTGAGGAAATAGTTACTCTTTTCTCTTTCAGAGAATTTATGAGTTGTGAGTTTCTGCCTCTTGATGCATCTAAATCGATAGCCAATGTTATCTCAATATTAAAAGATATTAGCTTGGACTTATTTCCATTACAATCTGATGACTTTGTGATGACACAGAAAATTATAACAATAATGAATCTGAAAAAATTGAATTATACAGACAAACCTTAATCTAATAATGTATATCTCCTACTGACTTGCAAAACTTTTGCACGATGTCGTGATATTAATTGTATCAATTAACATCATCCAATGCCTCTTCAAACCGTTCAACCTGCAAATTATTTAAGGATTGATCATCTCTTATTCGTCGTTTGATTTCCCCTAAAGGTGTTAAATTGGATTCAAGTCCTTACTGTTTACTGGCCTTTTTACAATATCAATAATATTTTGAACAATTCTTGCAGTGTGTGGTGTTGCATTATTTTATTGAATAATGAAATTGGGTCTTTGTTTTGAAAGAAAAGGAATGATAATGAGTTGGAGAATCGGGTCGATTTATCATATAGGAATTAATGTTCCATTACTAAAAACATACATATAAATGTGTGAGTCTGTGTAAAGTTACACCACCATATATCATTACTGATCTACATCCAAAAACTTTGTTTCTCTTACAGTAAAATCCAAAAATCGTTTTTCTCACCGTTGATATACTCTTTTTCTAGGATCATTTCGATGGTCTTAAGTCAATAGCTCGGAAGTCCAAAAGAAACGATTTTATGGTTTTAGCTTTTTAAGTTCCACTTTACAACCTGTACCATCTATAGGACTGTAGTAGTTGAAAAAAAAAACTTTGCCATAGAACCAAGGGGAAACCAATACCAAATAAATCAAATTCCAGATTATTAATCAATTAGGTTATATTATCACTCTTCATTTTTGACTTACATGTTGATTTAAAACCATCAATTTGATCTTACAATTAGACATATTCTTAATCCATTTATAAAAGGTACATGCTTCCTTACTGCATGTCCCAGTTCACATGTTCTTGCGTAAAAGTACTTCATGTCCTACGTTGTTCACGGGTTAATTCAGGGGCAATAGTTGAACTTCTGGAATGTAACTGACTTGACCGTGAAATCCTCTCCGTATAGTTTGAGTCGATAGAAGTCTATTACTTGCAGTAAAATGCAAATTACGCAGATTGAAAGCTGTCTGAAACCTCTGTGGAAAAGCCAATTTAACCAAGTGGCGGTCTTTGCGTGGAGTTGTTGCTCTTTTACGGCCAGTATACAGTGTGCTCGTTTTTCGAGCTCCAACATGGGGATATCGGTTATTTAAAAAGACACTTTTTAAACACAGATTATATAAATTGGGGAAAAGTTGCAAAATTGGGGGGGTCAATAAGATCTCGTTGAAAACATTTATGTTGTCGCGATTTTTGAAAAGAACTGAAATTTCCAATTTTCGTTTTTCCTTTTTATATTGAAAATCGCGAAAGGTGAACGTTTTAAACTGAAACAACATTAAAGGACTTTTTTAGCAGGAAACCAAATATGCCTGCGAAAAATTCAAAGCACCCCAGATGTAAAAGTTACAGTAGTCAACTTTGTTATTCCTTATGGCAGCCATATTGGATTTTTACATTTTTGAATAAACTTTATGATTCCATCAAAATATAAAAAAAACCGTTTTTGCGATGAATGCCTTTGAAACACCATGCAATCTTTTGTTTAATATCCACATATTTGACAGTTCGATTAAATTTAATTTTTTTTCGATGTGAGCTTAATAAATTTTTAACCTATCTCGTTTATCTTCTTTTAAAAACGACATTTTATCGAGAAATTTGTAGTAAATTGATAAGAAAAAGTAACAAACACTGAAATTTAATCGAACTGTCAGAAATGTGTTTGTGTCAAACAAAAGAATGCATATTTTTTCAGGGCGTTCTTTGTAAATTTTTTTTTTTCATATCTTGATGAAATCATGAAATCACCATGTTGTATAATACATAATCGTAATTAGTAAAAAGAGCTTTATTCAAAAATTTTAAAATTCAATATAGTTGTGTTAAGGAATAACAAAGTTGACCACTATAACCTTCACATATGACGTTATTCAGTTCAATGTGAAAATCTATACAATGACTATTTGTCTTATATGATATAGATTATCTATTGTCCAGTTAAAAAGTTATCAACCCCCTTTTAATTACTAAATGGCCAAGTACGTTTTGTTCAAATTTGGGGAACGCAATGGAGCAGTATTCCATTCCTTAGATACTATTTTTTGAGATGTGCAAATTTGAAAGATTATTCGGTATGATTATATTGAATATTTTGGAATATTTTTTTAAATAAAAAGGGGTGTTGCGCGATCCGTTATTTTAATGGTTTTTATATTCCCTATCCAACACATAATTTCTTTTTAATATTTTATTGGAAAGTAAGGGAAAAAATTAATTTAAAAACCACGAACAAAAAAAACTACATCTTTTTTGTTTCTGTCCATTAATTTGTTTAGCGACCTCCTTAAACGACTTTGTAAATTTTACGTATGAGAAATTCTTCTAAAATAACTTGAAATGCGGTCTACCGAAGAACGTGTAAATGCTGTAAAGGCCTTTTATACTTTCCAGAGCAACTGTCATGAAGCTGTTCGGATATATAACGAGCAATACTCAAAATTCAAAATTCGTCGAAAATATCTCTGTGCGTTAGTGCGAAAATTTGAAAATACTGGCGATATTTTAGATGGTAAGAGAATAGGAAGAACGTAAACTTCTGATGAAAGGCAGGTTGACTTGTAGGCTCTTGCTAAAATGAACAATCGCTGCAAGAAATGTCTAATGCCCAATTGCACGGGTGACACTTAAGTGTCGTTTAACTTAGGCTACCCTTAAATTAAAGTGCCACCAGTCAATATCCGATGTGTCAGTTAAATTTTGCTTAGGCTACGTTTAAAATAAGCCGCACTTTTCCTCGACTTAATCTGCGCTTAGTTATTATGCTAACCGCCAATCATCAGATGACATTGATATTATTATTATTATTATTATTATTATATTATCATTCTATGAAGTAGTAATAATTAAATTAGTATAATAGCTAAGTGTAAATTAAGCCGAGGAAAAGTGCGGCCTATTTTAAGCGTAGCCTAGGCAAAATTTAATTGACACATCGGATATTGCCTGGTGGCACTTTAATTTAAGGATAGCCTAAGTTAAGCGACACTTAAGTGTCACCCGTGTAATCGGGCATAAAGAAGCTATTTTATCGAAATCAACTGTTCCCATCATTTTGAAAGCATACACAAATTTCATCCAAACAAAGTTCAGTTGTTGTACCATCTTTTGGATAACGACCTTGATAAGGGCTTAGAGTTCTACGGAATAGTGAAACGGAAATTTTCAAGTAGGGAAGACTTCTGGTGAATGTTTGCTTCAATGATAAAAATACGTTTTCCTTAACGGATCAGGCCACACACACGATGTAAGATATAATATTAGCATCGAGAGAACCTACATGAATTTCGTGAAATACATACATAATTTCCTCGAAAACTAAACGTGTGGGCAGGAATACTTGAAAATGTGGCAGTTGAATCAAATTCTTGAACAACCATATAACTGCTCAATGTTACTTTTATTTGTTGCAATAAAAGAAAATCCCGTAAATAACGTTCTTGAATCATATTTTCATAATAAAGTTTTCCAGAAAGATCGTGCTCCACCACAGTTCTCTTGGAATGTTAAGCTATATTTAGATCAAGAATTTCTTCAATGGTCAATTGGTTGAAGAAGTCCAATTAAGTGGCCTGCTAAGCCGCTTGATTTAGCCCCTCTAGATTTTTTCTTGTGAAATTACTTAAGTCAAAACCTTTTTGAACCCAACTTTTCACAATTGATGAAACAAAATAAGAATACGGACACGTAACATGAGCGGCCACTTTTGAAAAAGTTCGCCAAGAGTTTGAAAATTGTTTTTGTTTGTGTTAAAGAGTGATCGGTGAACTCACATACCAATAAAATATTAAAACCGATAGTGGGTTGAATAGGTGAAGACCTTTCAAATGACGTATTGCACAACAATCCTTTCTATTTAAAAAATATTCACCATATCGCCACATCGAATAATCTGTCAGATTTACACATATCAAAAAGTAGTATCTTCCGTCCCATTGGTTTCGCCCAACTGTGAACGAAATATATTCAGCCACTCAAAAATTTAAAAGGGGGGGGGATTACTTTTTACACTACTGTCTGGCCTATCTGCGGCTAGATTGTAGATATGACAGACAGTCTTGTCGTGAATAGTAGAGGAGTACGCCTAATTGGATGTTTTTCTGTATCTCTCAATCACATACGTGTATCTTGCATATACATAGTATCTTAATTTGAAAGAAGCTTAACATCATAGGCATTATAACTAATACATTTTACAACTTTGATAAATTACGTATTTTGTGATACCTTGGTTCTATCTAAATTGTTTCAAAAATTAAAATAAAAAAATATATTAATATACACTTACGTGCATAAAATTAGGGTCACNGTAGTTAAAACTCCCGCGTTGCATGAAGTGAGCATTTTGTATATCACTAGTTTGCGGAAAATAACTTAACTAATGTAAGACAATAATAATTTATTTGTTTGAATGCCCAAATACCGTATATTTTCAATAAAAGTTAATCTGATTTGAGCAGTGGTTTTTATTAAAGTTCGTTACAAAAATTTTCGAGGAAATAGAACGGACATTTTCGTCTATAACTTCATCCATATTTATTTAATTGATATTCTTGAATCCCGTTTTCATTAAATTTACCTCGAAATTTCGATAAAACTACTATATTTTCCGTTGACGAGATTTCGTTGAAATCAAATGTGTATGGATTTCATTGGAATTTCATCGCGTATTTAAATACACCACTTTTACATTTTTCCAAGTTTTCCAGGATTTAAATCTCATTAAGTGAAAATTTGAGGGATTTTCTATGCTACGGTATTTTTATTTTCAAATTCAACTTATTACAAAGTGATATACCGTTTCCGTCCATTGAAAATACTAATATTATATCATAGGAATAACAACATAAACATAGAATATTAACAGCAAATTTCATTTATGAAAAAAGACGAACTTTTTCGCACTAATTTCCTGAAATTTCTCGCCAGGAACTTCAATAAAAACCAAACCTTTATAGAAAAGTTGTTTACAAAGGTAATTAAAAAACACAATTGTTAGTAAAAAATAATAGAGGCAGGATAAGAAAACTTTTGCAAACAATGGGAAACATGTTTCAATATTTGTTCTATTTCTAAAAAGAGACTAGACCCATTTTTCGCTGTTTATTCTTTTTGTTATTAGAACCTTTTCGTATTCATAAGAAAATAAATTTTCACACCTCAACCAAATTGACAGTCGTCGAACAAAGAATATACTGAAAAAAATGTTATTTCCATTTCAGGCAGGAAATTATTATCGAAAAACTATCCAAGCCTTCCAAACTTTACTCAAATGAAAAATGAAAACTCATTTAGTCATCCTCGGAGATAATAACGATCCAAATCGAAACTCCTTAATTTGCATCTCTAAAGCCGAGGGGAAAATTTTCAAAGTCCAGGACGACTTTCTCGCCCATCAAATTTGTGCTTTCAGACAGATAAGACCTCATATAAACTCCGATCGGATTTAAATAATGCCAAATCCTCTCGACCTATCGTCAGTGATCATCGTCATTTCAAATTTCGAATTCAGATAAAATTCGAATAAAACTTAAAGTTAACAATGCCCATATTAAATTGTCCAATTAAGTTGTATTACGAGGGTCACTTTGAAAAATTTGAGATGCAAGAAAACGGAACAAAGTCAATTTTTTTAAATATTCAATATAATATCTTTTAAACGCATTCACATTATTTAATTGAGCTTTCAATGAGCCTGTTATAACGATAATATATAATAGAGAGAAATCAAATTATTTAGTATTCGATTTTGCAATTACGTCCTAAATTTCAATAAATTAAGAACCATTCACTTATTAAAGGATTTAGAGAGAATTCTATTGTAGTAATTTGAGCTTTTAGTCAATTTATCACTTAAGACTGGTTCTATTAATACAAATATCAACGTTTTTAAAAAATTAGTTATAATGAACGTTCTATCAATTTATTTTATGATAATAACAATAACATTGTTGTACACCTTTCCATTATGTTATAAAATGTATTAGATTTTTCTAACAGAGCCAGTTTTTTTGTTTCATCGTCAACATACTCATTGTACAAATCTCGATTTTATTTTAATCCTTCTTTAAATTAAATACAGCTAAAGTCACACAAATCAAATAAGTACGGTCCTTTATACATTAACGGTTAACTAACAATAAGAGCTGCGGAAAACTAAGAACTGCGGAAAATTAATTTCTATACATTCAAATGCAATGTTACACACGCCTCGGCACCGATTTTTTCATCGTCAGGATCATTGAAATTAAAATTTCGGGCACGAACTGATACGAGCATACGGCTGCTAGCCGGTGAATTACCACAACGATTGTATTATTATTAAACTGGGTACGCACTTGTGCGCACCTGATTTGAATATACACGCACATTCAGATATGTATACCTACAAATTTTTAAATATGTGTACCTATTCAGGGTACTTATTATATCAACATTTATTTCACTTATTTACTTGCGAATCACAATAAATACGTATGGTGAGATCTATCTCAAAATCCCGATGGTCCGAAATATCGATATGTAAAAGTCCAGATGTTATTTTAGACAAATGCTTTATTTCTAAAAGGATAGAGAATCAAAACCAAACCTAACCCAACTTAATCTGTTATATCTGGCTTATGGGTGTAAGGATTTTAGCTGTCGGGTTTTTAGATTGTCGGTATTTTCGCTATCGGGCTTATGGGCGTCGAAATTTTGGCTGTCAAGTCTATGAGAGTCCCCATGTGATGAGAACCGAGAGTCGTCCGTTTCTGGATCGCGCGCTAAAAAAAACTCTGAAGGCATCTCTGCTCGGTGTGTAAATGTGACTTCGTTAATTTGTTTATTCCATCATTTTTTGCAGCTTTTTGATACTGGGTTTGCTTTTTCGAATTTTTCTTGTTTAGTAGTCTATAGGTATATGGCCAAAAGTAAGGCATGACTTAGAAGTAAAAATTCTTCCTTGGTTATCGAATTTTTCGGTAATATAACCAGCCAAAGTGATTTTAGAAACCACAAAACTAAGTTATGGCCGAAGAATACATACAACGGGTGCACATGTAAGTATATGTGTGTGTACTAACTTATTCCATAACCACATTGATTCCCCAGACAAATTCTGCGATTGGGTCACCTCTATCGAACTACTTTTAGTAGAAATACGTGTTATTCCTACGCCGCAAGTATAGACGTTACGCCTGTCAATATAGTTGACACACAGCATAATTTTATAAATTATGTGTGTATAATATACAGTGGGGACATAAATTGTCCTCTATATGTTACCCTATGTATTGTTCAATATTTCGATTTCTTATTGAATTCTAAACAAATTTTATTTTTAACACTTTTTTCTAACTTTAACCGTTTTCACAATATTCTCGAATAATCTCTTTATTTGAAATACATATACATACAGTGCTGTTCTAAATTGTCCCCCCCCCTTAACTTTTTAAGGGATGAATATTTTTGAAATTCCAAAAGAAACCTTAAATAAGACAAAAAATACTATCTTTTGGCCATCTTGTTTCACCATAAATGTTAACCGTTTAGCCATGACAGGCCAAAGGGGTCGTTTTTTTTTAAACGGAACCATGGATTAAGTGGCACCTCAAATTGAAGGTCTTCCAAAACTGCATTTAGAGGTCTAATTAGATTTTAAATTTATTGATTCGTTTTTGAGAAAGAGTCTCAAAAAGCAAAAAATCAAAAAATTAAATATTTTTTTACAAAACTGTTTGATTTTCGATACATGTTGTAAGGAACTTTTTTCCTGGAAATGACGTCCTTAGTCGTTGGTTAAATTTACATAAAGTTTAATTAACACCTTGTACATACATACAGGGTGTTAGGGAAATCACTTTCTTAAATTTAACGGTTAAGGACGTCATTTCCAAAAGAAAAGTTCCTAATCTAAAACTAAAAATTGTATCTAAAACCTAATAGTTTTTGTAAAAATATTTAATTTTTTGATTTTTGATTTTTTGAGGCTTTTTCTCAAAAACGAATCGATAAATTTGAAATCTAATTACACCTCTAAATGCAATTTTGGAAGACCTTCAATTTCAGGTGCCACTTAACCCATGGTTCTATTTTAAAAAAATGGCCCTTTTCGCCTCATGGCTAAGTGGTAAACATTTATGGTGAAACAAGATGATCAAAAGATAGTATTTTTCATGTTATGAAGACCTCCTTTGGGATTTTGAAAAAATTCATCCGTTAAATTATTAAATAATGTACGTACACATAACAGTCAACGTGTTAAAAAACTACCGTTCCTATACGAATTTAACTTAAAGAATCCCAAATAACTAAAAATTTTAAAAATGATTATATGTAGATCAGGGTTTTCTAAACTTTTTTTGCAGTGGAACATTTCGCAAATCCAGAAATTTTTAACGGAACACTTAGCTTATTTTTTAGGTTAGGTAATTCTCACTAATAAAAATTTTAAAAATATGTTATTAAGGGCCGTATTAATAACCGTACCTTGAAGGAAAACTTAAGGATGCCGCAGTCAAAAATCCCTTGATACTCATACGGTTAACGTAATTAATAAACCTTAAGTTTTCCTTGGCATGCGTCGAATGATTATTAATCACAAACGAACACTCAAGAAATGCTTAGGTGTGGAGGAATACTTAAGGTGCGATTATTAATACGGCCCTAAAACACCCTAATAAATTTTATTACGTGATAAACATCAGTGAAACTAATCAGGTTCAGCGGAACACTTTTTCCGCGGAACATAGTTTGGGAAACTCTGTTATAGATAGGTATAAAGCATGATTGATAAAATAGAAGCATTACATTTAAAGAATGAAATTTTAGTATTAGGTTGTTAGATAAGTTCCTATGGATTTTTTTAGTTTAAATTTTAAACTTGGATAACGCCACGCGATGGAATTCCACATATAATATGATAAAATCATTGTTGCCTCTAAAAGATTATATAAATGATAATTTAGAGGATCTACATGTTAATTGGAACTTTGTACAACAATTTGTCGATTCTTTCAAATATTTGGCTGAATGTACTTTAAAACTGCAGCAAGAAAATTATGTGATCGGAGATTTTTACCGCGATTGGCTAAGCTGTGAGTTGGAATTGTTGGAGCTTAGATCAAATTCTTATGCAACATTGCTGTATCAGGCACTTTCTATACGAAAAAAACAACTTTTTCAAAATGAAGCCTTTTTAGCTTGTTTATATTTAGATCCTCGTTTTAATTTTGAGGGGTCTTCCATCCTTAGTGATGAAGAAAAAACGACTGCGGTGTCCCATTTACTTAAAACATTTGAAATTATTTCTACTTTACAACGGGTAGATGATGACAATAGTAATTTATCTCATATAAATGAAATTAATACAACATTATTTTCTGATTCTGTATCAGGTTGTCTACCTCGTGAAAATAAATATTTGAAATTGTCCCAGTTTATTACACGGATGGCATCAACTTCAAATACAACTTCAAATTCTAAACGAAATTTGAAACAAAAGTTGAATTTTTTATGTGAAGAGAGGAGACAACCACTGGATGTGGATATTTTAGAGTACTGGAAGAAATACGAACGAACTGATACGGATTTGTATGAACTTGCAAAAGTTGCTTTAGCCGTTCCTGCAACTCAAGTCTCGGTTGAAAGATCCTTTAGTGCGTTGTCAACAATATTGACCAAATTGCGTTCAAAATTGTCAAAAAAAACTCTATCAAATATTCTGTTAACGAAACTTAATTTTGAACTTTTAAACACGAATTGTCGCGATTTATTTTTAGATAGTGTTATTACGGAAAATTCAAATTAAATAAAATGTTTCTTTATATTGTTTATAATATAGTCTTAGAATAAAATAAACTCCTAAAAAATATATTTTCATGAACTTCTGAAACTTTTTAAATTCGTCCATTCTCAATTTAATTTATAAAAAAATCAATTTCATGTTTACGTCATGTGAGTTACTCATGAGCATACTCATCTGCTCACGAGTTAATTTTGAAATACTCACTCATGAGC
>JABRWK010000087.1:152611-163096 GCA_013372445.1 Hypothenemus hampei | reverse complement strand
TATAGTATTTTTCACGAATCAGTACAGTTACGTCATATGTAAAAAATGGCTGCTTTTTGCACAACGTTGCCAGATCGTTTTAGGTTTCTTTATATTTAAAATTTTCTTATACTAAATTAAGCAATAAGCCCAGTACACTTCTGAGTTTTAAAATATTTAAATTTTTATAATATGAAACCAGGTATAAATTTTTAATAACTAGATAGAAAAACAACAAAATTCACACAAGAAAACACACAAAATATGATAATTTCAAATTTCAAAATCAAAATTCAAAATTTGTGTCATAATTGACAACGTTGCAAATTGTTGCCAACCTTACGCTTCTACATATAACTACGAAACATATTAATTATAATAAACCGATTTCTGGAAATTTTTAGATAAAACTAAATTAAGGTGGTAACGTTTTTCACCATTTGTGACGTAACTGTACTGATTCGTGAAAAATACTATATATATGTATATGTATATACTACTCAATGTTTTAGACCAGTACTACCAACAAAATTTAATAATGATAGTCCATTCAAAAAAAAACAGACTTTAGTAAATCTCGGAAATGATACAACCCAAATTATGCCAAATTACCAATAATTATTATTGTTTATTAATTATTATTTCAGTGGTTAATTTCACCACTGAACTGGAAAACGCCATTGAACTAGAAAATAAAATTTTTCACCGATAGGATTAAATGTCATTTTATATCATGCCTATCCGAGCATATTGTAGCCGATATTACAGGGCGTTAGGGAAATTACTTTCGTAAATTTAACGAACGATTCCGAACATTACTTTAAACAAAAACGTTCCTTACAACGATCAAAAATTCTATAATTTTTCCAAAAAAATTGCAAAATATTAAATTATTAATCAAAAAATTAAGATTAGAATAAAAATTTGAAACAAAACTATTAGTTAGTTGATGTTTAATGAAAAAAATTGAATTAAATATTATTAAAATTGCTAAAAATATTTTAAATGTAAAAAATACGACATACTTCAAACAAAAATGACATGGCAACGTCGCAAAATCACTCAAACTTGACCACCTAAAAATTATTTTTCGTGAATTTTTTTGTGCATTTCATTGTTTTGAAGGATAGGATACGAATATTTGAAGTTCAGTTTGGTTGCAATTTAAAAGCAAAAATGTATTTTGTGCGTGAATGTCATGAAATGCTTCTTATGTATGGAGAAGCCCTCCAAAAGTCTGAAACGGCCAGGCAAATTTATAGGATAGTGATACCCAGAAAAACGACTCTTCTCAACTCTGCAAACATTTGTATAAATTGTGTTGCGTAGTTCCAAAATATCTAAAAATGGAGCTGGCAGTGAGACATCGATCCTGAAGTTGAAAAACATATTTTAAATCTTATTGAAAAGGATTCTTCTAGGAATACTCAAAGTATTGTGCGATAAGAAGGGGTTTCCCATTGAAGTATGGTTGGGTTGTATAGATAGAAGCCCTAAAAGACACTTTCCTTTGATCATTTTCCATTCTAAAAACAATATTGCAAATGATTTATTAACCAAAACTAAAAGTATCCAAATTTTATGTTTGACATTTTAATAAAAAGTAAAACTTAATTCACGAGAAATAAGATTTATAATATTTATAATTTTCATAACCGAACAAATAAAACTTTGGGCTCATTTGCTCAAAAAAATATTCCAACATAAAGTTTCCGTTAGAACGAACCCATTAATTGGTCTACAGAATCTCCTGATCTTAGTTCTCTGGATTTTTTTCTTTTGCAGTTTTTCAACGCATTTGAGAAAATTGATTAAAACGCTGTCAGGCTTACATAATCTCAATATGATGGATATTTTGAACATTCAATGTTAGAAAGTAACAATAATTTTGTTTTTCATTGTGACGTGAGTGGTGTAAAATGTGTTGTGATGTCAAAAATTTACACTACTACTGATTTTAATTTTAACAAACAATAATAACATTATGCTGTATGAATTTTGATGAGTCAAAATTAACGGGAGTTCCATGTGAAGATCTTTGCTCTAATTTTAAATTTCCAACCAGTTTTTGGCCATCACGTACAGTTTTTTTGCAAACTAAACGAATGTAATATACAAGCTGGGGACTTTAACTAGAATAAATTCATTTAAAATTCAGGAGTTTGTTTTTTGAAAAAACGCTCGAACACGTCAATTTTAATTTTTGGCTGCGGTTTTTTTTGATGGTAAATTCACGTTACAGCGTGATCCAGAAATAAGTTACGACAACAAACTTGGTTTTTTCAAATGAAAATACGTATTTTTTATTTTATTTTTGAATTAAGGTTCAAATTCTAAATTTGTTTTATGTATTATATCCTATATTTAACGTCAAGATTTATAAAAGAATTTATTATTTAAATATGTATAAAGACATATCAATATACTATAAGGTGATTCACAACTTATCCAGCAAATTTTAACTACATGAGCTTTTTTAAATTAAAAGTCCATTTCTTGAAAAAAAAAATGAAAAATTCTTAAAGTTCAACATCAAGAAAGAGAATTGTATGAACTAGTACGACGAAATTGATTTCGAAGGATCCAAAATTGCTTACAAGTCTATGGATTAACTTTGAACACCTTTTGTAGAAATAAATAAAATGCTATGTTATAAACTTTAAGAATGTTTAATTCATTTTTTGTTGGATTTTTATTATATTTTTTTCAAGAAATCGACTAAGACAATGGCACATGTGATTAAAATTTATTAGATAAGTTGTGAATCACCCTACATAATATATGTTTATTATACTTTGGCTTTAAGGTAGAAAATCAAGATAAAAACTGAGCGCTTCATAAAGTTTGCCGTGTTTGTATTGAGACAGTAAGGATTTGCAAAAAAGGTAAAAAACAATCACAAAAATTTGTCCTTTCCATGGTATGGAAGGAACCCATAAATCATGTAGATGACTGTTATTTTTGTTTGGTCAAAATTTATGGTTATAATGATAAAAATGAAAATAACATTATGTATCCAAGCATCACTTCCGGCAATAAGCCCATCCCGCATAGCGAAACGCTTTCGATTCCTACGCCACCTGTTACGTTAGAAGATGTAATGACAGACTCTGATGAAACTGATGTTTGCGAAACGGAATTAGACGTTTACGAACCTGATGTTAAGTGCAAACCGCAGTTATTTTCTCAATGCGAATTAAATGACTCAACTCGAGACTTATAACAAAGGATGCCATTGAGTTGCTTGGCTCTAGGCTTAAAGCAAAAAAAGCTCTTGGCACCAGGAACAACTTTTTCTTGGTACAGGCATAGAGAAAAAAATCTCGTCTCGTACTTTAAAGAAAGAGATTCAATGGTTTTTTGCAGTGATGAACTTGATTTGATGAAATATTTCGACGTTTAATATAATTCGAACGAATGAAGGTTATTTATAGACTCCTCCAACCGTAGTCTAAAAATTATTCTGCTCTACAATGGAAATGTATATGAGTAAGTTCCTGTGGCTCATTTAATACATCTCAAAAAAATTATACAAACTTGTGTTCTTCGTTAAACAAATTTTTCTTAGGCCCGATTTTTTCATTTATGAATAAATTTAAGTGACAATTAAATGTCATGGTTATGATGAAATCAGCCAATCAGAACAACACTTTTGTGCGTAATCATGACAATTAACAGTCAGTTAAATTTATTCGTAAATGCAAAGATCGGACCTTAATAATATAAACTATCACATACGTTCCTGGATTGTCTGTGGCAACTTAAAAGTTAGTTGTATTATGCTTAGCCAGCTGTCAGGTTATATTGCAATGCTTTATTTTTTAGGTGAGTGGGACAATCGTGCTAAATCCAATCATAATGTAAGACAATAGAATGACCTAAAAGAGAAAATTTCCAACCAGGTACAAAAAATATCTTAAATAAACCTCTCGTTGAAAGAGACAAAATTCTTCTCCCCATTCTTCACATAAAATTGGGGTTAATGAAGTAATTTACTAAAGCCTTTTTAAAACACGGTGCCTGCTTTCATTATTTTACAACTAAATTTCCCAAAATATTACATGAAAAACTAAAAACACTTGTTGCCTTCAGATCCACAAATTTATACGGGATGAATCTTTTAAAATTACCATGACTGGTATTGAAAACGAAGCATGGACTGCATTTAAAAAAATTGTTCATAACTTCCTTCGCAAATAAACAAATAATAAAATTCTAGCAAAACCATACTTGAGCAATTTAAGTGATTAGGATGTAATACGAGTGTTAAAATACGTTTTGTGCACTTGAATGTTGATTCTTTCCAGAAAATTTGAGCGACATGAATGAGCAACAATATGAGAGATTCCAACGAAATATTAAAAACATGGAAAAAAGGTACCAGAGCAGATGGAATATGAATATGATGGCCAACTACCATTTCACGTAGAAAAGGGCAATGTCATGAAGCCGAACATGTAAAAAGATCAAGGAAACGACGACTTAACCCTGCAGAATGACAAACTATAAAACACATAATTATACGTATAATTTTTTTATTTATTGACGTTAAAAGTATATTAATTTGTTTTTTAGTTGTAATCTCATTTATAAGAAACTGTCGTGCTAGACGAAATTAGAAGTATTTTCTGAAACGAACGTCAAGAAATCGTACAGATGCAATTCTTTGTGAAATCATTATTCACCTTTTTTTAAATACAGCATAGTATGTTTCATAACTTTTTTTAACCAGACTACCTTATATTTATCCTGAACTTCTTGGAACAAATACCAATAACAATTTAATACATTTTATTTTCACAAAATGAGTTACAACCTAATCAGAATCCACGAGAAAAAATCGTTTGACATGTACCGCTTCGAGTGGTTATATTTCAAATAAGACATTGGTCGCATTCATCCCACACAACAGTTGAGTAAAATGTCATGCTCATTGGCTCAAAATGATCATGTGACTGCTTTTAACCAATAAACGTGGCATTTTACTCAACTGTTGTGTGGGATGAATGCATCCATTGTCAATTTTCAGAAAATTGTAAATCATCTAACCTGTTTTCTCTGAAAATGGTTGGATTTTCGATTCATATTGTACGTAACTTTTTCTTTAAAATATTGTTCCGAATAAATTGTCAAATTTATGAAAATTATTTCCTTAATTCCCTGTATGTTAAAGGAATCGGACGTATTGTATTTATCTTCTAGAAACTGATATAATGACATCAAGTCTCCCTCTATACGTCTAACCATCCTGATCGCTGTCAAGTCTATTGCATTTTCTGTCTTCATGTGCTCCGGCCCTTTCACTCTAATTAAATTTATACGACTAGAAGATAGTAGATAATATAACGAAAAACATTATATCTATAATAAATCGATAACAAGTAAATACATTGCAGAAAATTTCATTTGAAAACAGAAAACAGTTGATGAAAGTCAACATCGAATCAAAAAGGAAAGTAATTTGTTTTCTTTCGACATTCGCGATTTCGTTAACGTTTTATGGAGTTTTAAGCATACCTATTAGTATTTTTTTATCGTTTCTAATTATAATTTTAAGGTTATGAAGCAAAAAATGAATGGGGTGAATGTCAACCCCGATACAGGAATTTATTAGAAAGCCTTAATTAATTTAAGGTGTTGGCACTAAATGAAACCAAATAAATTAAAAGGTTTTATAGACTTATTTCATGGCCTTTTTTTTAAGTACTTAATTTGTTTTTTTCCAGTCCCTGTACGTTGAGGTTAGTTAATAGAAAACATATCAATAAAATAAGGAAAGCGATGGAATAACCACTTTCGAGGAACTGTTAGCCACTGATTTTCTCGTAAAATAAAAAATGACAAGTTATTGATAAACAGCATGTCTACCTAAGTTGACAGCATGTAGGAAACTTTTAAATTTTTAGTTTTACGAAAAAAGTTATTTTTTATAAGTTCTGCATGTTCTTAAACTACTACTACTAATACTACTGTGTGTACAGGATGTCCATTTTATGCTCCAGTCTTTTATGATAACTTTGCCTTCAAAATTACGAAGGGCTAAGTTGAACGGGTGTCAACTAAATTAGTGCAAATATATTTTACAGTTATTGCGACATATACAGGATGTTCCAATAATGTGAAACAACATTGTTCCATTTTTTCAAATGGAACAGAACAGTTGCATTTTTTTCACTAGGCACATAAAGTTAGCATACAGAAAATTGATAAAAACTATTGTTTATAATTGTACCATTCCCCTGTGATCTAAATGTCCTGTCATTCCTGCAAATATTGCCCGTATTTTCAACTTTTTTTAAAAATATTTTTCATGTTTTCATATTATGATTAATCGGACTTGTAATAGGGTAGCTTGGTAATAGATAAAAAGTAGCTAATGAAAAACAGTATAAACAAATAAAAGTCTAATTTTATTCATGTAATAATTCTTCAAAATGGCTTCCATTTTATTGGAAATATGTTTAGTTTAGAGTTTTTTTTAAGCAATGACCTGCTCATATTTTTCATTGTGGCAGAAATTATTTCTTGGAAAGACTGTTGAATTTTTTCTATGATGTCATCTCTCATAGTCGCTGCAGAACAATATACATCTCACTTAACAATTTCCCGATACAAAAAAATCCATTAGTGCAAGCTACGAGGACCTCCGAAGTGAAAACACTAGAGCTATCAAATATAAAACTCATAATAATAATAATAATAAATGTACCTTAAAAGTTACTAGATAAACCTTATCTGCCGATCCATTTACCTAGGAATATGTCATTGAGGTATTGCCTGACATTTACATTAAAATGAGGAAGAACACCATCCAATTATAAACAAATTTTCGATAATGTAGTTTTGAAAATGCTGAGTTGAATTAAGAAATTCATTCCGTAAAAAATTTAAAAATATTTCTCCGTTTATATGATTCTCAAAGATGAAAAGACCAGTCACATAATCATGTACTATTACTAGCCCAATACGTTAATAGCCCAATTTTGTTGAAAATAATTTACATGCAATATAACAGGATTTTGGGTATCATAAAAATAGAAGTTATGTCTATTAACAAAGCCATTTGTATGAAAAATGCATTCATTTGTGAATAACATAAATTTGAAAAATGATCGTTTTCCTTGTTTTGCATTTATATTCTTTGACAAAAAGTTACCGTTTTTTGAAAATCGGTTAATTCCTGATGTAACTATACATTGCATGGATGGAATTTATTATTTTTGCGAGATTTTCCCATAGAGGATGTCATAATTTATAATTTTCTACTTGGCTGTCGTATACCAAGCTGAGGATTTTTAACTATTTTAAGAGTTATTACCAAAATGAATTTCTTCATTTAGAACTGTTTTCGGTCTATTCTTCTTTTCGTACGCAACAATATCAATATGATTAAAGCGATTCTTCAACTTTTGTAACATCTTCTCGTTCGGATGTCTCTTATCAGAATATTTTTAAGATTAAACTCGAGGTGCTAATTTCCGAAGCACTCACCAATTACATAAATCATAGTTATTCATTTTGTTCAGAATAATTCATTATTCGGTTTGATTTTAGCATAACGTTAAAATTTGATTTAAAACAATTAAAATGGGAAAAATTAATCTAAAGATTAAAATTAAGAGAATCCAAATTAGGGTGAACAAGCTTAACTAAACATTTTGAGTAGCATTCAGTATCTGAAGACTTCTTGAGACTGCAAAATGTTCTCTTAAATCTCGTAGAATGGTCTTGGATAAATGTTTTTTGATATCTTCTTTGTTCAGACGTCTGCTGTTGTCATCGGTTTCTCCAAAACGACAAATGAATCATATTATTGATGTATGAGATACACCTAGCTTCCTATCTACATCACGGTAGCTTAATTCTTATTGAGTCAATGTAACCACCATTATACATTAATTGCGAGTTAAGATTCTTACCTAGCATTTCGTATTCAATTCAGAAATCACTTCTTACACAAAATTTGTGATAAAATTGATAAAATTTGACAATTTGTAAATAACAGATGAATCGTCTCTCCTCCATAGCTTATCCAATTTTGAATATTTCATTTTTTCAATAAATTAGCACGTTAATGGTAAAAAGTCGACTATTTGAATCAATAAAAAAATAAAATTGATTAAAAAAATAAGTTGTTTAGAAAATCCCCATCTGTACATTCCTAAAACTAAAATCTAAATAAAAATATTAAATATATACCAAGTTGTTTTTGAAGAAAGAACTTACATATCACCAAAAAACTTTAAGATCTGACCATTGGCATGGGAAAAAATTAATTTAAAATTTTTTTGGGGTGTGTTAAATTTGATGCGTAGATGCTCAAGATAGGTTCCAAAGTAGTTTTATTACAGAATCCAAACATACATGTTGATCATTTTGTGCATTTGATGGAAAGCTATGAAAAGATGAAATAGGCTTTAGAAGTATGAGCAACATTAATAGCAAGTGTGTGAAAATGTAGAAATTATATGGAAATTAATTTGACAGGTTTTCCAAATGTATTTGCTTTATATGTTTATGGGATAACATAACTAAAGATCAAAATTATAAAAGAATGGATTGGCCTCTGCGAGAATCCCTCGAACCCGGAGAACTTAAAGTCATTAAGGAAGCTTTAATGGATAGAAAAAAGTTTTTCTTGCCTCCATTACACACTAGATTAAGATTAATGAAATAATTTAAGAAGGCACTCGATGATATTTTAAAGGCAGAGTTTATGTAAATAATCCAGCCATTGTAGTCCTACTAATGGGGGATATTTGTCAGGAAATATCCTAAATCTCGGACGCTTTACATGGAAAGGTTTTTCAAAATCTTATTGTTAGTGTCAGATGCGAAGAGTGTCAGCAGTGGAATGGCGCACATTTAAGTTATATAATTTTTAAATAATAGTTTTCCCATCTTCCTTCTAACAATTAAATAAAAAATTGTTTTCCTACTGATTGTAGTTTTGCGTTATTTAGCTTTAAAAAGTACAACATTTTATGGTACACCCTGTATATGAAGTTGTAGAAATATTTAAAAACGAAGTGAAACCTCATTGTCTGGTATTCCTTTTTTGTGCAAAGACCAAACATTTTGTTTGAAAAAATCTCAAATCGTTTAGATCTAATTAAGTATATCATTGGAAAATTTCGAAACTGCAATGTTTACCCACTTAAATAGTCTACAAAATTCAATAATACTTGTAAATATTATTAATAATTTAGTCAATGTATGTGTGTATGTAAGACCAAATTCCAATATTAAAGGATTTTGCAATACCATTAGCAATTAGTAGGTATTTTCCTATTTTATTACAACAAACAATCGAGATTTTCACCCTTTCTCTGGTACTTCTAAATAATATCATTATTATCCCCGATTTATCTTACCTTATAATGGACACTAATGTCGAAGAAGATTAGTGTCCAATTAATTGACATTAACATCTGCAAGGATCATCTTCGACCCATCAGACGGTTGTGTGGCAACCCTCATCAAAGAAGTAGAACACCATCATTGGCAATCCCTGTATATACTTCTGTGCCAATAATTCAATCACACTAGATAAATAAACGTTAGCCATTCCATGCCAAAGGACTCTAAGATGCAAAAGTTATGCTTTTAAACAGAGTATTCCATCATTAAGGAAGTTAGGCTTACAAGAATCCTTCTGAGTGTGGAGTCAAAATTGGAATCTGTGAATCACGGAATAAGAATAGGATACTCGCAACCATTTTTTTACATTATCAACATTAGTTTAATAAAATAAAATTTAACCATTTAAATCTAAAAATGGTTCCTTCTGGAAAAACTTAATTAACTTGTTGAAGAACCAGACGCAGGCCATACTAAAAACTTCTTAGTTATCTTCGAAAGTGTAGAAATTCACCCGATTATGTGGAATTCAATAACAAGCTCTATGACAATTGTTGTTTGCTTGACGTTTTACGTGACTTATTGTTAGAGGTTATTCCAAAATAAATGTATAGACAAAAGAACAAGTGCGCCAAGAAGAAAACATAGCGAAAACAACCACCCTTTTCCTATTGTTTTCAACTTCGACGGCAGGAGTTATGGACATATAAATGCTGACTATATTTTCAAAGTGTAACGAGTACTAGTTCAAAGACCATTATTTCAGATTCAAAGATTACAAGTTCCGTGTGGAATAGTTTCTGAAAAGCTGCATTACAATTTTAAGTCTTCTTTATATATATAAGTTAACAAATTATAGTATGATTTATTCCAAAACATTCACTTATATAGTCAATGTTAAATTTTTATATCGCTTCTATTCTGCCGTGCTTAGCTAAAAAACAATATCTCCAATATTCACTTTACTACAAAATATATAAAAAATACTAGTACTACGAAATGAATTTGGAGATACGGTATTTTTTTCATTGCTGAAAAGGCATATTACAGTTTTATAAAAACAAAATAAAACAGATATTATGAAAGCAAAGTTATTTGTTACAAAATGCGACAATTAATTCAAAATTAAGGAAAAGTGAAGATACT